>VXBJ01004103.1:284371-303789 GCA_013400055.1 Nycticryphes semicollaris
ACTACATTACTTGTGAAGAGCATTAGTGTTAGGCAGATTACAAGTTTGAAATCTAAAGAAAACTGACTCTGTGATAATGCAGAACATCTGACACACTCATACAGAAAAAGAAATGGAAGTATTTGAGTAAAAGGCTGTTTTCTTCCCTATTCCACCTTTCCAAAATTAAAATGCGTAGAACTACTTGCTCTGTTTTGCAGGACTGTTTGAAGTCCCACAAAAGCCCATGCAATATAGATCAGACCTGCCATAGAAAAGTGTGAGATGCACAGGGTGTAGGTATGTTACCGCAGTGGTTCTTTCCCCTTTTGGCATGTCTTGCCTACAGATACTTAAAACTGCCACCTGAAAACCTTGTAACTCCCTGTTAAAGGCTCAGCACTTGCTTTGTCACGGTCATGGTTTTTGGAGGACGAGGGCAACATGCAACCTTACCAAAGCAGGAGGCAGGAAAGGAGAGGAGTGGGCAGGGGGGGGTCAATTAAAAAATCGTTCCCTAACAAAGATAGGAAATCCAAAACCTAATGATTGCTTTTGCCCACCCTCATTCAGTAGCAATTTGTGTCACTTGGATTTTACTTCTTTTGTCATTGTCTTTTGCCTCCATTGGTTTTCCCTGATGCCTCATAAATCTTTAAACCCTGAAGCTAAAAGAGGCCACATTATGCACCAGCTTGAATATTGATTTTGCTAGAGAGTACAAAATCTAGACAGATAATAAGGAAATCCATCTAAGGTACCCTGCCAAGGGCTCCCATTAGTTGCTTTACCAGGCATCAATTCAATAAACCCTCGAGAGCAGCACATGAATAAACATCACAGCCTCTCTGGCATGTTAATGCATCAGCTGCCTAATTGTCAATGCTGCCAACAGACTCCAAGAAAAGTAGTATCTTGGGAGTTCAGCCCCTTCCAACCTCAAGTGTAAAGAAGATTTAACACTGGCTTAGGTGAGGGCAGGGGTGAGGAGTGGGGGTGTGATAGCCAAGTAACATGGGCATGGCTGTTTTCAGTGTGGTGCTGACCTCTGACTGGATGCACAGCCCAGCTCTAGGTAATCTGGGTGTGCTGCCTCCAGGTCGCCTCCCAGTGTACAGCAATCAGGTGCCCTAGGACAGGCCTGTGGCTTTCCCTGGGCAGGACTGGAATTTGTATTTAGAAAAAAGGAGTCCTCAAATTTTGGACTCAAGCAATAGGAATAAAGTGATCCTGAACTGCTAGATATAAATTGTGCTCTCCCCTAGGGCTGCCAGGGTGGCAAGGACCTGGGGTCTTATTCCAGGCTCTGCCATGTGTTTTCCCTGAGACCAGGGCTTTTTTCTTTACCCTGTGGGGAACCTTATTCCTGGCACAGCTTCTTTCTGTCTTATCTAATGAGGTTTTAAATTCCTTGCAGAGAAGTTATTCTCTCCCAATGTGTTCATACAGTGCCTAGCACAATAGGGGCCTAATATCTGTTGGGACCTCTACTTGCTGCTGCAATAATAATTTTATGAGCAGTCTTTCATTAAGATCCATTGCTACTTAAGAAGCAGCTGCAGTGTCACTTTATAAGGCTGATGATTGTTTTAACTCCCTCTGCTCCAGAAACAAGATTTTGATATTCCCTGTAAAAATGGATATGGGTACAAGAGAACAAAAGGAACAAAAAGGCAATTTTCCTAGCAAATGGGAAAATTCAGAATTAGAACATCTGAGACTTCCAGGAATTAAAAGAAAGTAAAACAACACTGTTCTCTGCCTCACCAGAGGGGTGCATTTGAATTCATCCATCTTAATTTCCTTCTTTTCTATTTTCTTTCAATGGGTACATCACTCACTCAATTAGCACAGGTCACAGCTAGTAAGAGGGACACAGATGTGTCCCATTGAGGCTATTTAACCTTAATAGGGAAAACATTTATTACCATGACAAATAATGCAGAACACCTGATTTCCACTCCCCCTCCCACATTAAAATACAAAAGCAGCATGTTAAGACATTAGAGCTTATAGTCAATGATAGTCACAGAAGAAAAAGGAGACAAGAAGCTCAAGAGACTGAAAGTGGGTCACTAGTCCACTTATCCAGAGGGAGTGTGAAGGGGCCTCACCTGAAGATGTCCATATATGTATTCTCTGTGTGTGACTGGTGAGCCCTGTCATCTGTGAAAGTCTTCTGCAGATACAGACAAGTAAAATGTTCCTTTGCTCTCTGCTTAGTCATCTGCCTCCAGGAATGGCTGCAGTAAATACTTACTTTAGGTAAAGCAACCATCTGGCCAGTGTGGCAGGCTGGCAGAGGTACCAAAAGGGAACAGGGAGAAGGTTGTGTACTCTAGAGTGGTGGTGAAGAAAGCTATGGTGCCTATCTCAACCTTCCTGTACTCCGTGACATTTCAGTTTCACTGTATGGATTTTTAGGATCTTGCTTTACGTCAGCTCCCAATGTGTGAAGTTAGAGTAAGATCCCCCTTTCACAACACATGAAATACCGTTTCTGCTAGGGCTACTGTGAAACAAGGGGTGTGTGTATGAACTCTGTAGTTAACCACAATCTTGCTGGTGAACTAACTTTTCAAAGGTTGCCTGGACTTTTGGAGGTTTTTATAAGATACTGACAAGAAGAGAAATTATGGAGAGTAGGAAGTAGTTCCAGTCACTTAATGTGAAAAAAAAAAAAGAACCCAAACTTACACCTAACTATTTGACAACTGTGATCTGTTGTATCAGTGACACTTCTGTAGTGTCCTGCAGAAGGGCTCCACTGCCCTTAATTCTTGATCTATAAGGAAAAGCAATAATGAGAACGTGCTACTTTTGTTACATCAGGAGAGCTGTTCTGGATCTAGGGTTGCTCTAATTGGAGCAGAGCACACTGGAAGTGGGATAGCCTGGACTCCCTATATCCTTGTTCCATTTAATAAATAGGGAAGTGGAAGCAAGGGCAGTCAAATCATCCCAAACCAGGCCAGGCAAATGCAAGAGGTGCCTTTTTGAGGCTTGGGTTTCTTGCTGAGCTAACCCATGGAGGGGTGAGAGTATGTGTGTGTGGCTGGGCGTGGAGGGGAGCTGGAGTGACATGTCCAGGGAAATTTAGAGCAGCTGGTGCCAAAGAAATCCCATTCTGGGAGCTGATGCTATAGCCTCATGGTGTCAACAGGTAGTATCCAGGTGTTGCCAAGCAAGCCTGTCCTCGTGGATGGGCACTGGGGAGCAATTGCTGCCAAAGCACACAGCAGCTGGGCTGACAGCCACCCACGCAAGAGGTGAATAAAGAGACTTGTGAGCAGCAAGGGGAAATGTTGTAGCTGTGGATGGGACAGGGGAATCTGAAGACAAGGGGCAGACAGAGAGAGAAATAAAGAGGGGCAAGTATAATGGAAAGTAGCGTAGGGGAAAGGGACCTGGGGGTCCTGCTGGGCAGCAGGATACCCATGAGCCAGCACTGTGCCCTTGTGGCCAAGAAGGCCAATGGCATTCTGGGGTGTATTAGAAGGGGGTTGTTTCAGTAGGTAGAGAGAGGTCCTCCTCCCCCTCTACTCTGCCCTGGTGAAACCCCATCTGGAATAGTGTGTCCAGTTCTGGGCCCCTCAGTTCCAGAAGGACAGGGAACTGCTGTAGAGAGTCCAGGGCAGGGCTACAAAGCTGATGAAGGGAGTGGAGCATCTCCCATAGGAGGAAAGGCTGAGGGAGCTGGGTCTCTTTAGCTTAGAGGAGACTGAGGGGTGACCTCATGAATGTTTATAAATATGTAAAGGGTGAGTGTCAGGAGGATGGAGCCAGGCTCTTCTCAGTGATGGCCAATGATAGGACAAGGGACAGTGGGTGCAAGCTGGAACAGAGTATGTTCCACTGAAATATGAGGAAAAACTTGTCCACAGTGAGGGTGACAGAACACTGGAATGGGCTGCCCAGAGAGGTTGTGGAGTCTCCTTCTCTGGAGACATTCCAAACCTGCCTGGAGGTGTTCCTGTGTGACCTGCTTTAGGTGTTCCTGCTCTGGCAGGGGGATTGGACTAGAGGATCTTTCAAGGTCCCTTCCAATCCCTGAGATTCTGTGATAATGAAGCGCAAGACCTGAAGCCCAACAAAGGAGGGCTGAAGCAGAGGTTAGCATTTATGATTTATCTATTTAGAGGTAGTTCAAAGGTTCAATACAGAGTTCCTTCAATGAAATAATTAAGCAAATTTAGCCCTCACACAGAAACCTAGGGAAATTAATTTACTTGTTGCTCTTCCCAAGGACATTTACGAGTACTTCAGCATCGCAGTCAAGCAATGGAGTTAAGGACCAGAGTCAGGTTAAGACAAAGCACAGAGGAATGGTTGGTTGAAGGCTATCCAAGTCCTGATACAGCACCCAGTGTTTAAGAACATAAGAAATGGGCTACAGGCCACACCACCTGTGACAGGGCTGTACCTTTGACAGGAAAACTGGGAAATGTTTTTTAGGGAGAGCTTGGCTACTTTTTTGCAGTCTGGTCTTCTCATATGTCCCCAGCAGCCGCAACAGTTGTATAAAGCACATTACAGTGTATGTTTCTGGCTGTACCTGTTAATATCTTTCAGTGTTACAGAGTCACAGTAAGATAGGTTGAGAAGGATCTCTTGAGATCATCTAATCCAGCATCCCCGCTCAGAGGTACTAGACTGCCTTCTCCATTAACATGTCTAAGGCTTTTTATACATTCCTACCATGAACTCCTGCTATTACCTATGGAAACAGTTCAGAAATTCACTTCTTACTAAGCAAACTATCATATTTTATCAGTTTTAGACTGATCTCCTGCTTCTGTCTCCTGTTTCTGATCTCTTCCTTCTTGTGTCTCTAGCCCTAGAACTACAGGTTTTGATGCAAAAGCGCTCTGCATTCATCTTCTCTGCCACTTTCCTTATTCTATAACCCTGAGGATGTGTGGAGTCACAGTCCTTTTAGCTTTCTCTCTGCAGGCAGTTGCTCCATTCTCTTGATCTCTTCCACCCAAATCTAGCAGGATGCTGGCAAAAGGTTTCAGTTTTTTCAACTTTGTACATTTCTTTCTGAAGGTGTTGGAAATTCCAGGGAATTTTCTCCTACAGTCCAATCTACAAAATCAGCTTTATTCCAGCCATTCATTTCTGCTGCTATTCTCCAATCTCACTGAAAAGAGCTGAGTCTGGAATAGTTGCCCTTTTCTGCCTGAAATCTAGAAAAGAACCAAGAGTCCTTATGAATTTTGAGCAGAATCATGATAGCCTGCAAACAACTGCTCTGCCTCAAGGTCTTTTCTCTTTTCTGAGAAAAGTTCAACCCTTGTGGAATCCAAGTCTTCATTCAGTTACAAGCATTCCTCTATTGTCACTGGAAGTGTTATGGACAATGTACAGTCTCTTCTCCTTATTCAAGTGTAAAAAAACCCCAGAATAATCCACGGAAGAAGGAGGAAATGTGAGGTTGCAAAAGACATGGGACTAGAATGAAGACAGGAGGAAGAAAGAAATACTCTGAGAAACAGAGAGGGCGGAGGAGAAAAGCAGCAGGAGGAAAGTAGTCAGATGTATGGATGGCTGTGAAGAGGAGTAGTGGGAAGCCTGGGTCTTTGTGCTGGGCTTATGTACCAGAATGGCTATTGGGAGAGAGTGTTCTGCCCTTCCTGGGAATCCAGAAGGAAGGCAGGGAAGGTCACAGACTCCACTTGCCTACCTGATGCAGTTCATGGGACAGTAGATACCTATCCATGCTGAAAAAAATCCAAGGATGGACATCAGCAGAGCAAGGTCAGAACAAGTTTGCAGATCCTGGGTAGGACCAGCAGATGGATAAATGATTTTCCCCCTTAGTTTGCGGTTTTAATTCTCCTTTACTGTTATTCTTTCTTTCTGCCAAGTGAGCTCCATTGATTTTTATACCATATCGTCTCAGAGTCAGTCTTTTTTTTGTGCCCTGTGTTGTAGCCAACCTGCCAGGTAAAGCTTTAGATCCCACAATGAGAACCTCAGAGAGGTTAAGCAAGAGGATGCATTGGTCTTCTGCTAGGCAGCTACAGTGTGAGAAGGCGGCAAATTAAATACAAGAGGGATAACGTTAACACAGTTAAGCATGAATTTAGACACGTCACTGCTAATCCCAAGATTAACAAGAGGGAATAAAATGTGTCAAAATAATAAAGTACCTATTAAAAAGGCTGTAGAGACAGACACTGATACATAGTTAGCACTGATAGATGACAGAACATCATCAGTGAAGCGCGAGCTGTCATCTGGCAATGTTCTGTTCTGCAGAAATCAGAGGAGTTGGGGGCTTATGTCAGACTCACTAGGGATTTCCAGACATTGAGGAAAAAAAAAGTAAGTAAGGCAAATTTGAAGTAAAAATAAAATAATAACTTTTTTTTTAAATCCTCACCTTAATTTGGGTTCTCTAGGACTTTATTCTTTTGCATTAAATTGTTGCTGTCTGGGTCCACAGGGAGAAGGGATAATCCAACAGGGTGAAATTGCTGTCCCAGCAACTGAAGCCCTTTGGGGGAATACATTTATTACCCTCTTTAGATCACGCAAAGAAAGAAGATAAGGGTCTCAAAGGGAGACAGGGAGCAACACCAGAAAGCCTAAGACAGCTGGAGAGACTCATAGGCTCTGCAGAAGCACAGTGCTTCTCAGGCAGTAATCCCACACTGCCAATTTAGTTTATCGGGTAACAGCAAGTATGTGAAACTCTGGCTAATGTTGATTTTTAATATTTGTTAGGGGTTATGCTTTCCAGAGGGGAAAGGCGAGTCTCTAAGCTGATTTTTAAGGATGGCCTGGGTTGAGCTCACCATCCCCTCTAGGGGGGTTTGAGGGAGAGTTGCGCTACAGCCCAGTGCTGCAGAAAGCAGATGGTGATTGGGGCCAGCACCTTGGCTCTGCTTGACTTTTAGATGGCCTCCTTGGCATCAGCAAGAGCTCAGAATGCATTAAATGGAGAAAAAAAAAACAAAACAAAACACCACTAAAACCCCCATAGCACCTTATGTGGTATTTTTGCAGGAGTTCTAGGAACTTAGTTGGATGTGTCACTCTGTGTCTTATTAGGAAAGTAAGTGGCATGGAGTATTACCTGTGCTTGGGTGTAAGGTCCCTTGTAAAATGAAGAGGAACCTGTCTGCTTCTCTTTGGCATGGCTTTGGAAATATTTTTTTGATATTCTCTGAAGCTATCTCTTCCCACCGTTTAGTAATAAAATAGAGCATCCCCTTTCATCATAAGGAAAGGAATTTTTTCCAGTCTCCTATGAAGTTTTCTAGAAGTTTTCTTACTTCTCCTTTCTGTGTATCTATGTTCAAATCTGCCTGTATGATTCAAAAGAAGGCAATACATCTATTGGTGGTTTAAGGCGTAAACTTGTATCTAATTATTTTTATAGCTTGGGTTCTTAATTATACCACTCCAAGAGAAACATTTCAAGGATAAAGATTAATTACTTTTATCCTTGCTTCACGTTTTTATGCTGCAGTTAATACTTGTGAAAACAATAATGTAAGTGAAAACAGGTGTGTAACAATTGATTAAATTAAACAAGTGAGGGAATGACATGCATATGGCTTTATGCATAGGAGAGAGATTGTAAACACTAATTAAGCAGCTGGAAATCAATAGCTACACAAAACTATTCCCTCTTCCCCATTTTATGCAACAAAGGAAGCCTGGATGTTTTCAATCATGACATTGTTATTTATACCTTGCTGAGGTATAAAGAAGAGGTGCCCATGACCAGGCGTGCTATGACATTGTGCAGCCAGGTTAATTTTCTTATCTGGGCCCTTCTGAATCCAGCAGAGGCCCAAGAAGCATGATGTAACATCACTGTCATGCTGTCTGTTGATTCCCAAAAGAGAGAGTGACTTACCTAGAGTAAATCATTTTCAGACCTAATTAGCAAAAATAATCCTCTATTCTCCTTCTGGCTAAAATTAAGTAATTTTATAAAAAATAAGAGATGGCCAGTACCTTTCCAGTGCTGAATTACCACACTAGACTGCTGCAACTTTTGTGTGAGTATGAATAAAAGACTTAGAAAGGGGAGAAATGGATTTTCAAAATTTTCCAAAGGCGTCAGTGTTCATTTCTGCTCTTAGTGCCCGTTAGCAGTGACTTTTTTTAGTCAATAGATGTGCTCCCTGGAGAAGCACAGACAGGCCCTTGACTTTTGCAACTGTTTGATGGCTTTTTACTGCTACTTAGTACTCCTAGCAGAAGTCAACATAGTGAAGTTAAAGCAAGAAGTTACTTTCCCGTGAGTTTTGTGCACTGCTGTGCACAGCTACGTACAGAGCTCCTAACAACCACCTGTGTCCCAGCCCACAAGAGGCAACAAAATGCGAGTATTGGATGCATAGAAGATCCACAGCAGACATATTGCTGTCTGGGGTTTATTTCACAGATCTCCCCATGCTTAAGGAAGGCTTTTCTCTGTAGCCCGGGGATCAATGCCTGTGCTGGCTGAGGAGGGGACCAGGTTCTGATGCTTGGAAGCTGGTGTCCAACCCTGTCTGCTTAGCATTTGCATTCACAAAGCCTGGCTCTGAGGTCTGCAGATAATTAAAAGTAATAACTTAAAATAAAATGTGTGTGTGGAGAGGAGAGAGGTGCAATTTTCACTTTTTGCCTGTATGAGCCTCAGGGAAGGTGAGTGAAACAGGTTCTGATGATCCTGGACCAAGCCTGGGTGTATTAGGAACAGGAATGTAGCACGTCACAGGGTCTGGATGGATGGAACTGTTCCACTTGACATAAGTAATTACAAATGCACTGGAACATGGACTGGACTGTGCTCACCCTTTCCTCACCACGTCTTCCTACCACTGTCATCTTCTCTCCTTGCTGTTCTGACAGTGAGGCCATAAAAATCCCAGTCCTGAGGAGGGAAACCTGGAGGGGCAGGAGAAAGAGCAGGGAAGAAAGGAGGCTCTTCTCACCCCTGGCTTATCAGGTATGCATCTGCAGCTTTTGGTGTGAGTTCCAAGTACAATCAAGAGGCTTAAGTGGGAGACTGGATTTACTATCACTGGAGCACCTTCAGCAGGGACACACACTGCTGCTTTCATAGTGTCTCTGTTTGGTCTTCCTTCCACTCCCACCACGTGTGTAGGAACATTTGTGCCAGTGGCTATAGAAAGTGGTCACCCTGCTATTACTCTTCCACAAAATCCTCGGGGACTGCAGCTGGAAACTTGTGGTGTTTGGTTTAAACATGCATCATACCTTTGGTGAGTGAGAGTTTATGTAATGAAAAGAGGGTTCAGTTCAACTTGTTTTCAAAACCTACTTGCTGGAAGATCTGCCTGCCTTTTCTGTCATATTTTATGTTAATCATTTCCTGGCCATGTTGAACAAACATAAATCTGCTGTGGTCTCACTGGATCATTACAAAAGAGAGGCAGCTCTTACTGGCCTCTGCAAAATTTCCTGAGCAATTGTTGTTCTGATGTTTCAGCACTGATAAGTAGGAAACCTACCAAAGAATGGGCATTTAATTGAACTACAGGCAAAGAGACACTTGATGGTTGGATGCTGCTTGAATTGAATCAGTCTTCATTAACGTAACTGAAATAGATACTGACCACTGAATATCAGCTGCATAAATGTTCCTCTCCATAACATTCCCTGGCACTGTTCTCTTCACATAACCCAAGTAATGTCTTCTCACTATGATATCACTTAAAACTCAAACATTTTCCCAATGTCTTTTGGAACTAAATAGTCCTGGTGAAAGTGAATATGTGCATGATTGCCTTCAGAGGAAGAAAAGTGCCCCAGTTCATTCTGGTGATGTCAAAACTATGTGCAAAATAGAAATTTGTATTCTATTAGTTAATTATCAAGCATGTTTCCTGTGTATCATGGCATTGCTCCTTATTCTAATGACTGCCTCATTAGATACATCTTTTTAGTAATGTACAAAATTTGCCTTTCTTTCATCTTCTGAGGTCCAGACTCACTCTTATGGGACAGTTTCTATGTTGTGTTGGGAAATTAACTTTGTGCCATCTTGGCCCCATTAAACCAGTGGGAGTTTTGCCTTGAACTGCAGTAAAATTAGGATTTTGTGCACTCCATAATAATTGAACTGAAAACTATGGGAGCATAATCTTCCTTCTGCCCTGTTAATGAGCTAACAACTTGCTAGGAGCAAGCTTCTGCAGATAATGAGTCTGTGCAAGTATTTGCACAAATCCTATGTGAAACAAAGCTATGTCTGTAATGAGTGACGTGTCATGTATCCATGCTGGGCTCAGTGTTCAGCAGCTGGGATCAAATCTACTGATACTGTAGGGAGAATGGATAAAATGCTAACCACTAACACACCTTTTCGATATTTGAATTGCAAGCTTCAAAGGCAGGCACTGAAATTAGGGGGAATTCTAGATTTGGTTACGATGGAAGCAGAGCTCCTTCTACAAATTCATCTAATGTTGGGGGTGGTGGCACATTTTTGCTTCTTTTCGCCCTTTTGTGCCATCCATCCACCTTTGTACCATCACCTGTAATGGAAAAGATGGTCCCAGCAGAGGACACCATCCTGTTTCAATAGCAGGTAGTAATCTCCTTCACAATAGAATGCAAGCAAGGACTGTTAGCATGTTTTTTCTTCCCCCTTCCCTTCTTTTTCCTCTATGGGCTGAATTTGCAAGGATATGGGAGGAAGACAATGGTGAAAGCCACTGGCAGCAGTGTTGCTATCCTCTGAACAATCTGGGATTGCTCAGGATCCACCACAGCATGTAACATTTCCTCATTTTCTCTCAGCCCCTAACACAGCTATGTTCTTCAGCAGACAGGGCCACAAACCATCAGATGACTGCAAAATATCCTTGTATGCTGCAGGAGGCCAGAGTGCTCTCACTGATACATTCTCTCAGCAATGCAGCACAGAAATGCTTTGTATGGATCTTCTGAGCAAGCTGTTAAGAAGAAAGGCATTCAAACTGGTGAACTAGGAGATGTTTTGATTTGCTTTATTGACCAACACAATGTGGGTCTCTAGCATCTTTATTATAGCTCCTTAATTTTGCTCTTCAATTATGGCTCCTTAATTAAAAAGGTTTCCTCAAAAAAAAAAAAATATCCAAACCAAAACACACCACCAAAACAGAATCACAAATTATAATATTTACAGCATAGGAATATATTATCTAGACATTCAAAAACACACAAAACCAGCTGCTTTCTTCAAGAGCATATCCTGATAAGAAAATTGCAGTTGTCAGCCTGCCATCATCACGTGATGGCCATCAGGGCTCCGACTGGGCCAGCCAGTTTATCGGGTAAGGACTTACGTGAGACCTTAACCAATGATGACACCCAGAATGACGTGGCAAAGATATGGCATGTAGAAGACTGCTTCCTTGAACTCTTCTCCTCTGCCTTCTCTAGCCAGCATCAAATAATCAATTACTGGGTCTTATCTACTGAATTTTTCTGGACTCTACTGAAAAATAAATTATTTTTTTCCTTTAAAGTAAAAACAAAACCAAAAACCTCAAGATATGGAAAGATATATTCTTACCTCTTCCTGCATAGGGGAGGTGCTGAGAAACGCCAGAGATGCAGCTCGTAGCTTGTCACTGATGAGCAGTGCTGGACAAGTCAGCATCTCTGCCCAAGTGCCCCCTTGAGACCTGAGCCAACCAAAAACTCTAAGTTCCTCAGCACAGACATCTCTCATTCCACAGTAGGGCAATGACTAGCAAAGACCTTGTGGTGCTGCTATAATGCAAAGGATAAAGGGTAAGTAGGATTTTTATTTTTTTAAATTCCAGCAAATTGGAAATTCCCAGGGAAGCTGGGGGGAGGCAGTATTCTTTGGAAGCCTTCCCACGCAGATAGCTCTGTTCCTTGCTGCTTTATTTTTTTTTTTTTTCATGCCCTGGGTTGAAAGACTTGTGGTCTGGTTTCAAATGAGCCTCAGTTATTCCTCTTTCAATGAAGTGTTTACCGGATGACGCATGCTGAAATATCCTTTGTCAGGAAAGTTCACGGACATCATCTCAGATGTCTAGGTCTCTCTGCCATCCTGCTGTGAGGCACAGACAGGCCCAGGGGCAGCTGGAGCTTGCTAATAAGACTCCTCTCTGTCTCCAATCTGAGAGATAAGCACATGGTGTAGGCACTGGTGTTTCTCACACCCGTTGCCTGTAGCTTCCTGTCAGAGAAGTTGTATTCTTCTCAGGTTTTAGTAAAACAAAGCAGCCAGCATGTAGGGGACTAGAAAGCAGAACAAACCCAGCAGTGTTTTAGAAGCTGTTTAATATTTTAAGCTGTAAGTGAAGAAGGGCTGTGATAGTATTTGAAAATATAATGCTTGGATCCATAGTTAAAATTGGTGTAATCTTGTCAAGATTGTAGTCTTTTAGCAATGATACCCTGTGAGTCAATGCATAGGGAAGAGACTGATTCTGCACCTAATTAACTAGAGCAAGACTTGGGGTCTTAACTAGTGTCAAGAATGGTCTTGGGTAGTATAGGAAAAGGAGCAATGTGACAGATGTAGTGCCCCTGGAAAGGGAAAGAGAGAAACTTGTCTGAGAGAAAGGTCAGCTTTCACCCCACCTTGTCACATGCCACGTAAGAGCAATGCATTTAAGGAGAAGACCAAATTACATGGGCCAGAGGTCATTTGTTACTGCTTTGTCCCAAGTCTCCCTGGAATATGGTTTTCTACTACCATCTGCCATTTGCTGGACNGTGGCACGGAGTCTGTACAAGCACAAAACTTGAGAAATGTTCTCCTTTATTTAAAGCCACAATTCTTTCTGTGGTTTGTCCTGGCTTGCTTCTCCTGGACCAAGCAGGAAGACTTGATTATAGACTAGGTACATCAGAAAATGTTAAATTATCTGTCTAAACATAAAAGCAAAGGTTAATCTACAATAATTTTCATGTCAAATTTAGTGTTATATTTTTTTTCCCTTGGCTTTGTACAAGGAGCCTAGACATGACACTGACTCTTGACACAGGCACTCTCTTCACCACTCTAAATGGGGTTATTTCTCTTCCAGCCTTTTATGTCTCCTTCGTAATCCCCCTAACCTTTGCAGGGGCAGCAGGAAAAACATTTGCATGAGAGCCATCTGTCATGGTAGATATAAATCCCAGACTCCTCTGGGCCTTAGAGACTGCTCCAGCCTTGAAGGCTTCACTCAGCAGTACAACAAACACAGATGGTTTCCCTCTTGGAACTGGGACAAACATGCTGTCTTCCAGGACATGGCAATGATTTTCCTCAAGTAAGCCTTCTGTTTAAAAAATGGGAGCCATCTATATGTTTGGGTCCATGATAAATATAACTTACGCTCCTTATATGCATATTCTATTATAGACAAGGGAAAATGTAAATGTTTATATTCATTTGTCTGAAAAGTTGGGCATACTGAGTGTAGGTTTCAATCTATTGCACTCTTAACCTCCATAACTTTGGAAACAACCAAAGACTGTACATCAAGCAATCTGTTTGAGAAAAAAACAACGCTGTGCATTGATCTGTCAATCTGGCTGCAAAGTAACCTATGACATTTATAAAGCGACTAAATCAATAAAATGACCCTTACAAAATACAATTCCTTGATTCTCCATGCATAAATTTACTTTGGGCATGTACAAGCATCAGCGTCATAGGAGTTAGCATCAACCTGGACCAAACTTTCTGTACTGTGCAGTAAGTACACTTTCACACCAAAATAAGCAGTGCAGACTGAAGCCGAGCTTAAGCACATCAGAATAGTGTGAGCCCTGTGTTTGCATATCTAGAGGGAGTATTATCTTCAATGTGGCCACATGTTACTGCATAGAGAAACCACTTGAGGCTGGATAATTAACAGTTTTCGGACGCCTAAGACATGTTAAAATGAAATCAACCTTCACTTCCACCTTATCAGCACTTCTTATTTCATCTGAAAATAGTGCCAAGAGCTGAAAGCCAAATCTGAACAAGCTGTAATTAAGCAGTTGAATACAAAATGCCCACAGAATCACAATTAAATATCTCCATATATACCTTTGTTTGTATATTATTTCTTAATGCTTTTTATGGTCTTCTGCAGCAGATACGCAATATGCAGAGATGACAACTATGTTGTCTTTAGGACAACAGGCCTCCTCGTACGGACAACTGTGCTCACCCTCACCTCTTCAGAGAGAAGGTTTTGCATGGGAATATACTGTGATATGACTCACTTGATGTTCTCCAGTGTTTCTCTTCTATGCAGCATAGTCTCACCTCCTTCTCAGCAGACCGATCCTTTCCTCTGCAGGCAGCATCAGTCTTGCTCTACACCCATGCCTTGTAGGCATCCTCCTCTGAGTATCTGGCACCTTTTCTAGGCCATAATGTTTGTTAAAAAGACCTTTTTTTCTACGGAGGTACAGCGTAGAATTCCATCACAGTAGAACTACTTTAATGATGAGAGCAGACAAGAAAGCACAGGTGTTTTAAATGCCCCATGGAGTCTGAGGTTTGCCAGCCTCAGCTCTCAGCCAAGCTGGGGGAACTACCTGGAGTACTTCCATCCCAAAAATGGGCTTTTTAGTCAGTGTAAGACTTCTGTATAAACATACAAACAATACTCCCATGTATTACAAGTTAAGGAATAACAGCAGTCTTGTTATACCCGGACTTCATCAAAAATCAACCTTCTAAACCTGTCACACCAATCTTGTTTCATTTATCACATATGATCTGACCCTAATTGCGGGCTTGCTTATGTCAGAATGAGCATGGTACAAGTCATCTATAAGGAACACAGCTTTTTCTAGCTTCCGCTTCTATAAATCCAGTGTTCTAACTGTTTGATACTAGGCTGGCACTGCCTGTTGTGAGTAAGATCTGATTTTGGCCTTGAGTTTGAACAGATTCAAAGCAAGTTCACTGTGAGCAAAATTACAGCTGGGAAATAATCTTTACAAGTTACTGCAGTGTCGAAAAGCCAGCTGTGCTTGTATTGCAAAACCAACTGTAGACCTACTATTGACCAGCAAGTATAACATCAAGGGCACCATGCATCTTTCAAGAAATTGTGCTCTCATGCTGTGCCAAAAAGCTTTGAGTACATCACCTTTTCTGTACATAAAAAGAGAGTTCAACAGGAAAAATCATCAAAGGACGACCAAGTTCTCACTGCCCTTTGGGTATTTGAAAATGTGACCCTTGCATTACAAACCAAGCCAGAAACAAATATAAAAATAACAAATGCACAGGTAGGTAAAAGTTATATATGCATGTGTATGTGTATATATATGTGTATCTGTCTGTGTATTAATCTGGTTTCTATTAGATTGTCTCCTCCTTTCCCATCTGTCAAAGCTGCATTGCCTGTCTTCTAAAGCACTATCCTGGAAACTTTTAGACATGTGCTTATCTTTAATTACATGAATAGTTCCCCCAGTGCTGGTGGGAATACTCTCATACAAGGAAAGAGGGCTAAAAGGTCAGGTTTATGACGGACTCAGACTATTTTCCAGGCTGTGTTTGTGAAATAACTGAGCAGGAAGGATTAGAAAGCTGGAAGGAGTCCAAACCCTCTTACGAGCAGGGCAGCAACTGTAGATATATAAAAGACCAGATCTGGGAGTAAATCCTCCATCACACTGGTAATGTGACAGCCCCTCTGGAAAGGCTGTGGGATATATCTGCTGCTGCAGTGAAATGCTTCATGGCATTGTGCAGTACCTGCCATGTTGGATGTGAGACCTTGCTGAGTGCGATAGGCTGCTTTCCTCATGGCTAAAGCTGTCCCATAATATTCCCAAGGCACACTTGGTATCCGGTGGCTAGAACAAGAGTTTTCTCATCCTTGAGGAATTTTCACAGAGCTGTAAGTGACTGACTGTTTTTTTCAATCAGAACAATGAAAACATGAAGAGGCAATCTTGAGCTGAGTTTCAAAATGTGCTTCTGATTTGAACATTTTGTTTCACGAGCCTGTTTTTCAGTGATCTTATTCAGATTTTTCTTAGTTCCCAGGAAAATATGAAATGGGACATGGACCTGCTGGAGTGGGTCCAGCCATGAAAATGATCAGAGGGATGGAGCACCTCTGCTATGAAGACAGGCTGAGAGAGTTGGGCTTGTTCAGCCTGGAGAAAGCTCCAGGTAGACCTTATAGCAGCCTTTCACTACCTGAAAGGGAGCTACAGGACAGATGGGGAAGGACTCTTGGTCAGGGAATGGAGCGAAAGGACGAGGGGTAATGGTTTTAACCTGAAAGAAGGGAGATTTAGATTAGAGACTAGGAAGAAATTCCTTGCTGTGAGGGTGGTGAGACACTGGAAGAGGTTACCCAGAGAAGCTGTGGCTGCCCCATCCCTGGAGGGGTTCAAGGCCAGGCTGGAGGGGGCTTGGAGCAACCTGGTCTGGTGGGAGGTGTCCCTGCCCAGGGCAAGGGGGGTTGGGACTTGAACTTTAAGGTCCCTTCCAACTCTAACTTTTCTATGATTCTAAATAGCTTGTCTTTCCAAGCAAAAGCATTTCAGTGTGAAATAGAGGGGGTTTTATTTAAAACTCACTGCGACAGAGAGGTCTTGAGAACACTGAGAGTAAAATTGAAGTCACGTGGAAATGGGCAACTCAAAAAGAATTTGCTTTTTTATGAGCAGTTTGAGGGTTGTATGGTTTGGAAGAGTTTAGGGGGTTGTGGGTTTTTCAGGTTATGGTCGGTTGTGTTTTTTCCTTTTCAGTTAATCTTAATCTTGACAAAAAATTCTAAATGTACTTTACTTAGGAGCTTGTGTTCCATTTCTTCAGGAGTGATTTAAGCACCTATAAGCTTGCTTTTAGAAATGGGTCACTGAGGCACCTGAACACACACAACTTCTTACATTTTGCAGAATTGCACCTGAAATGCATGGAGTCCAAGGGTGCTGCAGAGTCTGCAGCACTGGGGAATAGCACTTTGTCCCCTTGAGACTCCTGTGTCTTATATTGTTTATGAAAGAAACCTTGACTAATTTAAGGTATACAATGCATGCTGGTGCTGTTGAATTGCAATTGCTGAGTGGGGGCAAGGAGAGAGAGGAGATTGCTGCAACTGTAAGCAGTCACAGTTTTTTTTTAAAAATATCTTTTTAAGGTATTTTAATAAAAGGGCATAGACAAAGGCATTTTGTTGTAGATGAATATGAAGAGAGGAGAAGTTCATAGTCTCGCCACTGAATGTTTCTCTCAGAGGTTCTCAAACATCAGGCGTGTTTGTATATTTTTCCCTCAGTTGAAATAACAGCTCCATCCAAAGGCATGGGCTAAAATAGGAGAGATTGGTCTCTGCTGGCAAACAACTGCAGCCAGAGAAGGCTCCCTGCCTGGCCCCATAAATACCACCCTCGTGTAACTAGTTGTGGCCAGATACCTACACAAACACTGCAGTCATTGCTGAACTTCAGTGCTGGAGACAGACGGTGTCCATCACTTTTAGTGCTTGTGGTGCTGCTCGTCAACACGTGCCCTGCCTCCTCGTTCCATTTTTATCCTCAGCTCTCCCCTGGGTCCCAGCCGGCATCAGCCTTGCTCCCTCCCCTTGCCGTTTTCTTTGTGCCTCTTCACACGGCGGCTGCAGCTTGACTTTTGGCTCTTTTTGCTGAAGGTTTCACATCCTCCCCTGCTTCTCTGAAAGCAACAGCCTCTGCGGCTCTTGGTCATCTGGCAGGAAAGATGCCTTCACCTTGAGACGCTGCTGGTCTCCCCTGTCCTGTTCCCTCTCCTTCGGCCTCAGAAGCCTGCTGAAGAGGAAGGAAACAGGGTTGAACCCTGCCGGCAGGACAAGGGAGCGGGTGATGCTTTTCCCCAGACCCCTGAAGGACACCTGAGCACAGTGTTGCCATCTCAATGGACCTGCCGCTCCCTAGATAAGGCAGCAGCAGCAGCAGCCCCAGCCTGGAACAATCCTGCACTGGCACCCTCTCCATCACCTCCCACCCCTTTGTAAGTACTTTATCCACACACCTCCCTCTTGCCTGCGTGCCTGCTTCCTTTCTCTTTTCTTTTTCTCCTTCCCCCCCTACTCCGGCTTCCTTCCAGCAGCCATCACAAAGGCAAGTTGCCCACGTCACCTGTGGGGACTAGAAGGGAAGTCCAACTCAGTGGGGAAGTGGGCTGGGAATGGTCCCATGTGGGGAAAGCTGGGGTGCGATAGCACTGAGGCTGGGGCTCACGGGGAGGAGAGTCCTTTAGCGACAAACACTTCAACTAACTGTAACTGTGGGACAGTGGGACAGTTCACAGGCAAATAATACAAGCCAGCAGAGAGGGAATAGGTATCAGGACTTCTTATCCCACTACAAAGGGTTGGCATGTTCAAGGCTTAGTTTGTACCTCAAGGAAATAATTTGGGAAGACTTTGTGTATTTTTTATTATCTCCAAAAACAAAAACAAAAAAAAAAAAACAAAACCCTTTGTGACCAGAACTGTGCCAATGTTTGTTTTTTTGGTTGTTTTTTTCTTATCAGTCAAAGTTTGACTATTATTTTTTGGTAGGGGTTTTATTTTTTCTTTTGCAAGTGTATGGGAAGTAATGGGAATCAGACCACAGCCCAACCAGGGTTTTGAATTAGTGCCCAGAAGCAGACTATCTGTAAGAGGAAACTGTCTCGGGACAATTTTGTGGGATTTCTGTGTCCCTGCAGTTATTAGCAGGAAAAGTTTTGGGTGAAGGAAAGCACCTGGATTGGGCTTTCAAATACCTAAGTATTTCCTAAGAAGTTTTAAATATGCTTTAAAAAAATAAAAATCAGACTAACCAGGCAGAGAGGTGCAAAGCAGTTTAAAATAATTTAGTAATAACAACCTGTCAGGAGAGGGCAAGACTGCGTGTGGTGGTAAGAGACACACCAGTCTTCAGGGGCAAACCCCGGTGCCTGAACAGCTCTTTGGTCAGGGGAGCACTGCCCTTGATGGGGGTTGGACTGCAGATGTCTCAGCCCAGCCTCTGCCTTCTGTCTGCACGGGGCAGCACCCTGTCAGATAGTCCCACTTGTTCCTATTTCCAACTTTGGAGTGCATCAGTGGCAGCAAGGGTATGCCCTGCCTACAGGAACGTGGACAGTGCGTGCTGTCCCACCACAGAGCCCCATTGCCTCTCTTTCTGCTCCTGAGTTCTCCTTCTCTCAGCTCATGGAAAAAATATGCTCTGGGACCAAAAGATAGGTACAATGTGTCATATGGGTTTCTGTGCACCATTATTATCAACCTACTGAAATAAATGCTCATAAATTCAGATTGCCTGCTGCCAACCACAAGGATGCTGTCAAGAATATTTTTATTTATGTAGCAAGCGTGTCAACAGGCCAGCCATTTCTTTACTGATTATGTATGTCCTGCAAACTAAAGCATGTTTTGTTTTGGGGGATTTTGAATTTTGTCAGTTGTGGAAGCAAAACATTCCTGTGAACAAAAAAGCCCAAACAAACAAAAAAAAAAAAAGGG
>VXBJ01004103.1:303798-383491 GCA_013400055.1 Nycticryphes semicollaris
TGGGGGGGGGGGGGGTGGGGGGGAGGGGAAGGATAAAAAAAGACAAGGACAGCACCACATGGTCTACTGAAGTTCTCAGGAACACAGTTTGTGGAGATCTTACAAAGGGCTGGTTCACAAATTCTAAGTACTCAACATACACACGCATGTGTAAAAAGGTCATGCCCTTAAAGTACAATGGTGAGGACTATTGATATCCATGCCCACTCTGCCCCTGTAAACTTTTATAAGAATTGCAGGTCAGAAATTAATTTCTCCATCTTACAGGTAAGGATGGTTGGTTACTGCCAACACATTTGCGAGCTGTGTTGTGCTTTGAGGCTGGATACAAACATGCATAGGTACCTAATTTCCATGTAGTTGTGTATCATCTACAACCATTCAAATCCTAGGAGAAGACAGGCCTAGGAGAACACAGGAAATGGAGATGTAACTTTCCCCTTTCCAAAGATATTTCAGTGCCTAGTTCAGGATCAAATGAAAAATGTCCAGCTCTTTAGTTTTGCTCTCAAAGTTTAAGATTTCTATCTTACAAGGTTTTGCTCATGAGATTTCCCTTTAAGTTGGTTTCATAGAATCACAGAATGGTTAGAGTTGGAAGGGACCTTAAAGTTCAAGTCCCAACCCCCCTGCCCTGGACAGGGACACCTCCCACCAGACTAGGTTGCTCCAAACCCCATCCAGCCTGGCCTTGAACCCCTCCAGGGATGGGGCAGCCACAGCTTCTCTGGGTAACCTCTTCCAGTGTCTCACCACCCTCACAGCAAGGAATTTCTTCCTAGTCTCTAATCTAAATCTCCCTTCTTTCAGGTTAAAACCATTACCCCTCGTCCTTTCGCTCCATTCCCTGACCAAGAGTCCTTCCCCATCTGTCCTGTAGCTCCCTTTCAGGTAGTGAAAGGCTGCTATAAGGTCTACCTGGAGCTTTCTCCAGGCTGAACAAGCCCAACTCTCTCAGCCTGTCTTCATAGCAGAGGTGCTCCATCCCTCTGATCATTTTCATGGCTGGACCCACTCCAGCAGGTCCATGTCCTTTCTGTTTTGAGGGCTCCAGACCAGAACAACAGAGGGGCAGAATCACCTAACTTGACCTGCTGGCCACACTTCTGTGGATGCAGCCCATGGCGCAGTTGGCTTTTTGGGCTGCCAGCACATGTTGTGAGCTCATGTTGAACTTCTTGTCCTCCAGGTCCTTCTCCTCAAGTCTGCTCTCAATTCATTCTCTGCCCAGCCTGTGTTTGTGCCTGGGATTGCCATGTTCCAGGAGCTGGACCTTGCACTTGGCCTGGTTGAATTCCATGAGGTTTGCACAGGCCCAACTCTCCAGCCTGTCTGTCTCCCTTTGGATGGCATCCCTTTCCTCTAGCGTGTTGACCGTGCCACACAGCTTGGTGTCATTGGCAAACTTGCTGAGGGTGCGCTCTATCCCACTGTCCATGTTTCCAACGCAGATGCTGAACAGCACTGTTGAAACAACACGGTTTAAAGGTCACATGATCAGATTCCCATCATTTGGGTAGAAATACATGAGAGTTGCTCTGTGGAATATTCTCTGAGCTCTAGCCTGATTATTTGAAACAAATATCTATCTTAAACCAATTGCAAGTTAAAATAGTAAAACAAAAGTGGTTTATTAGTCCATCTCTAGGCAAAATATTTTTATCTAATGGAAGCACAGAACTGGTTGCACTTCTGGACTTCTTGATGAAGCCCCATAGTTTAAGCAAAGATAGAATCCTATTATTTGCCTGGGTGTCTGTGTGTGTGTTTTAAGATTATGTTAGTGAGTGGTAGGAGCTGTACATCTGCTTTCCCTGGATAGCTTTCCTTGGGCATTTTGATCAAGCATATACAGCAACTGAGAATTATGAAAAAAAGTTTTTGTATGCTTTAAACTACCTAGAAATCCATCAGTGCCAAAGGTGATATTTAGAAAAAGAAAAGTTTGGATATTTGTCATCTGCATGGCCATCTCCTACAAAGGAGTCGGTGACTCAGCATGGGGACTATCCCACGTGAGGCTGAAGTAGTGTTTATTTTCAATCTGCCTTATCATTCCTTGTTCTTCTCTGTCTGGAAGTAGAGCCAATCCTACTGAATGCCAAATGCTTTTACAAGAAGCAAATGCAAAACTACTGCAGGTAAATCCAGAACTTGTCTCTACCTTTAGGATCTCTCTGTCAGCTCTGTGTTTTGCCAAAAAATACTCCAGGTGGCTCATTTAGACACACATCTCTGCAGGGAGGGTGGTCCAACCAAAGTCTCAGGCTAAATGACTATTGAATCCTAATTCATATGGAAAAATCTATATCCCTTTCAGGAAGTGTCTCCTGCTGAGTGTGATTTAGGGCTCCACTGTAACCATTACAGTTGCACAAAGGATGAATGCAGCTCATTATGTCAAGAAATAGAGTAGAGGGCAAGAAAAAAAAAAACAAAAAACCAAAATCTCCCTCCATCACATCAATAAAGAGCATTTCCTACCAAGATGACGGACAGCAGTAGTGCAAACCATGCTGCCATGAAGGCTACTAGGAAAGGGTTGCACTTAACACACGAAAAATCCGAGAACATGCTTCCATCTGTAGAGGCATATTAATGACTTTGTAGGCACTCACAGCAGTCTTCCTGCCCACACAAAACTGGGGAATGTGTTTCTTTTGTGGTGGGAATCGATTTCAGTGGTTTGGGAAAGCACCATTACAGCGTGCCCATATATCACCTCCCCTTGGATGAAGAGCTCTGCGGGCAATCGGCAGCATGCAAGGGCACCCACAGGTTCACACACCGTGCAAAACGTTTATACAGCCAAGATGCCAAAACTTGCAAAACTTGGGACACATCTTGGTAATCTTTCTTTTTTTCCTTAATTCTTTTGTCACACAGACCTTCACAACGTGCAGTGTGGAAACACATTTTTAAGCAAGGTTGCAGGGCAGACTTTTTAAAGCACTGAAGATGCCAAGGGCTTGGCATCTGTGACTATGAAGATGTGAAGACCGATGGAAGAGATTTATTTTAGAGTACTCTTTTTCAAATTTCTGTATTAAAAAAAAAATAATTAATAAAGTCTCTCATAATCTGCATATACCAATGCTGTGTTAAGTTTCTTTACAAGGCTTAATGTTTGTTAGGTGAAATAGCTCACCGAAAAACTTAGTGAAATCAAACCAAAGTTAATCATATTTTATAAGGCATTTCCAGACAGTATAATTTACTACCAATTTTACATTTAAATTATACTATCTATCCTCAGCTTTTTCACCTCAAAACCTGTTCAAAAAAAGTCCACAATGTCCAGAATGGTATCCCTGATTTTTCTGGAAACTTTCTAAACAGAGTACCCTTCAGAAAAGAGCATTTTTCCCTACAATCATAACATTTAGGCTGCACGACCTAATCAAATGCCATAAACTCAAATGGCACTGAGGAAAATAACCTCCCACAAATCACAAAATGCAGTGTAAGCCTTCATATGGCCAGATGATCAGGTTTTGTTTTAAATGAAATTATGACTGCTTCGTTTTAAGCCATAGCTGTAGTTTATTTATACAGTGGACAACCCAAGTAACCATGTCATGATATGGTGCATTCAAAGATTTCTTTATGCAGGTTCTTCCCAAGTGGAAGATTATTTTTACTGTAAATGCAAATGAAGTCTCCAGACAGTACAAATGTAAGGCTTGACTAGGATGGTTCTGCAGCGAACAGACGGAGGTCAAACCCCTTATCAAGGCCAGATTAGGTAAGGTATTTAAGAATTTGTAGAATTTTACAAATTTGGGGGAATTTTGAATACTGAAGGCCATCGGAGTTAATCCCATACATACATTATGAGTTAATGTTCACGACCTTTACTTACTGCCCACCAGTGTTGCTCTGCCTACTCTGGTGTTTAGGACATGTTTTTCCAACCCATGAAGAATTAGCTTAGTATATGGTTGTGAGTGTGGCCTTTCATATTTTGCTTGGCAAATATTTATGTGACTGGATTTTGCTGGAGGATTAATTGCTTTTTATATAGACACAGGTTTAGTCATAAAAATGAGGTTAAGTCCCCTAATGTTCTGTTTCTTATTGACAACCAACCACTGCCATTTAGAGAGAAATAATATATGTAGTTTCTTTACCTTCAGCAAGATAAAACCAAACTCCCACAGCAGTCTTCTATCATCCTGTCCGCTTATTCACTGTTTTTCTCCAAACTGCATTTTCTTTCACCTTCGACTTTTATTTACCTTTTCTTCTCCATCTCCCCTTCCTCCCTATGTTTTATTCCCAATTCCTACTGTCTTTCTTCCACTATTCATGTTGTCTTCTGTTCCTTCCTTGTTGACTTCCTCCTCCCTACAAGGACGTCATAGTCTTGGGTTTTATTTCCCAAAAATGGAGAACAAGAGTTTCTGAGTAAGAAGCTACCACAGCTGTGTCTGGCTGAAGGGAAATATCTAGATCACTCAAAATGCACCTTCAGGTTGAAGGTTTTTCCCTTTAACGTTGCTCTGTCAATCTGACTGGGTTTTGCTAAGCTACTGCAGAAATGATCAGCAGTAAAAAAAATAGTCTAATTTCCTTCTTCCTCTGATGGCATCTGGAGTAGTCCCCAGAGTGAGCAAGTCCAGGATCAATTCTAAGCTTGGGTGATGCTGGGGGGGCTCCGGGAGGAGGCTGGGCTCCAAGACCCCCTGCAGTTGCAAGCCAAATGAGCGATCCAGTGAAACCTACAGAGCCCAGGTGCTTAAAAAGCTTAGTGAAATGAGTTCCCATGCTCCCTCCAGGGTGATGAGTGGTGGCTTTGGAGTCTGTGGGCACTGGCCATCTTTCCAAAGCAGCACTCACACCTAGGTCTTCACAGGTATCCAAGCTGTTTTAGAGGAGCTGGTCTTGTAAGACTGTATGGTAGACATCAAATATGATCTCTAGTTTACAGCTGAGAAAAAATGAAGAAGAAAATCAGAACACAACATCCTATTTCCCAGCATTTACTCTGTGTGTGTGATAGCACTTTCTGATCAAAGTCAGTATTTGGTAGAGCCAATGTATTCCCCATGGTAGTGAGGTTTTCTTAAAGCAAGGTAAGTGGAAAAACAGGATAGTGCATATGTAACCAAAGCAGGGAATAAATGCATCTCTTAGCACATGTGAGCGTATCAGGCCAGCAGACTGCCTGACAGAGAGCAGCTGGAAGACAAGATCTTCTCATGACCTGGGTAGCAAGTGGATACATAACACTGATGTGTCTTTTTTATGTCATGCTGCTAATTTTTCTTTTTCTTTTTTTTCCTTTTTCTTTTATGTAGAATCTTCGCAGAGAGAGACAAGAGCCCATTTCAATTATGTCGACAGAATGTGTTCAGCCACTCGATATCCCAGAAGACAGACCAGACAAGCGAGATTCACACTGTAACCATTTAGGTAAGTGTTATTAGATGATGTCATTGCATGCAGTAATTAGAGAGGTGTTGTCTTCACATCATTAGGTCCTGCCCAGTGCCCATTTTTCCCCTCCAGCAACACAACTGAGCTCTCATGAAACCTGATAGATTACACCTTCTGCTGACACTTCTGATGCCAGATGGAAAGGCAAAGAGGGTTTTTCCTGCATATAAATATCAGATGAAGCTCTAGAGCAAAGTAAATTAAAGAAGAGAAAGGAAAAATTCATTGTTCTTTTCCCTAGTCGAAAAAGTAGAGCAGTTTCTTCATCTATACCATAATAAATGGAAAGATGGATAATAGCTGAGCCTTCTCTGAATTGTTTTTCCATATACAATTTCAGTAAAAGATTTGAAATGCCCCCATTGGCTCCACTGGGGTGGCTTTCAAAATATTTTTGCTCCTTCATCATCAATCTGTTTCCTCTCTTGAACTTATTCATAGATAACTTTTGCACTGAGAGTACCAGAGGCATCTTTTCTCCACCACAATCCTAAACACCAGATTTCAGACTTGATAGATGTGCTTTTTGCATATTCATGGTCCTTTCCTCTGCTTCAAACGTTATTACTTCACTCCTGCCTTACAAAATTGTCATAAAGATTTAGCAACCCAGAAACAAAAACCTCTTTGCTCGTTGTTACCCTTGTGATGGCAATAACAAAACATAAGTGCAACTTCACTTGCTCATCAAAAAACACTGTCTCACTGCAGGCAAGCATAATTTTATAAACTTTGTTTATCTGGCCTGCAAGGAAGGTATCCTCATTCTGTCTCTACCACACAGCGTTTCTAGCCACAGGCATCACTTTCACAACTACTGGCATACCAAACATGAATGTTCCATAAAATTACTTATATAAATGAAGTAAAAATATGTCCTGTTCTGCAGTCGGGAAACTGAGGCAGCAGGAAGTTAAATTTGCTTATTAGGACCATGCAGAAAGCCCGTGAGAGCTGGGAAAAAAACCCACATCTTCCAGGGACTTCAGCTGGAGATTGTCTTTCCCAGGTCTACCTGCAGACTCACAACCATGCTATCTCCAGTGGTGTACAAGAGCCTGGAATGAAGTCCTGTTGCACCCAAGTCTGCAGTCAGGGGTTGGGTGGGGGTAGGGAACCCTGCCGAAGCCAAACAAACAACTTTTAAGAAATAAAAAGCATTGGTTTGTGTGTTGATGCTAATGACAGGCTAGATTCAATATTTTCAGCTTGTGTAAGCACCCAGAAATGCAGATCCTTGCAGAAAAACTGTGCTGACCATCTGAGTCGTCTGAGTGAAGGCTTGTTTTAAGGGAAAACCAAAAATCCAGGGTAAAGTTACATAAATCAAAAAGCAAATACTGACTGCTCTGTGGCTCTGGAAATAAAGCCAGCTCTTGAAGGGAACAATAAAGTGGCTCAGTTTACCAATACCTCAGGCTGACTCCACACACATAAATCTTCCCTTCACAAAAGTGCCCTTGTAACTCTTGAAGAGTGCCCACACAGTCAGTGCTGGATGAAACAGGGATGACCATGGGAATCTCTGCAGTCCATGGCGCAGCCTTCCCTCTGCCATGTAGCCCACAGATGCTCACAGCTCTCTGCCTCTGTTTTCTGCCTACCACCTGCAAACACAGGAGGACCACCTAAGTCACTTGACTCCCACGTAGTATGGCACAAAGGCCTCTTGTACTGACTAATTATGAGATGTTTCTCCACAGGCATTTTAATCTACTTGGATGAAGGCAAAATTATTAAAGCTTTTCTTTTTACCATCTGGTTTATTATTTCCCCTCAGTTTGAATTTCTATTCTTGTTTTGTTTTTTTTGGTTTTTTTTTCATTCTGCCTCTCCCCCCCCGCCCCCTGCAGAGGATCTTTCAGAGCAGCTGATTAAGAGCTGTGACCTCAAAAAGAAACCAAGAAAAGGTAAAACCATCCAGGCCTCTCAAAACACTGAACAGGACCAAAAAAAACCAAGGAGAAAAGATACACCGGCTTTACACACCCCACCACCCCTGGCAGGTGAGCAATACAGCTCTTGACCTCAATATTCCAGTTCAGCTGAATGAACTGAATCTGGGGAAAGGTCCAGAGATCCCCTTGTTCACTTATATCCCCTTGGAGGTGTGCAAGAATGCAGCTCCATGCCATGTGCATGTGGGAAGGCAGGCTAACAAGGAGGCTGACTTTCTTAAAGGCATTTCCTAGTAGAAGAAGGGATTCTTTTCACAGAGTCTGGGAATATCAAGGTGGGCTGGTGTGTGCTCCTGAAAAAATTGCTCCCTTTAGGGCTCATAGTCTTACTGCCTTTACGTGATAAATGATGTGTATTTATCTCTAGCTCCTGAGCCATGCTAGATGCCTGGATCAAGAACAGGGTGGGGAGTAGGAGTCAGAAGGTGACCGTCCCCCTCTGCTGAGCACTGGTGAGGCTTCAAGGGCTGTGTTCAGTTTTGGGTCCCTTCCCACAAAAAAGGCATTGAGGGGCTGGAGCACCTCACAATTGACTCACAATTGAGGTACACCAGCATTACTTCAGAGCAGTCATTGGGAAAGTTACACAGGTGCAAATTTCTTTGATGCAAACAAAGCTGAGTGGCATTTTGGGTTGGTTGGTTGGTTTTTTTGATTTTTTTTTCTTGTCTGCAGGCATACTTTCAGACTTTTCTGATAATCTGCTGAAAACATATGGCATCACAGAGAAACCACAGAGAGAGAGAGTGAGTCCAGGCTCTCAGATTGCTGAACTGGAGCAGAAAAAGCCCAGGAGAAAAGACACACCTGCAATACACATCCCACCCTTGATAATAGGTAAGAAAATTAGGTAGAGGTGCTCCAAAGGGGAAGCAAAACATGACTACCATCTGTGGTACACTTGGGAGGAGGTTGTAAGGATGTTGTTCCGCCCAGTGTACTCAGCAGTTCCTGCTGAACTGGGCCTATTTGGTCAAAGTATATAACAGCAGTGGTGGCTCATGGAAAGCCTTTTCCATATTCCCTACTTATGCTTTTGGGACAGAAGGGAAGGGGAGTAGGAGAAGACACTAAGCCACTTGCTTATCTCTTGCAAACCTGATCCTACTAAGCCAACCTGATCCAAAAGGCCAACTACAGCCCTGCTTTGCAAATTGGGCACATGCAAATTTTTAGGTCACCAGCACTAGCATAGCTCACACTGCCTCAAACAACCTGGAGCAAAGTTGTCCTGATTAATCTCCACTTAACTCCACAGTCCCTAATAATGCACCAAAGAAGCCAAGCTGTGATGAACTTCTCATTAACAGCACCTTAAAGACAGTTCTTTGTTTCTGGCATTATACACAGTGCAGCAGCTAATTTGCTCATTAACCAGATGAATTCAGATATTTTTCTCCTTAGTCCCTTAGTTTGTTGCATTTCCTACATTCCTCTACCACAGAAGAGCCTCAGTTCATCAATATTTCTGTAAATGCCAATTACTAGGGATAGGAAACTGGTGCAAGTTTATATGCCATGCACTAGCCCTCTCCAGACCACAGGATGGAGCAAAAAATGAATGAATAAATGAACAAAAACCAACCAAACAACCACCAGATCCAACACTAGTGCCAAAACTGGAAAACACTGTTCTGTCAGGAACCTCTCGTATGAAACAGTTTCGCAGGGGGCTGAGACTCCTGAGCAGTGAAGCATGCTAAATGAAGAGGCCTGAGATAATTTGACCCTGAGCAACAGCTCAATACATCAAGCACCTGAGTTTCAAGTATGCAAGTGTCAAATATTCAAGTACACTTTGGATAGAATTTCCTGTACACCTAATAATGACAAGGTGTGCAGATGACTTCATCAGTCCAAACACGCACTTGCATTTGTAGGTCATCTCCTGCATTTGTGAATCTGAGCCTTCACAACTAAAACATGTAAGAATATTTTGTCATTTAATCAGTATAGAGGTCGCAAAAGCAGGGAGGAATATGACTAAGTTTGCAGGATCATGGCAGCAAGGATGGTAAATACTAGTGCCTTGCATATCGATCTGCCTAAGGAAAATACATTTTTTATTTGCTCATTGAACTCATGTATCCCAATGGCTTGAAGAATCAGAGCTGGTGGGAACAAGTCACTGGAAACCCAGTCCAATCATTTTCTGGGGAAAATGAAACCTATCATACAATTTCTGAGCCCAACTGCAAACACTCCACTTCGAAATTCTTAATGCAGAGCACTGACAATGAACTACTTATATAATTGCTGGAGGAAATTACTCAGTAAATTACACTAAACTTCACATGACAAATTACCTAGATGGGAAAAAATCATAGTCTTGTAGGGATCGATTCAGAAACAGAAGCAGAGGCAAAATTTATCAAATATATTAAATAATAAATATTGTTAGTAATAAATATTAGTCCTGTGATTTGTACTTGAAGTCTGGACCTTGGAGGAGAGATGAGAAATTATTTTGACCAGTTCAAAAACACTTCCAAGAAGAGTTGCCTTTGGCCATTTGCAGCACCACTAAAGATGCTGCTGCGTGTCCTTTGTACTTCAGGGAATACACAGAGAATGAGAATCCAAAAGGGAAACACATTTGAGAAAAATAAAAGGCGAAAGATGTGAGACTGAAAATGAGAGGCTTGACTCTTCTTTGGTTTAAATGTAATTGCTAGCGAAGAGGATGCAGGAAAGGTGAATTATTTCCTTGACCTGTCTAAGCAACACTCGTTGGCTTGCCATCTAGTCACTTTGGATGTCAGGTTTCCACTCCACCTTTAACTAGCTCGAGTAGGCACTGATGAGAGAAATAAAAATCATTGTAAGGGTGATTACCTCCTGTGTCCCATGAAGATTTCCTCTTTAACTTTTAATAATTTTCAAAGTGAAAAGAAGCTAGTACAGTAACAGAAACATGTTCCAAATCCCAAATGATTTGGTAAGGTAAAAGCTGAAAAGGGAAGAGAATCCAAAAGAAAAGTGCAGTGATCTTCAATTATGTGACAAGATTCACTGATGGGGAATGATAGAAACTAATGCATTTTTCAGCTCTTTGCAATTATACCTACCTACAACAGTTTCTTGCCTACTGGTGAAGCCACCTTCTAGCACTCAGTATAGATTCAGAGCTGCTGGCTGAATGCTGCCTCTCCCTGAACAGAGCTTCTCCAGATCCCCTATTCTGGGTCCATTTTCCAATGACTGACCACCTGTGGCCAGACTTGTGCCTGTATCAGGGGCAAAGCACCATATGTGTTCTATTGCCTGAATTTTATTCCCTCCTTACTCTAAGGATACGTATTTTCTCTTCAAGATACATACCAACATACAGCATTCTGCTGGTTGAAATTCACTGGCGGTGGCTTCGTGACTTGCTATGAAAAAGTGACTTACTGTGGCTGAGGGCTTGTCCACTACTTGTTTACTTTCAGGGTTATCCCATCAGGTAGCAGACAGAGCACAAACAAACAGAGCAAAATAGAACCCGAATTATAGCCTCAGAGACCTGAGAAGACTCAGCAGGGCTAGACATGCTAAATAAATATAGACAGGCCTTTCTGTCCCCATTTCCCTGCTACTGGCGGTGCTGCAGTAAGCAGCACACTCCATGCTACCTCTACCCTTCACAATCTGCTAATGAGGATTGCCCCATTTCACCATTTGCCCTTTAGATACCTCCCAAATGCCACTTCCAGATGCCAATTAAAAAATCTCGGCTTAATTGATTGTAGTAACAGAGCTTAATTACTAGATTATCTTTTTAAGCAGCTGTCCACACAACTAGCTTTGTTGTAGATAAGAATGGCAGCTGTGTTATCTCTCTCCATTTTGACCAGCTGGTTATGAGCACTCTAGGATGGTCCCTCTCCTTGAGTGACCAGAGATATTTTCTAATGCAAATAAAAGCAAGTCAAACAGACCACACAAAGTGAGGAAAATTAATGTAGCTCCTGAGCAACACACATGAATTAGGTGAGAAGTATAATCAGTTGTACACCTTGCAAACAGCCAAGGGGGCTGCTGAATTAGGATCTGAACATTACTGTCTGCAGGAAGCCGTGGCTACTTACTGTCTGCTGGAGACTAAGGACATCAGTCCTTAACCAGCTTGAACGTCTAGGCCTCGGCATCACAAAACCCTCCCCTACAATGTATTCAGACTTCAGTCTCCTTCTGAAGTTGTGCAATTAACACTGTTCCATGTGCTCACAAATGAGCCATAATGAGATCTCCCCCCAGCTCTCCTTCAGCCAATGCCTTGACTTTCTGAAGGGATTAGATCAGAAGACAAAATACAATCACAATTCTAATGTGTTGTGGTCATTTTTCCCCCCCTCTCACATAACAGTAAATGATTTGAATCTGCCATCTCCACTTAGCAATATATTCAATTAACTGAAGTATTTCTCAGAGCTCTTCAGGCCTGTGGGTTTGAGCAAGAATGTAAATACATGTGTAAATATGGGAACATGGTTCCTGAAATGTGGCTGCTTAGAGGTTTTGTAATCAGATCAGAGATAACTAGTAAAAACACAGTTTCAAACCCACATTCTCCCTCATGCCCTTGCACTGGAAAAGGGCAAGAGAGGACATTAAACTGCTCTACTGCTCCTGCATCACTCAGAGAGTCTTCACTGGGGGGGCTGATGTCATCCTAAAGGAGCTACCTAGTTAAGGTAGCTCCTTTAGGATGACTTAGATCTAGGTGGCACCTAGCAAATAGTTAAGTCAACTTCTGCTTCTGCCTATGTTTTAATTCCTTAACGGAAGCTCTCATGTCTCTGAGAGCCTTTGAGGTCCCAATCTCTAGCTGAACATTGCAAGTAGGGGCAATTTATGCTGGAAAAATATGTCTACATAGAATTTCTCTGCTGTTTTCGTTAGTCGGATCTCTTGACAGAACCACCTACCAATCCTTAAAACAGATCTGTGGGATGAGCTGCATTTCATGATACACACAGCTAGGAAAACAGGCTAAGGGATTTACTTAAACAGTAAAGAAAAAAGATTGACTTACAAATGTTCCCCAATTCCTAGGCCTGCTCACTCCTTTAAAGCCAGAATTTCCAAACCTCCTTCAGTAAAGAACACTTTCCCCACAAGTAATTAGTGGCATTATATCAAAGGAAATAATTCTTTCCCTGTCTATAGAAATAATTCTAGCTAAGACATCCCATTTTCTACTGCTTTGCATTAAAAGGCTGCTTTTAAAGGCATATAGTCGTCCTTGAAGTTGCTGGTGCTTCATAGTATGGAAGGTTAATAACCTGCAACTCTACGGTATGTCCTTCTCTGAGCTTTGAATCCTGAATTCTGCCAGAAACCTTGGAGTCCATCAGTCACGAAAGCGATGCATCATCTTGCCATAGACTGTGATAAGTGTCTGGCACACTACTGATATGGGTCCAGCTAAGAGCTGGGGATGTCAGCTTGGCTGCTTTGCTACCTTCCAGCTATCTCTTGCATCTGCTCTAAAAGGTCTAGTTTATATGCTACAATCAAGCCATCAGAATTATATAAACATACTTGTCCTTCATCACTTCAGAATTCAACTGAGACATATGACTATAAAGCACAACCCAGCTATATTTAGTTTATATTCCTGATTTCTTATTCCTGAGTTTACCCAAAAGATAGGTTAGCTCTCATCAAATGATCCCTTGTAGCTTAACATTTTAAGTCTATTTTAGTTATGTTTTTCCTGTTCCTCAAGTGCTCCATAAAGAAAAAATAACTACAATAAAAAGCTTCCACTAAATTCCCCCCGCTAATCCCAAAGGCAACAGGGGAAAAAAAATTAGTCTGTATTTGCCTAAGTTGTCTATATGAATAGAAGCCTGGGTGGGGAACGTTTACATCCATCTCCATAAAATGACATAAATCTTTTCAGTTAACAATGGTAGTTACTTAATTGCTGCTTGAACAAATTAAGCCCTTTGTGTTTCAAAATAACATCCATACATGTCTTCCAGTTTACCCCATGGTCCTGCTGCAACCAGCTCGTTCACAAGACCTGCATATAAACGAAGCAGGAGCTAACTTAAATGAGGGACAGTATAGGTTAATATTTTCATTAATTCATCACCTCTTGAAAAGACTCCAAAGTCAAAGAAAATCCTCCTGTGTGGTATTTCTCTATTTCCAGAGCTCATCAAGACTGAAAGCCTTCTCTGTGAGAGGGCTTTCGATACAGAAAGAAGCAAAACAGGTTGGTTTGACTGTACAGCTCAGCTGGTTAGCACAGACTGAGAGCAAACAGCAGGAGACCAAATTAGGGAGAGATTTCATTGATCTTCACAGAATGGTAACCCTCATCCTGTTTTTACACTATGGTAACCTCCACACCAATGAAAATGGGCATAAAGTGTATCTTATAGGTCACTTGTTCACTGGGAACAGGCAAAACCAACCCAATCTGTTAAAATGGGGATCAAGAACATTTTTCTCTCTAACATATTGTCCTCTCTTCACTCAGTTAATTTCTAATAAAGAGGGCAATTACAGTAATTGCCATATCTTGTTATCACATAAAAGACTCAAGATCCATAAGGGGTGGTCTTACTGTCTGAAGTATGAGAGATTGAAGGAGAGGCAGAGAGAAGGGGAGAAAGGCAGCTACTTGTGGCAGGTATGATCCATAACCTCTCTATGTAATAGAGGAGAGCTTTGGAAGAGAGCAACACTTACACATGGAAAGATACTTCACTTAGCATACCTACAGATGATTAAAAGGAATCCCCATGGTGTGCTCAAACCATGAAATCAAATTCTTTTCAATATCATGCCTTATTGTTCTTCAGGGCTTTTGTGATAGGGATAAAGCTTTATTTTTTTTCTTCTAGAATGGCTAGGCTTCAATGCTTGTTAAGATCCCAACCTTAGTAACTCACATACTGGCTCAAAACCTTCAGAAACATATCCGAGTGTTTTAACGTTGATCTCTTTTCACAGGTAGCAGCCTTATGCTTGGATTTAAAAGTGTCTGATAAATGCAGCTAAAAATGCAGTGGTCTAGTTCTAGTTCACTAAATATCAGGAGACCGATGTGCCAAAAATAAATGAGTAACTCTCATGATGTTGGAAAAATATGTTAGGATCAAGTAATTTCTTGATCCTAACATATTTTTCCAACATCATGGGATGTTGGATGTCCTCTCATAATTTGAGAGGACTGGAAGATTGTTCTTATCCTGGCATTTTCTAAAGAAGTAATATTTTAAATTAACTCCTTTTCTCTGTCTCTCTTTTTTCCTTCCCCACCCACCTCCCTTTTTTTTTTTTTTTTCCTGGTGTGTCCTTCTGTTTTTAAGGCACTAAGCTGCTTACAGAAGAAAAGCAAATGGTGATTATGGAAGATGAAGAGAAGGATGGAGACACAATCCCCAGTTAAGATTACAGTGATATTTCCAGTAATGCAGTGTAAATATTTCTGGGTCATTCAAAGTGGCAGCACATAATAAAAACACTCCTTTCATTTTTAAAAATAATAATGTTCTCATGCATGCACTTAAAATTTAAATTCTCAAGTGCTTATCCACATCTCATAAAATCCCAGCAGCCGTCATAGGAGATGATGACAGAAATTTCACTTATGTGTGGAGTTGGAAGTTGGAGTTGGAACTGTCTTTGTTTGCTAAAAGCATCTTTCCAGTTGCTTGTTGTGAGGAAACCAACTCAGATCAGATCTAGCATTGTGCAGCATGGTGAGAAGGGCTAACATAAAGGACAACCCCAATCCACCGCACCTGGCACCAGATACCAGAGCAGTTGGTAGCACAAGGCTGTGAAACATCATCTAGTGCTTTGTGTTCCATTTTTCTCCTGGCAATTCACCTAATTTGTCCTGCTTTGCTCTGCTGGAGTAACACTGACCACACTGCAAACTCACAAGTGGGATAGACAGAGTGGGAAGTCAGGATTCAATTCTAGAGCCCCTGAAATGCAAAGCAAATGATTCGCCTGCTCAGGACTTTTAATTGTGAGGAGAAAAATAGGTAGATCTACTGTAGTACAAAACCTTACAGCTGAGGGCTGTCAACACTGACACATTAAAGAGGACAGAGGGCAGAGCTCTATGAAGAGAAACGTACGGGAAGTGCAGTGCCTGCCTGTTACTCCAGGGGAAACAGTGGATTTATGCATATTTTTTTTTGCCTTCCAAAGGTTTTATTCCTAGGTTGGTGAAAGATAAACTAGTTGGACAGTTAATCTTTCCACTCCATTTGACATCTGCATTTTAAACGGAGCCCTAGGTTGTTAGTTAGGAGGGGTTGTAAAGATTAAAAATCACATCAGAAGAGTAAAAATTGAGTAATAGCATTACTCCATATACTCCATATACTGCAAGATGAAACAGCACCATTCTTTTTTTTTTTCTTTAACAGTTTACCTCATTGATTCAGTCAAGAATTGTTTTCACAGTCAGCTGCAGCCTTCAGCGTTTGTATAAATAGAGACAGGTTTAAGTCTTATTTTAAAATATATGGTATAAGACTTATTTAACAATAAGACTTATAAGACTATATAAGACTTATAAGACTATAGGTACTTATAAAACTATTACACAAAATAGGCAGAACTGGGTAGTTTCATGCTTACCTTAATAGCTCTGTGCGCTAGACAGAGTAGCACTGCCGGCTGGACCCTTAGGGACCTCAGCAGAGAGGTTAAAGATTATCTAGCCTGGCAGACTGACTTTAGTTGTCTTTTTAACACCCTTAGGCAGACAGACGAGGAGCATTCTAGTTTGGACTTCACTTGCCACAGTGACTGACCCAGCATCTTTCACGAGAATGCAGTCGATTCACAGATATTCAGCTTCAAGATGTAATCAACAAGCTTATAATAAATAATAATGCATTAAAGTGTACAAGAGGCCAGCTACATTATTAATGGGATACCTGATACCTAGCAGGTGTACTTTTAAAAATCATGTTGATATATCAGTGCGATGAGATAATATTTCAAATATAATTAATCAGTAATTGATATATTCATGTAAGGTAGACAGTAAAACATGTCACAGCAGGAAATGCGACAAGGAATCTGCATGATTCAAGCCTGGCTTTACCAGTGAAGTTGGTGAATATTTTCAGTGCACAATACAGCAAGGGTAAGAGTGTGGAGCCCTGAAAAGATTCAAAATGACCATTGGCAACAGATTAGCTACGAAAATGTGCACGTTTAGACAAGAAGGCCTTTAACAACACGAGGCAGAAGCACAAACAGGATGTGACTGACCTCACTGCTCTGAAAAGGATTTGGTTCCAAGCCTGGGGAATGCCGATCCAGTTAAATCCCCCCCCCCAAAAAAAAGAAAAAAAAGAAAAAAGAACATGCACTATATGTTCTTTGCCAAAGAGGAGTTACGATCCCAGTGACATCTTTGACAGCACAGCAGCCTAATTTACCATCCCTGTATAGATCAACTTGAAGCCCAGCCATAAAAATGCCACAACATATATAATTTGCTGCAGTTCATTTAAAATTGCATATTCATAGCCTGGTAATTCAGCATTTACCATTTTTCCACCCAGGAGCAACATGAGTGACTAAAAAGTAATTTTTAACTTGATCAATTAAGTAAATAGGAGGTTTTGCACTGTTCCTGGGAAGCAGTGTGATGAACCGTTTCTCAAAGCTTTCACCTGCCTCATTGTGCTCAGTGAAAGTGTTAAATGTTACTTTATTTGCGAGTAAGATATGATTTTTATTTTTTTTTTCAAATCAGATAAATGCTGCCCCTTCCCCCAAAACAGCCTTTAGGTGTTGCGGAGTCGTGTGTGGACTGCACAGTGGTGGGAATGTGGTTTCTGGCATTTCTTTATCGTCAGTCAGGCTCTGAACTCTCCCTTTAAGGCCAGGCAATGCTCAGACTGCAAAATTGCTCTCCTGGAGTTGGTGTGTCTTGGGGCAGAAATGCTCAACAAATGCTGTCCCCAGAGGTCCCCCACAGCCACGACAGCCACATTAGAAGGAAAGGGGAAGCACAGAAATGGGTTAAGGCTTTCCATAGCGCTGTTAGGACTGGGGTGCTCCAGCCTGGAGTCACTTTCAGTGCCTGCACGTAGGCATTGACTGTTTCAGGGCCTTAGGATCTGGGTTGCCTTCAGACATTTAGCTGGAACCGCGTCTCACCCTAGAGGTTTGCAGCGGGCAGGACAACCAGTCCAAGGCCTTGGGGCAAACAAAGTGCTTCAGTCAGTGAATAAAAGAGTGACTGCAGCTGGGAGGTTGTTAATGGCTAGTATCTTTTGAGGCTTATTCTCAATTAACCTCTACTTAGAAATGAAGGAGCAGGTATTAATCTACAATAGTCCTGGGACAAAAAGATATAATGGCCTTGTGCTTTAACAACTTTCAACTAAGCCCATCACCCACCTGAAGGGGTTATTTTGAGCATCTTTGTAGAGCTAAACATGAGGTCCATAGGTTACGTGAACTGCCCAGCTAAACAGCAGCAGAAACAAATCCCAAGCAACATTCATAATGCTGACACTATCTGACACTATATTCACAGATAAAACAGCATTTGCATGCATTGAGTTTAGCAATACTTAGGCTGAAAATTTCTTTGGTTGAAATTTTGTCTTACTGGTTAATAAATTGATAATTCTATAATGCTTTGGCCACTTGAATTAATAGATATTTGAGATTGCATTTTGTATGCGTGACCTTACAGTATTCTTTTATGTGGAGAGGCTGCCCAGCAATTGCATCTACAACAAAAATTGAAAGTGCACACCAGGGAAGCACGCTAGAAATTTTGGCTTTGCGCTTGTATTAATATACATTCATAAACACATATTATTCTGTTCCTTACATCCTCCAAAAAGCCATGAGCCTCTTAGAGTGAGGTTGTGCAAACAGAAACACCAGTATATTGGAAATGCAGTTCTACAAATAAAAAGAGTGAACATTAAAAGCCAGTTTCTACTCCACGGTACTGGCTCCTGGTCCTGTGGGAGGAATACACATCAGTCTGTTGGACCTAGGAGATGTTACACGAAGTTTAATCCATCTTTATACCCAATATCCTGAAGAATTCCGAAAAGACACGGACAGAATAGATAAGCAAGCAGCAGCAAAATTAGAAAGCACATTCCATAAATAAAAGAACAGCTTTTGGTGGGCCATTTGTGCTTACTCTTACAGATGCACTGATCTTGTAAAATGCAAACTGTGTATTTATAACCATGAAACACATTGCCATGAGCTTTGGATTTTTCCAATCTGTCAAGTCTTTTCCAACCTACAAAATAGGTTGTAGGCCACCAGGTGGTCTTAGGGTCTGAGACAACGTTAGACCTATGCCAAGTTTGGTTTTCTGTATTCTGTTTAACCTGGAGGAGAGAAAGCTTTGAGGGACCTGAGCAATGTATATAAATGTCTGATGGGAGGGAGTAATGCGGAGGGACCCAGGCTTTTCCCAGTGGTACCCACTGACAGGATGAGAGGCATTGGGCACAAAATGAAATACCTGAAATGCCTCTTACAAGTAAGGAAACATATTTTTACTACTGAACACTGGCACAGATAGCCCAGAGAGGTTGTAGACTCTCCATCCTAGCAGGTTTTCAAAACCATGCTGGACACAGCCTTGAGTAACCTGCTCCAGTGGACCCTATTTGGATTGGCCATCTCCAGAGGTCCCATCCAGCTTCAGCGATTCTGTGACTATAGCCCAGCACCTGTACCAAGGAAGCTGCTGGGTGATGCTTAGCAGATCTGTGAGAGATCATGAGAACTTTGGGGCAAAGGGAGGAGTACCTGCAAAAGGACAGTGAGGAATTGGCCAGAAGGACTTGTGCTGGCCAGATACCTGAGCAACAGAAGTGAACAGACCTGAACAAGAAGGAGAAAGGAGGTGGGGATGTGGCCAGTCAAGAACCCAATTTGCTTTACGAACCCAACTGTCTGTCTCATGATCTAAAGAATTGGAAAGGCCCATTTAAGCTGCTGAGCCACAACTCCTCCTCCCTCCTCCTCCCTTTCTCCTCCATCTCTGCTCTGGCTGCCCCTGATGACATTGGAGCCAACCTTCCTTTCCAATTTTTCCTGTTTGTGTAGACATACAAATACATAAAATTTAAGGAATGAATACTTGAGTCTCTCTATGCCTCACTCACTGTGGATTTTTAACATTCAGATTTTTAAATTAAACTTTAATCCTTTTTTAAAAAGTAAACAAACAACTCCCTCTCAAACAACAGAGCACCAGACTATCTTGCCATAGCAAAGGGATTAGACTTAAGATGCAATTCACAAATGGACAAACAGAGAAAAAGATAAATTTTGCAAGCTTTGATAGTTGCAATGAGTCATAACAAATCTAAATGGCATCCTAAGTGTGAGACCATAAGACTTCCTAAGATGAACAGATCACTCAGACTTACTTCTGTGCTGGCAGCTAGTGCTTATCTTAGAAATCATCAGCGCAGAAAAAGGTTGGGAGCGTTGCAAAGCCAGACCTCCCCCAAATAACCCAGATTCCATTTGGGAAGTTCACACTTGGAAAATTTCCCTCTGGTGTACACTAGGTGTCAGGGTTGGACTGAGAGGATGAGCCCATCCACTCCATCTCACAGCCCCATGCATCAGTCTGGATGAGATCAGCACAACCAGTTTTGCACAAATAGCCTCTCCCCCCAGCTTTGCATTATTTCATTTAGGTCAAAAGCCTCTGGCTTTGGAAGAGGGAAGACACATCCTGAGATATCTTACCAATACCATTGAGTATCTGCCAGCATTGCTCACCTTCCCTAGCTTCAGGAAAAATAAAAAACCAAAAGTCCTCTAAACTACCTGGGTGAACAGACACTTCCTAGAAGGGACTCTAACAGACGGCAACTTGGCACAGGAGAGACTTGTCTGGAGAAAAGTGAGAGCAAAGAGGAACCTGATCAGAACTACATTAAATTTGTAGGAGCCATGTAAACTCCCCACGACACCTCAGGCAGGTAATTTCATTCCCTGTGCCTTGACTACACCGCAGTAAATTCAATATGGCAACTTGTGTCAGCTTTATGGCAGAGGGGAGAGCGTGGACCAAACACAAACAAGAACAAAGACAACAATCGCTCCCTTTGTGAGATGCTAATGAAAGAAAAACAATAGCCCAAATCAGCTTTCAGTAATAATGACAGGCAAAAAAACAGAGCTTCCCTCTAACTTCTGCAAGTGACCCATCACTGTCCACTTGTCCAGAGAACAGGTTCTGTCAGGTAAACTGTTAACCAAAGGTGTCCTAAAGAAGGAAGGAAATGACACAGAAAAAAATGTGTTTGGAAGGATAGTATAATTTTGCATTTCTATACAGCCTATGTAAAATATTTCAGGGTGTAAAATCTACAAGCAAAATACATTTCTCAAGGAATTCTTATAGATAAATCACTTTTCATAAGCAGAAGGCTTTAAAGTGCATTCTTCTTTGCATTGGTCTAGGCAGAGCTGGAGTCTCAGCTGCTGGAGTCACAGATTGTGATGGTGAAGGTCAACAGCACAAACATGAAGCACGGGATAAAACAGATGAAAATAATCAAAACAAGGTGACATCAGAGCACTCGGGTGGTGGAAAAGTCTCGCAAAACACTGTGCAAAGGTGTCAGACCTCAGGGTGAGTGCAGCGATCCTCTCCAAGGGACCTGGGGCAGGCATCACACTGGAAAAATACCCCAGTCTTTGCACGCAACAACCAGACAGGATTTTAACGTAACTACACAGGCCATCAGGCAGTTTTTATGTTGGACATAGTTACGAACTGGCAGTGTGCAACAGGATGCAATTTCACAGAAAGTGAACTTTTAGAAAATACATATATAAAAAAACCAGAATAACAGAAAGGGGTCAGGCTAGTTTCTATAGAAGAAATTTTGCCTCACAAATCTTTGAGACCTTGGAGAAGGCAGCAATGACTTGCAGTTTTCCATTTTGACAAGGTTTTGCTCTCATGGTTTGAAAGAAGATCATAATATATGATCTTAAGATGTGTATGTAAATAATGGGTTAACAATGTGAGAAATTAAAAAAAAAAATCAAGTGGGATGAAATGGTCAGCATTCAGAGTAAAGGAGGATTGTCCTCTCTGCTATTCAACGTGCTTATCCAGAAGATGATGTGATTTGGAAAGGGTGTAGATGGAAGAAGAAAGCAATCAGGGAACTGAAATGAAGGATGTAAGGTTGGAAGAAAGAAGAAGAAGAAGAAGAAGAAGAAGAAGAAGAAGAAGAAGAAGAAGAAGAAGAAGAAGAAGGAGGAGGAGGAGGAGGAGGAGGAGGAGGAAGAGGAGGAGGAGAAGAAGAAGAAGAAGAAGAAGAAGAAGAAGAAGAAGAAGAAGAAGAAGAAGAAGAAGAAGAAGAAGAAGAAGAAGAAGAAGCAGCAGCTTACTTCAGTATACTTGGCAAAACTACCAATTCAATACTGGTAAGTGGAGAACAATGGACATAGGGAGAGGCAACGCCAACTCCTCAACTTTCTCTGTGTGTTTGGGCTATGAATTAACCAGGATACATTATAGGAAATTCTACAGAAACTGCTACTCAGTGCCCAAGGAGATTAAAAAAGGAAAGTACATTAAAAACTATTCAGAAAGGTGTAGAAGATGAAACAAAAAATGTCATTACATTATTTTATCAATTTCTGGTATATTTTCATCTTGAGTACTGTGTGCAGTGTTCATCCTCTCCTTTCAAAAAGAGGTTAAAAAAAAAGATATAGAAAAGAGCAGCAAGGAAGATAAAAAATTGAGTAAGTTTGCTTGTGAGGAGAGTACACAAAGGATAGAGTTCACTGGCCTGGAGAGTTGAGGTGGTAGTAAATCACCAGGGACCTGGACAAGGAGGGCAGAGAGTTATCTGCCACTAGTTCTCACAGTGTAAAATCTGGGGACAAAAGAAATTTTTTCAGGGGGCATGTTCACCAGTGACACTCAGGCCCACGGGACACTGTACACTGAAAAAACACATGGGATCAAACTCAACTAAATTAAGGCCACAAAAGACAATCAGCGTTCTTTAACATCCAGTAGAGTTTGTGCAACGCACAACTTTAATGCTGTGAGATGTCTTCTTTTCCCAATGAGCGAAACGGAGGGCTCTTTGTACTCCAGCCTCCCAAACACCTATCACGCTATGACAGGAGGACATTTATTCTCTGTACAGCTGGGCAAGAAAAATCTTCCATAGGCTGTCTGAAATAGGTGTTGTCTTACCTGTGGCAGGTGGAAGGTCACATTCAGAACACCGTAAGGAGCCCAACAATGTTGGAAAGCATTTGCTTCCTTAATTTGACAGGAGATAGCGATATACAATTACTTCTTTTAAGATAACAGCCCAATATTTTAGTAGTAAGTGGGCATATGCTGCAATAATATAGCAGCTATTGAGAACATTTCTAACAAAGTGTTCTTTATATCGTTTCACTAAATCATACACTTGCTTTTTTATCTAGAATTGTAGCTTCTGTACAATGCAGTATGGCTTGTGCAATGGTTACACAAAGTCCTCCATCCCCAGATGAGGAGTGTCATTCCAGAAGATGCCTATTTATTTCTTCTGCTATTTCCTATTCCAGTTCTGTGAAATATTTTGGATCTTCTTCATCCTTCCCCTCTGGTCCAGCAGCTTACATCTCACCGGATGTTCCTCTGATTTCTTGTGGAAGGCTGAGAAAGAGTCTCCTGAGCTGTGAGTGGGCCTCCTGAGGTGATGCAGCTGCGGTTTGATGGCTGGTGGTGACAGAGGAAGAACAACACTGGTTACCATGCTAAGTATTCATTTGCTGGTGGACAAGAAATTAATTTTTCAGAAGCTGTGTCCATTCCAGTCCCCTGAGCCTGTCTGTGCAAAGGAGGGTTTCTCAGCCTAAGAGCCAGGACTCTCTTGGGATAATGAAGTGTTAGGAAAAGGTTCAGGAAAAAAAAGAGGTGAAAATACAGATCATCAATATGGATGCAAAAGTCTAGGATGAAACATAGACCTCTCAAAAAATTGCATATTGGGCAGTTAAGCACTTTGGAATACTTGATCTATAAATCATGTCCTTATTTGGACATCCCAAGAAGACCACACCAACACAGGTGAATCCCAAGGAATATTCTCAGTGCTACTTTAGCCAGATGATGATACTGTCAAAAGTCTAAATAAAGAAGCAACTTTATACTTACCTATCTACATGTAGATAAGATATAGAAGCTAAACACTTCACTGTTTTCAAAATATTGTTGAACAAGGACATTTTAAGGCAATAAATTCATATTGAGATCACGTTTCCCGGAATTCAGGAATAGGTGGATCTAAGGGGTTTCGCATGATTTTTCTAGTAAACTAAAGGCCACTGTGAAAGTCACAAGTGGGCTACATATGAATCTGACTGTTCTCAGCTTCTTGACTTGCTTTGTTACATCCCTACATAGGGAGAATAAAAAAATTACCATGACCAAAATGTATTTGTCTTATACTGAGATATTATTTGCAAAATAACCATGTAATAAGTCCATAATTAGCATGATAAGCACTTTAAAAGTCATTGCTCAAGATTCTCCTTTGAGAGCTAGCTAACTTCAAATGCTAGAACAATCACACTATCATCTTGTTAAACTCATTGAGTGATTAATGATACTCTAAAATGTCTTGGGAAACAAAAAGCTATGCATTTCATAAACTTTAGAAATACACATCTAGATTCCTGCATAGTCATAATCTTCCCTGTTCTCAACTAAACTAGATGATTGATGTTCATTAAAAGCTTGAAAAATATCCAGGTGAGTTACTGTTCTTTGAGGCACATTCACTTTTCAGATTAATTCCATTTTCTGTACTCAGCATGGATTCAGCCAAACTGTTATTGGATTTCTCGTTGCTCAGCGTGGGGGAATGTTTATTGTTAGCTGGAATTTTACTGGAGTTGTTGCCAGCAGAGATGACTTGGTTTAAGGGCTTTATCTGGAACGCTGACAGTGCTATTTATCACCCTTATAGAGGAGTTAATAAAGGGGTTCCATGACATTTTGTTTCTTCAGGTTTTAGTGACTCAAAGTGATGGGGAGAAGGTGCTCTCTCAGGACTCTAGAGCTCTATTCCCAGATTTCTTAATGACTTCTTGTGTGACCTGGACTGTAGTCCACAGTTCACCACAGTTTCTCCACATGTAAAATGGGAATAAAATGAGAATACTTACCTCACAGAGTTACTGTGGGCTTCAACAGGTTATGATTCTTCATACATGAAGTCATGTAAGAATTACAAGTTTCTAACCTTGATGCTGCTAAGGCAAGAAAGTCCTTTTTTTTTTTAATTTAGGGGCCATAAAGAATTATTTTTTAAGGTCGTGACTATCATTGAGGCAATGAAAGCAGAGAATAGGTATTTGGACAATACCTGTGTCGCCTAGAATAGTTACACAAGTAGCATCATGCAGAGACTGTGTGTAGTTCAGACACTGACTGAGGATGAGAGCATCAGCTGCTCTGCTTGTCCTAGTCAGCAGGATATGCAACCCAGCATCTTAAAACAGCAGCCATGCAAACCTCAGTTTTGGCTAGGCTGGGATCCTCCCCGTATTTCTTCTTATCGTTTCTTTGATGCAAGTCCTCTTTTAAATCTTGAGAGAGGTCAGGACTCCCTCTAGCTGCCCACCTGCCTTACATCAACATTATGCCTTGATTTGCTTAAGATATAATGGCTATCACAGCTGAAGGAATGAATGTCAGAGTTGCCACTTAGTAGACACCTAAGAATGAAAAAAGAGTGTAGACTGCAGGGAAGATCTTACCCAGCACTAGTCCTCAGGTTCTGCTTGCAGCACCACAGTTGAGGGCTGCCAACCTCATACCACTCAATGCCCTTCCTGAGGAACACGTACCTTTAACTGATGTCTGTCTTTTCAAAGAGTTCTGCTAAGCAGAAGGGAGTGCAAAGCTTGGAACTCGCTTCTCAGTTTTCAGTAAAACCCTGTAGGTTGGATCTGATGCACCTTCCCTTTAACTGATACTGTGACAAAGTGAGGCAGGATCTGAGCATATTTGCAAACATGCTTACAGCAGACCAAGAGGTTTCAGAGAACAACACGACTTATACAGTGCTTACTTGAAGGAACAAGAATTACTCCTTTCTCCATCCCTCTTGCCCTGCCTCCCTCCCCAGCACAAAATCAACCCACTACACTTTGCAGAACTCCAATTAGAATAATGGCTTGAGGCACTACACCAGAAGCGATTATTTTGTCTTAGCAGTGATGGATGATCCTATAAGCAGACATAGCTAAGGCACGAGAGACTGGTTTGGGAGTGGAGACACATATACAGATGAGCAGGTGAAGAAATGTGCTGGATTTGCCACAGCTTAAACCATTCATCTATGAGGCAAGAAACCACAGGAGTACAAAATGCTGCTACAAGTTCTGCCCTTCAGACTGATCCTAAGAAGTGCCATGCATCCACTGGCTGAGGCCAACAAGACAGCCCATCAAAACCCAATTATTTTGCGGATGATCACTCGAACTAACTGTCCAGAGAGTGCCAATTGGTTCAGTCTTGTGGATAATCTGAGCAAGAGAGAAACATTTCCTGAGGAGCCCGCCCTCAGTTAATCAATCAATGAGGGACATTTCATGTGACCTTTGAAACCAGGAGATGCATCACCACAGTCTACAAGAACTATTGTACACTATAGTCAAAATTTTAGCTGGAATTTTCCTGGTTCCACTGACTTCCCTAGAAATATACTGATTTGCAACAGTTTTTGCCCTGTTGCAATAAGAAGAAAATTATCGCTAATGATGCTTACTGATGAAAATCCTATATACTCAGCCTCAGTATTTTAAACTACTAGAAGTTGTTATAGCAACAGTCTTCTTATTACATAGCAATTCCCCTCCAATCAGAAAACAGAACAAGGCAAAACACCAATATCCTTTCCTTTCCTTTTCAAGCATCTTAAAGCAGATCGATATAAACATTTCTATTCATTCAAAAGGCAATGTCCCTTAAAAAAAAGTAATTGAAATATAATTTTCTTTAATGTCATTGCTAGCGTCACTGAGTTAATAGCATGGTTTTTCCTCCTGAATACCTGTTGGGAAACAATTTGCCTCTGTTAAAAAATCAGAACACAGTTAGCTGAGCAGCCACATCTGAAAACGGGATTTGAATGGTCACTGTTGGCACTTGGAGGGGAAGGAAAAAAAGGTGGGGAGAGAAACAGGAATCTGGATGGGAGGGGGAAAACCCCCGTACAAGCTGCTCAGCTTTCATGTCTGCCCCCGACCTGCTGCCATGCTGCCACCACTGCTTCTGGAAAACCAGCCATGGTTCCCCACCATCTTTGCACAGAGAGAAGTCCAGCAGTGAAACATGTCTCTTCTCACAGGTAAATTGGTCTCTTCTCACAGGGAATTAGTGATAGAAGGAGAGGGAATGGCTTCAAGCTGCAACAGGGTAGGTTTAGGCTCTGGACATCAGGAAAGAATTCTTGACAAAGAGTGGTCAGACCCTGGAATGGGCTGCCCAGGGAGGGGGTTGAGTCCCCATCCCTGAGTGTGTTTCCGAGTGGTTGAGATGTGGTGTTGGGGGCTCTGGTGTAGGGGAGAACTTTGTAGAGTGGGGCTGATGGTTGGACTTGATGGTCCCAAGGGTCTTTTCCAACTTGAATGATTCTGTGAATCTACGTGTGGCTCATGAGGCATCACTGGTGTTGGAGGAGGCCAGTTTGGCCTCAGCACTACAAGACCATACAGGTGAGTGTGGATGGGAATGAAGACTGATACATTGCTGTCTCTCCCAGCTGTCCTTGCCTCATGAGGAGATGCTTGGCTTTTCAGAGGTACCAGGGTGCAAACAGTGTCTGGGACACTGCTTGGTCAGACAGAAGTACTTCTTAGCCCTATCCAGAAACTTGTGCAAGCACTAAGGGTCCCTGGCATGCCATGGACTAGACACTAATGTGTTCCCTAGCATAACCAGATGTGGTTAGTGGCCTGTGGGGACACCCTAAAGACAGACCTTCTGCCATCTCTCCTCACCCTTCAGCTGCCTGCAGAGCTACCACAACTCTTCCCTTCAACTGCTATGCATGCAGGAAAAAGAAAGTCCTAGGAGAAGGACAACAGGAAAGATGAAAGGCTTTTTTGATCAGTAAAGTTAATTTATTGATTTAACTAAAAAATTCACTAGCAAGGTACAGGAACTATTTCCTTGGGCATTTTTACTGGCAGATGATATAGGAAAGCTAGGGATACCAGCATTGCTCATTCAGTATTCTGCTGTTGAATCAAGGGAGCACATCCAGGAGGGAGTCTTCTTTCTCCCTTTTGGTGCCTTCGCCAACAAAAGAAGATTTCTGCTGTAATTATCAGGAAAATCTGCAGGACAAAAGAACAGGAGAACGAAGACACCCTTTCATTAGAGAAATATTCTCTAATGAACATTTCACTCATGAAATGTTCTAAACTTGGGGAGAATCAGTCTCTCAGTGTTAAGAAAAATCTGTGTGTTTATACAAATTTCACTGCTCTATCCAAGGGGAGAATCCAAAGACAGCTACTTCTTGGACAGTCACTGTGACATAAGCTGAGCGTTTAGTAACTAATTAAGATTTTTTTCTGCCCAGGTATGGCTTTTAATCCACTGAATGCATATTCTGCCCTCCTCTGTGCCCAGCCATCTCCTTCATTAAACTTAGACCTCTGTGACAACTTGAACACTTGAAGTATCTGCTCCATAACATTGCACAAGATCCAACTCTCAGGAATATGAAAAGGTACCACAGATTGTAGCAAGCTGTGTTTGCGGGTATGTCCAGGAATGTTAGAATAGCGCAATTCATCTGGAATGAACTTACAACAATCCTCTAGTCCAGCTCCCCATCCAATTCAGGGCTGACCAAAAGTTAAAGCATGGTATTAAGGGTTTTGTCCAAATGGCTCTTAAACGCTGACAAGCGAGGGGCATCGATCACTCTTCTAGGAAGCCTGTTCCAGGGTTTGATCACCTTCTCAGTAAAGAACTGTTTCCTCATGTCAAGTCTGAACTTCCCCTGACGGCAGTAGCAAATGCCTCTTGGTGCATCAGTATGGAAGGGTGAGGAAATCATGTCTCTGCAAAGTTCCTGCAGAGGGAACCAAACCCCTGTCTTTCACCTCCGGCAGCAGCACATCCAAGTGTATGCCTATGGTACAAATGCAGTTATTTACACAGCCCGAAGGTATATAACAATTTTGTCACCAAAGTACGAAATGTCAAGAATAGTGCCCACCTTACTCTTTTCAGTGCTCAAAATACTAAATCCTAAAGGAAAAGGAGGTTTGCCAGGGTTTTAGATAAGATCTGAACATCTTCCCACAAAGTGAGGTAAGCAAATTATACTCAGAAAGGTTAAAGTCACAAAAATGAGCTGTGGAAGCTTTACCCTGTAGCTGAGGTGGAGTTTGTGTCCTGAATAAGCACAGCCAGCGGGTGTGCTGAACAGAGGAGCTGCGCAGCTTGGTTTTGGTGGGACAAGGGGATGTGACAGAGACAGCAGCAACGGGCTATTTCCCCAGTTTGGAAGAGTCGTAGTTTTCCTGGCTGTGCTTTGGGCACAGATCCAAATGTTCGAGGTCTGAGAATGACCAACTTTTCCGCCACACCCATGTATCATCCACTCACTCCTTTTCCAAAGCCTGTGTTATTTCCACGGCAGTCTGTCAGCACTGTCCATCCCAGCCTGTGGCTCTGGTTACGGTTTGGCTTTCCTCCAGGCAGTGGCTGCCATAATCATATTCCCTGCTGCTCACACACCACAAAGATGGTCCCTTGCGCCATGCAGCTGGGAGGAGGAGGGCTTTTTTTCCCCCTATGGTGGGCCAGCAAGTCTCCCCAGGGGTTTTTTGACTTCCTCTGCAGCATCAAGCCAGGGCCTTCGCCAGGGCTCCTTTGGGCCATTTTGGCCAGGTGGCTGTTGCTCCTCCACAAAGGTAGCCCTCATGCCATGCATCCAAGGGGAGGAAGCTTTCTAGACTCTCAGGGTGGGCCTCCGGGTGGTCCCCGAGGCTTATTGCTTGTCCTCTGTAGCACTGAGCACAACCCCTTGTCAGGACTCTTCTTGGCCCTTTTGGCTTTGTTCTTGCCTGTGGCAAGTTTGGAGTGGAAGCCAGCTCTGTTCTTCCCATGGCTCCATTTCCTCAGCAATTCTTGCTTGGCCAAACCAAGCTGTGGTTGGAAAGGGCTCCAGGCTTGATGCACCATCATGAGCTGCCACCTTTCAGCTTTCTCTGCATGCAATACAAGCATAGGACAGGCATTGGAGTGCTTTTCATACATCACTGGCCAAGAACCACAGAGGCAGAGCACGTTTTGAAGGCAAAAATTATGTTTGTCAATCACTACTTGTCACATTTCGGAAAATATCCATAGTACCATGCCCCCCATCCCCTCCTTCTCCTTCTCCTTCTCCTTCTCCTTCTCCTTCTCCTTCTCCTTCTCCTTCTCCTTCTCCTTCTCCTCCTTATTTTCCTCTCTTCTTCTTCTTGTATGTGTGGTCAGTCCTCATCCTTGTCCTTCATGTTCTCAGTCTTCAGGAGACAGGGACAGGATTTCCGCTGCTATTTTCTGTAACACCATAGCTTGCCTTTGCGATATTGAGAGAGAGGTTTCTTCAAGCTAAACTGCAGGACACATCAGTCTGCTCCTGGCTACATATGTGCATTGCGTTAATGTTTGTGAGCATCAACTCTGAAACAGATTCAGGAAACTAAACTAAATTAAACTAACCTACACTAGTCACCATCAGAAGCTGCCACATCTCAGCTCTCCCTGCCTGTAATGCAAGCACTGGACAGGCATAAGAGTGCATTTGAAATGCAAAAAGCATGCTTGCAATCGCTGTGTGTCACACCTTTCATTGAAAATACCCTGTGGTACCACACGCCACTACAATTGCAACTACAACTACTGCTACTACATCTTCTTCTTCTCCCTGGAGTACTTTGTCCAGCGCTGGAGTCCTCAGCACAGGAAGGACATGGACCTGTTGGAATGGGTCCAGTAGAGGGCCATGAAGATGATCAGAGGGATGGAGCACCTCGGCTGTGAAGGCAGGCTGAGAGAGCTGGGGTTGTTCAGCCTGGAGAAGAGAAGGCTCCCGGGAGACCTTAGAGCAGCCTTCCAGTACCTGAAGGGGGCTACAGGAGGGATAGGGAGAGACTCTTTATGAGGGAATGTAGTGATAGGACGAGGGCCAATGGTTTTAACCTGAAAGAGGGGTGATTTAGATGACATACCAGAAAGAAATGCTTTACTCTCAGGGTGGTGAGACACTACAACATGTTGCCCAGAGAAGCTGTGGCTGCCCCATCCCTAGAGGGTTTCAAGGCCAGGCTGGATGGGGCTTTGAGCAATCTGGTGTGGTGGGAGGTGTCCCTGCCCAGGGCAGGGGGGTTGGAACTTGGTGATCTTTAAGGTCCTTTCCGACTCTAAACATTCTATGATTCTGCTGCTGCTGCTTTTTCTTCATCATCATTTGTCTTCTTCTTCTGCTGTTGTTGTCGTCATGATCATCATCTTCTCCTCCTTCATTGTTGTCACCTTCTTTGTCTTCTTTTCTTCTTTGTCATCATGTTCTTCATATTATTATTATTCTTCATTTTATTGTCATTGTAATCTTTGTCCTCTTTGTTCTTGTCATCCTTTTGTTCCTTACTATTGTTGTCTTTTTTGCCTTTGCCTTCTTCATCTTCTTTGTTTTCATCATTTTCATTGTTGTCTTCTTTGTATTAGTGTTATTTTTCATCATCTTCTCCAACATCATCTTCGCTGTCATCACTTTCTTCGTCATTGTCTTCTTCGTACTCCCACTGCTACTGTCTGTAGCTCTGCTTTGCCACACTGCAAGGGATGTTTTTTCTAGCTAAACTGAAGAATACATCAGCCTGCTCCTTGCTATACATGAGCATTGTGTTAGTGCTCATAAGCATTGGCTCTAAAATGGAGAAGAATAACATTAAACAGCATAAAATAAAATCCTGTTCCCTCTTTTGTGTTATGCATCGTTGAAATGGGTTTTGGAGCTGCAAAACACTTGGAATTTGTCCTTCAAGTCACTGTGAGCACAGGGAATAGAACAGAGCAGTCATGCTATGGTATGCCTAGAGTTCTGCATGACCAGCTCTGACCTGTGCCTGAGGTGTCCATCCAGGAGAGCCACTCTCTGCAGTGCAGATCCCAGGCCCATTCAGGAGACAGGGACAGAGATGGAGACACCTACAGCATCCCTCAGACAGGGACTGAAGGCCCCAGGCTGAGCTGAGACATGTCCCCCGGGCCTTTGGCAGGAGACTTTGGCAGGAGATGGTGTTGGGTGAGGGTACCAGGGGAGGCTGGTCCTGACTGTTGTGGCCTATGAGCACCCCCAGGACCCTGACAGAAGTAGATTTCCAAATGTTTCCAAGTCACAGAAAGAAAAATGTTGTCAGTGATTGCAAATAATACTTCTTAGTCCTTCAATGCCCCTAACCATGCTTATTTACCATACAAAGTGCAGGCTCCTTGGAGAAATGGTTGGTGCATTCTCTCTCCACTGAGAAAAGGGAGTTGCTCCTGGAGGCAGCAGATGTGTCCACCGCAGCCAGGCTCCCTGCCATGCTGTGAGATAGAGCTGAGCTGCTGGGGGACTCTGGTTTCACACCAATGGTCAAGGCCAGGTGGGAGCACTGCCACAGTGCACACAGCCATGCAACCCATCGAATTTCCCCAACTTTGTGACCTCTCACACACTTTAAATTGACAAGGCACAAATTCCAAAGTTGGTGATGAGGTAAACGGACCAATCTATTGGTTAAGAGATGGATGGGATCACATGCTCACGTGCCTGTTCTCATCAGCCTTGCTCCTTCTGAAGTGAGATTAAACCCACCGCAATAACGCTGCCCCTTTTTATTCAAGAAGCCGCATGCGATTCACGGAAAAAACAGTGAGACAATAACATTTTCTCAATTAGAAAATGTGTGTGTGTTTTCTTCAGAATGTTTCTTAACTACGCATTAATTAGTGGCTGCTCCCAGCACAAGCAACTCCCCTGAAACATGGTCCATATAGAACATAAAGAAACACCACCATAATGGTGCCACTGGATGATACACATGGAAAATATTGTGCTACCATCTACTCCCCATCGCGTACTGTAAACAGCTGCATGGGGAGGGCTGAGTTGCAAACCGTACCAGAGCAAACAGAACACTGTGAATGGTAACAGGGCCTGGGCACCAGTGTTCAACAGCCAAACAGAGAAAACCCACTGGGTCTTTAAACCAGCTGGTGCCAAAACATACACTTGAGGTTGGACGCGTCTAATGAAGAGAGCATAGAAACACAGATTGTCATTTCCCCAAGTGCCAGGCAGAAGGCACCTTCCTATAACTCAGCATGAGATCATCACAGTGAGTATCACTACTGGAAGCAAGGCTGGGCTGGCAACACATCCACGGCCTCTGCCTGCACAAAAGGACACGATTCTCTTGATTGCTCCCCTCTCTTGAAGGTGGATCCTCCTTACTGCTCGTTTTCTAATCATGACATTTAAGAGATTCCCTAAATGGGATAGTTTTAAAGAGGAGTAAATACCATCATTCCCAAACAGATGAGGAAACTGGGGCACACAAGAAAGATTTGAGCAAGGTCATTTAATAAGTCAGCAATAATGAAGGGACTACTACCGACAGCCTATGCCAAAACCCTCTCGTCTGCATTTATATGCCTTTCTCCTTATTACAGAGGTGGTCTGCAGGCTTGGAACAAGTATCATGTCTAAGCAGGGATGCTGGATTTGTGGTTTGAAGGTACTCATCAATGGATCAACGGGTTAAAAGTGTTATAGTGTTGGTAGAAATGGATGAAAAAACATGTGTAAGCATTGCTTTTAAAAATCAACACGGGACCAACGCAAACATGCTAAAATGTATAAAAAGTGAGCTAGTTTTCAAATTACTTCTGTTTACATTATCTGTTATAGCTTCAGTCTGACATGAATGTTTCATTCCTCAATTTTTTGTTAAAATAAGACTTTTTTTTTTTTTTCTCAAAAAAAGCAAGACCTCTCCAAAGTCTCTCCAAAGAGCAGGATCTCTAAACGCCACCTGCAAGAAAATCCTGGGAGAAAACATCCAAAGAGCAGCTTCCTCTAGAGATAAATATAAGACTTTAACAACTGCTGGGACCCTATGGGGAGCAGTTAATGTACTTACTGTCACTGCCAATGATGACAAACTTCAGAGGTTAAAAGGATGTATTTGTGATATTTCATGTTCTGGGCTTTCTATCTAAAAAAAATGTTTTGGGTTAATTACCTGGGAGTCCTCATGCGAGCATGCTGCTTCGAAGTTTAAGTTTTACTTCCAGTGATTATCCATTCTTTTCTCAAGCAGGATAGTGCCCCATGGTGCATGCTGTTTTACTAAGGGAAAAGGGAACTCTCTGATGTTCCTGCTCCTTCTGCCCTAGCGGTGGCTGCAGCTGTGTCCAGGGAAACAATCTGCTGAGGTGGCAGCTGCAAAAGGGCATCAAGCCATGAACAGCCTGGGGAACTGAGACAGCATGGAAACATGCTACTACACATTGGCATCTAGACGTGGCACCACGCTGTACCTCGTCCGCTGGCACAGCAGCCACTGATGAAAATATCTGTAGTAAAACTTTTTCAGTACTTCCCTTGAGGTCTGGGTGGGTTTTTTCATTGTGCTTTCTTCTTGTCTCCCTGCAGAGTTGCTCCTTCTTTTACCTACTGTGAATTATACACACATGAATGCCCTTTGGGTATGCACACGCGAGATAGTATCTTCTTCACACCAAGTCATTACTTTGTGTATCTCCTTCATATTACCTTCCCTTTCTTCTGACACTTGTGTGGTACTGTCAGAAGATGAAGGGATTAAGAAAATGGTTATTGTGGTGAAATAGAAACAACAGGATTGGGTAGATGAGAAGGACACACAAAAAAATTATGCTCGGGTCCACAGAACAGCCTTATTTTTGCCCTTCAGCATCTATGTCCATGTGATAAAGGCCCAAATTAATTTGCTGAGCTAATTAAAAGTCTGTGGAGCCTGCACTGCAAGCCACAAAATATTAAAAAGAAAACCAAACAGAAATGCAATGAAGACCATTAAAAAACCCAATTCATTAGTTCAACCCCACTGAATGGGTTTAACTATTTTAGTGTGATGTGTAAAAATCATGTCATACTTGGAAAAGAAGTCATCTGCTTATGTCCATCTCCCAAGCAGCAGCCACTGTGAGTGCCCATTTCTAAAGCTGCACATACAAGCAAATTCAAGTGAGGTGGTACCGACTGACCTGGCAGTGTGAGGTGGTTTGCTGAGGACTCTGAGCCTGGGAAGTCAGCTGAACGTCGTGCTGGACCTTTAAAAAAAAAGAGTTGCTTCAGCAGAGATGGATGAACTGTACCCTCGCCAGCCATAAGAACACTTTTTGTGGGGCTGCCAGCACTACCAACTGTTGGTTGTCTTCTTTCAACCATATCAAACGTATCTTTCTTCTTCTTATCACTTACCAGGTTTGGGCAGAGATACCCAAGTCATTGATTCTGGAAGTGTCATGGTCTTGAGTTTTGGAGCAATGAACAGTTTCCAGCTCTCAGACAGCCTTCCCTTCAGCTACCTCTGTGTCCTCACAGAACTGGCAATTGCCTGGCATGGCTCTGAAGGCAGTTACACAGTACTTACCTTGATTCTGCTGAAGTTCAGGGAGCGCTGGCATCACTTTGAGAACCACCATTTGGTAACAGCTCCAGAGGCTCACGGCACTGGCTATACACAGCAGAGAGCGGTCTCTGATACTGTACTTGCAAGTGGAGGTGAGTAACACAAATCACGGGGGGCCTTTTCTCCCCTCTTGCCTATGTGGCAGTCAGTATTTTTTATTTGAAGAACACAGTTGACTCTACATCAACACCCTCAATATCTACCACACATTGTCAACTTGGCTTCACCTCTACTTGCAGCAGACTGGAGGTACGTGCAGTCTCAAACCAAGCCAGGAAGATGTAAGAACAGAAGGGGGTACAGGGGAGAGCATGTTCTTTAGGAATTCAATACCAGGGAACCTCCCAGAGAGGAAAGGAGTGAATTAAAACTGGAATTTCAGGCAAAAGGGAATGGCCAAAGCCTTTCACGCTTGTATTGAACATCTATGAACTTATCTTACTTCCTCCTTAGAGAGGATGGCTTGGTCTCTGGCACTCTTTGATGTGATTTTTTTCCTTTTTTAAAGAAAATATCAAAAAGAAAACCAGCACCAGTAAGGGAAAGTTCTGGTCTGGTGTGGTGTGGCGACTACTGCACAGACACTGCTCGTGTCCACCTGTGGAATAAGCTACTTTGTAGAAGGTGCTCTCTAGAGATGCAGCTGAAAAGCTGTGAAAGGAGGTCTATAAGCAACACTGGAGCAGAGGACACCAGCCCTGTGGGATCAATACTCATGTTCCAAGTGGCACATGAAAAAAAATATGACACGATCAAGCGTTTCAGTCAGCATGAGTGTGGTGTGCTGTTGTTGTTGGTTTAGATGTTCCTATGGGCTGTGATTTCATTCAAAAGAGAAAAAGGAAAAGGTGAGGTTGACACATCTAATCCCCAGACAGGCAGAGATTTACCTCAGGGTCCTTAAATACTGAATTTGAATTCTCTACCTCAATTTCCCTGTCTTCAGGCAGTGCCACTAACTCCTCCTCACAGGGACAAGCGGTGTGCAGTGACTGCTGTCCAAGCGACATTCCCACTACAATTAAGAATTAAAAACTGATTATTACCAGTACTCTACAGGGATCTGGATGCCAGAAAGCAAATGGCAAGTTCCAGGCCTGGATTGGATGTAGGAAGCATCAAAACAAAATGAATGTTTCTACAACTTTAATTCAATCGGAGCGGAGAACTCATTGTGTTTATTTGGTAATAGGATGAACATACATGGATTCAGTTACAGAAAACCTGGAATGCTGAAAAATGTTTTATACATTTAGAGACCACAAGCCTCTTCTTTCAAATAAGGAACTAGCAGTAAGTACATATTGTTTAAAATTATTCTCAGAACAGTTGAGAACACTTGGCATTACATGGCATCATTCATTTTTGTTTTGCATTTTTTTTTCCCTTAAGAGTCTTAACAAACCAAATAGGCTTTTTTCATTACCCTGCTCACCCAGTCCAAGGAGCAAACATGCATTGAGTTTCGCTTTCAATGTGGATTGTAACTTATTTTCTGTCCCCTGGTGCAAAATAGCATAACAACCTGCCTCTTTTTTCCTTCAAAAATGTTAGAGAACAGGTGTCCCTTGTCTGTTTTAGTTCAGTTCAAGAAAGACATCTCCACTATGGGTTCTGCTAATATAAACACTCTGAAGTTTATGTTCAACTTCATACATACATAGAAATCCCTGCAGAATGCCAGCTGAGAAAAGATTATTTTACAAGACCAGGATTCTTGAATTTGGTTAATTTCCCCCTTATCCTCCCAACCAATAGGGTTAACATATCTTAACTCTATTTAGGACCTATCACCATAGGGTTAAGTGCAAGGGAAGTGAAATCTATTGTCACAGATAAGCCACGATGCCCACCCTTCCTCCCTGCTGAAGGCAGTCAGTGTGCTCAGGTATGACTTGGACTGAAAGGCCTACAAGAAGGAGCATCATCAGAGTGAAGCGAGAGATACAGTCGTATTTGAACACATCGTGGCAGAAGCAGCTCCTGCCACAGCAAAGGAAGACAGCACCGACCTGATACACTGGCTTTACGCAGAACCGCCCTTGCACGGAATTAATTGTACAGGTTTTGGTTATTTGGTCCCAGGCGCTGTGGAGGGACCATCAGGACTTCGCATGCAACCTCCTTTGATCTCAGTGCAACTGAAAGAGTGATCAGGCCCTAGGTGGCATTTTGCTCCAAGCTGATGTTGCAAATACAATGGCTTTTGTCTATCAGGGAAGAAAGGGGAGGAGAAAAGGGAAGGGAAATATTCCTGTGAGAATCTGGGCCCGTAGACAACCAGAAGATCTGGTAAAAATCCAACCAGAACCCTACAATAAAAATAGCAAGTATTTTAAAAAATTGCATATAAAAATGTATAAAAATATCATCCAAGCAAGAAGAAAAGGAAAATGCTCACTCTCATTCTACTGCTAGGTTTTGTCTCTAGAAAAATCCCACTGGCCATAAGTAATTTTGTTTGATAGATGCACCTCTTCAACTACCAGCAGAGACAATGGGATTACATATATTCCTCCTACCACTGGACAGCTTCTCAAAACTTGGGCATTATGTGTACACAGCAGTCAATATACACACATTTGGAAGAGGAGTGCAAACGCCAACAGTGTGCTATGAGGCTTGTGAGCGAGGGTTGTCATGCACTTAGGTATGAGGGTCAATAAACACCACAAAACTGAGCTCCAGGTCCTCAGCCAGCTCACCTGAAATCAGCCTCATGTTCTTCTCCCTGCTGGTCAAGTCACCAGAGCAGGGAGAGCGGATGCCCCAGAGACAGGCAGGGGTCCTGGTCCTGCTTGGGCAGGACTCTGTGATCACTGGGGATCGAGAGGGATGTTCCAGCAACGTGAAGGCAGTCTCGTCAAGTGGGAATGCATGGCCAGAGTTTCATTCTTACAGAAGATAACGGCACTGGGCAGCGGTCACCCACCCTGCTCCTACTGCGAACACAACAGTCAGACTGGGAAACTGTTGTCTGGGATGGCAAAACCTGTCTGCCTGTGGGACCAGGGGAGACATTACCTCAGGCTGCGCACCTGACACTAAATGCAGACTGGTGAAGACCTGCCCATGTTGCAGGGAGCTGAATTTATGCCTTAATATGCAAAAGTATGGGGTTTTTCCCTCCTTTCTACCTGGCCAGCACTGGTGCCCACTCCCTGGAGCACTTTGTGCTGAGTCAGTTGTGCAGGGTTCCTTCCCATCCTCAGCCAGCACCTTCCCGCTTCTAAGTGCTGTTCAGACACCGGTGCCAGCCCAGCTCAGGAATCAGCACCACTGCAACCCATGCGAGAGCACAGGATCGCTCTGTCGCTTTTAATTATTGGGTGAGTTAATGGATTAAAAAAGAGTAAGAGAAGAGGACTTGATTACACTGTCGTTTGCTGAGTATAAATGGCTAACACATGGTATAGTTCAGTAGAGGATAAGGAGTTTCATTATTATAAAACAAAATGTGAGGAGGAAGGAGCCAATAAGAAATAATAATACCACCTCATGAGTTCCTGGAGATAGACTAGTTTATTCTAGTTGGAGGGGAAAAAAAAAAAAGTACCATCCTTGTCAGGTTTCACCATTTCTTATTTGGATAGAATATTGTGCTTTTTAATTAAAAGCCATGTTTGGGGCCCACTGTAGAATTTGCAAGGACTAACAGTGGAAGCGCTTGCCTTTTATTTAGCGAGGTGAGCTCAAGGATCTTCTGATTACACAGCCGTACAGCACTATCAGCTATCAAGGTTAAAGTATTTTTACTTCCCGACTGAACTTGTAAGATCCTGTGAGCACATATGCCAACATATGCATATTCAAAGGGCAGTTTGCAAAAACATTCTTCTCTGGCATAACATTTTGAAAAGTTTCTCTCCAACCATAAAATTTATGCTTGGAAAAAGAGACAGAGAGAAAAGAAGAACATGCCCCTCTCATTCACCCATCAGGAACCAGGCTCCCAAATTCCAGATTTATTCTGATGCTAAATGTCCTAGTGTACGAATATCCAGTGTGTTGACGCCACCTGGAGCTATACAAAAGGCTGCACCTTTAGATAAGCATTGGCCTGCCCAGATCAGTCTGCCTACTCTGAAATATATCTACAGTCTAATGTTGCAAAATTTCTTTTTTTAATCTGTTTTATCATCAGAAAATAAAATAAAAAAAAAAATTGGCTTGGCTTCTGGCTTCTGTTCCAAAACATGGAAAACACAAGTGACATCCATCATTTTTTTATAATTAAACATAGAAATCTGACCATATACCTTAAAAAAAATTACTTGGGTAGATTGTAAGGAAAGCTGGTGCATTTAAGCATTTTGAGAGGGTGCATCACATTTTTTTACATTTAAAAAATTTAATTTAAAAAAACCAAATCCCTTCTTTCGTAGGTATGAAGATTTCTTGCATATTGTCACAGAAACGCATGGTTCAAATCACTGACTGAGCACAGCCCAGAAAACTGTCACCTATTTAAATAATGGACAGGATAAAAACATATTGCCTGCTTTTCTTTTTTTTTTTTTTTTAATTATAGTGCGACCAGGGGTTCAAGAACTATATCACGATGAGTCAAAGGTCTGCCAATTCCATGAACACCAGTCCCAAACTGGGACTGGTGTCCAAACACTGGTAGGGATACTTGCAATGGTATCCCTCCTTGTTTGATGGGGGTAAAGCGCCTGGATTCTTCCTCTCAAGTTTACACCAGTTTCTGGGAAGCAGAAGCAGAGCTTGCTGAGAGCACCATCAGCTCCTGTGCAGAAGAAGAGTGTCTTCGTTACCACACAGCTTCCCAGCCTGTGCTGCCCTCCCTGAGAAGTCCTCTGGCACCAGATGGATCCTTTGTGCCTACTGGTGGGTGCTCCCACATGGCTATGTAGAATTTCACCAGGAGGCCAACAGTATGAGCAGAATTTCTGGCTTATTCATTGCTTGTATAGCATTACCGATAGAAAAGGAAAGCATCTGAAAACATCAGTTCCCTACCTCTGGGGAAAGTTAGGTACGGATGTAACAGCAGAAATCCTTTCTCACTCATGATGAACACCTAATCCTTTTCCACTTTTTGTTTGTTTGTTTACTTTCATGGAACAAAATAAGAGAAAACAGTTCTGTAATATTTTGTTTTTAAGCTTTTATTCTTTTTTTTTTTTTTTACACAATTGCACAGTGGCTGATCTCTAGTTTAACTGGGAGGTGTCTAAACACACTGTTCCTTGGCTCACAATGCACTAGAACAATGCTGCAGAGTGTTCCAGGGAGGTTGGAGGGATGGAGCAAGGGAATGTAGGTGTGATCCTGGGAGGGGACCCCACAATAGATGCTTTCATCTGGCCTAGTCTCTTTGTAGGGTTCCAATTTCTACATTTCACTTTTCAAGCTGTAAGACTTCATGGGGATGTTGGGTTTTTTTTTTACATGATAACAAAAAATTCTAACAAATGAAAATGATCCGCCGTAGCTTATTCAAACAATTTTAAAAGAGGAGAATGTTAGAGCTAACTGACTGACTGTATATTGGAAAACATTTTGCTGCATACCTGTGTGCTGAGATCAGGAACTTTGACCATGGCACCTCTCTAGAATGGCAGCGCTGATCTGCTGTCCCCAAGAGAGGGCAAATCCACCGCTTCCCTTATTGGCACCTGCTGGTGGTGAATAACCCTAACAATTGCGGAAAAAATGTTTTCCAGTCTGATTTCACACCTTTGTGCCAGTGCATCAGAAACAAGACCTGACCAGCTGTGAATGAAGCAGTCTGGCTTCACCACCTGAAAGAAGTCACTCCCAGCAAGAAAGAAAATATGTATCAGAAGCAGATGAAGAAAAAGCTTTAGTGTGTTTTTTTTTAAGTTATTATTATTGTTCTACTGTGCTGAATCTAAGGCATCTTTAGTTACTGTACATTAGGTAAGGATAACTTTAAAAATATTGGCTAAATCAATCCAAACACTCAGTGAGGATACGTCCCCCCTGACTTCAGGGAGAAGAATGACTAAGCAGGGGCTGAGTCACCGGTGTGGTATTTAGTTCTGCATTATTGATATTTCATTGGTGTGCCTTCAAAGCGCCTGGCCAGGGCTGGAAGTTATGCTCTCATCAGGGCTGAATGTTGACAGAGGAGGGGAAAGGGGAGGAGGGAAAGCGCGATGTGGTGACAAAGCCCTCTGCCTGTCGCATGGCATGGAGTGTGCTCAGCCACTGTCCCCCCAGCACCCCACTTTCCTCAGAGAGCTACCATTGAACCAGGTAGATCACAAATGGGAGCACTACGTGCTCTTCTATTTATTTCATTTAAATGAACTGGTTCAGTGAAGCCAACTTCAAGTTCTCAGAATTTCAAGAGTTATTTTTGTACTTCTTCCTTCCAAAAACATGTGATTGAAGTGCAACTTTTCCACAGCATGAACCTAATCTAAATCTTTGGCTTTGAACAGAACTTGAACTCTGGTGTCCAAAAAAGAACTCAAAATGTCTCAAGCCTCAATAATCAAAATCCCAGGTACAAACACTCCTGAGTGAGAAGGTATTTGCGTTTAAACGTGGACTTAGGCTGAGCTCACCGCTGTGATTTTTGCTAGTGTCATGGGAAACTCGTCCCTGTACGTGCACAGTTTAAGCAGGAACAGAGACTCAAGCTCTAATACAGGCTGGAGGTAAAGTCCTGTGCTTCTGAAAATGAAAAGGATTTACCTTCCTAAGCCAATGTTTTGCACGTTCCCTACATAGCAAAGAGCTGTGACAGCAGTCTGATTCCTTGTACAATACATACAACTAACACAGCAAGACCTCATCCCGAACGAAGAGGAGTTAGGCAAAAACCAGGTGTATGTGTATATACGTGCCTTGATTTCCACATAGACAGGTAAAATTACTTACAGTCAACTGAATCCCTGCCAAGATCTCAAGCCAGAAAAACACTTACATGTTTGATGTTTCTCATGCAAAGATACCATCCTGAATCAAGGTCTGAGTGAGTCAGTTTTTTGACATTTCTTCTTTGAAATGGGCCAAAAGTCTGGCTACTTTCCACTGGATAAGACAGTTTATCCACCAACACCAGCAGTGTATTTAGGAATCACTTCTTCATTTTAGTTTTGTCTGTCCCTACTTCTCCAGCAACACTTTTCCTTTTCTTTGGCCTGTCTGTTCGGTCAGGGTGAATGAAAGACCGCTCTGAGATGAAAGTAAGAATTGATCCACATGATTCCCTGCTGCCCTGCTTCTCTCAGGTCTTCAGGTCAGACAAAGAGCAGTTACTAGTAGCCCATGAACAAACGTGAGCAACAGCTCACTAGCTGTAATCTCAGGGTAGGGCAGGCACGTTAAGCAGCACATTACTGCACACTCTCGAAGTGTTACGATAAAATTTGTCCCAAGGGAATATCGCTTTTGATTATTCCTTCCCTATTACCAGCTGGCGAACCAGAACAAAATCAAGGGCTGAGTGAGTCTGCCCGTTGTTTAGAAACAAAACATTTTACTATCACTGCATCATCCAGGAAAGACATTGAATCCTAACAAGTGGTCACAGGACTCTACAAAATCACCATTCTTATCGATAAAATCTCCTACATCGAGGTTAAAAACGATGTCAAATTTTGTCTACCAGCAATTGGAAAAGGCTCTCGGGGAAAACAAAAAGAGTAGAATGAAATATTATCAAGTTGTCTTTTGTTTTGTTACACTCTTTTGCATTATCCTAGTGTTGGTTTCACAAGCTGAGACATAGCAAAGGGCAATACCAGTTTTTGAAGATGAGTCTCATCTATTTGCTTGACCTGTCCAGAAGAATGGTACTGTTTGCATGAGGAAATCATCACTTTTTTTTTTTAACAAAATACCCACAAACAAACGACTTCCCAAACTGACAAATAAATGCACATATACAGGAACGAACAAACAAACAAACAAATAAAAATAAAAATGACCCAAAAACCCAAGGCCCCACCCTAGAACCCAGAATCATTAGCTGTGAAGTAGTCAGTGGGAGGAGAAGTGTTTTGAAAGTTGTTTAATGCCTTCCCCAGCAACTGGTCTTTGCAGAAGAAGAACAGGAATGAAGAAGCTCAGCTAAAATGATGAAAGAAATTTGCAGTCTCTTTTTAATATATTTTTACTCTTCCATATCTGGAAAAAAAGAAAAAGAAAAAAAAAGAAGAAAAGCGTCAAATGCTACCCTTCTCCCCTTTGAAAGACATCTGCAGTCTCTTTTTAATATATTTTTACTCTTCTGTATCTGAAAAAAAAAAAGAAAAAGAAAAAGAAAAGCATCAAATGCTGCCCTTCTCCCCCTTGTCCAAGGAGCAAGTAACCTGGGAAAAAAAAGAATGGTATCAGTTTAGACAGCCTCATTTCATCCAGGCAGTGCAGCTTTGCTTAACTCTTGAAAGGCTGCAAGGTGAGGAACACCACAGCAATACTTCTTATTGCCTCAACTGGAAATGCCATTCTTTCCTACACAAAGTGAAATCCACTGCTCTCTGACTCACCCAGTGGGAATTCAACCTTTGGCATCAACAGGATCATGCAAGAGAACTCAGCACACTTAGATCAAGAGATCCCATTAGGATTCTTTGCTGTAGGGCTTTCTGATCACCCTCTGATCACCCACCTGCTCTTTCAGTACCTTTCTGCTCATAAAAGCAACAAAAGCAACAGTATTATACATGTGATTTGAGGCGAAGACAAGAAACTGCTCCAAACATCTTTTAAAATCCACTTTCTCCCAAAGAACTTGCAATAAAAAGCCCAGCCGGATGGATGGGTAGATGCCTGACGTCTAACAAGATACGTGCATTTTACAATCTGCTTGACTCCTCTGTCAAATACTTATAAACCATTGCCTCCAAAATTAGGCTCTGTTTGACTAAGTTTATCCTGAATGTACAAGCACAACCTTTTTTTTCCGGTGTAGTTACACCACAAACAAATCTTAGGAACGAACAGATCTCCTTGAAGAAGAAATGCAGCCAAGAAACTTTTTCCTTTATTTCTAGTGAAAGAGGACATTTTCTAATGCACAAGGACAGTCTATCCAACTCGCCTCACACCCTCCTCAAGAAATTCCTCAAGAAAGAGGAAAAAGAATGAAAATGCAGTGCTTGGTGCACAGGAAGACTAAGCAGTTCACCTGGCATATACTGAATTTTGTTCTCTGGAACAACCTCATGTGAATGCACATCTCAGTCCTCCAGTGCTGCTGACGCGTTTATAGCCTTTATCAAGTCTGAGTATGGATGCTCCCCTTTATCACTAATACAAATACCAGTGACTTCTACAGCTCTTTGTGTGATAGCAGCACCCACTGTGAGGAGATTTAAGTCCATTTCTGCTACCAACTTGTAGTTTATTCTAAGGCACATTTAACTTGTGCTCGCTGGACTATGAGTGTGTGTATTTACTACGTTCCTGTACAGTCTGATGTACTGGAGTGACAGTACCGTCTAGTTCCTCTGTTCCTTCACACAGAAGTACTTGGCACACGACTGTATCCATACAGCATGGAAGCTGGCTGTCAGTTTTGCAGAGTCAGTGACTAATCTCACACATTTGCCTCTCTTTTTATGATAAAACAAGTGCTTTGGAGTCTAAGGCCTAACAAGAACTACCTGTGTTAACATTTGGCATTTATTATGCCTGTCTAATGCAAACTGTCACAGTTTGCCACCCAGCTGGAGAACTGGACAGCCCCTGAGGCACTGAGAGCAAGGTGAGAGTTTGACTGACTCAAAAACTACCCATGTTCTGCCATGGCTCAGGCTCCTCACCGGGCATGAGTCACGGGCCTGAGGCTGGTGGTACCAGCTGGGAGCGGAGAGCTGTCCTCTCCCAGCACCACTTCCAAAGGTGGTCACCTCTGCCGCTCAACTCCTGTCCATTCCCTCCAACCCATCCTCCCCAGGGACCAAAAGCCCAGCACGGCCTGGAGAGGGCTCAGGACACCTCCCCACGGCCTCTAGTGCAGGCCAGGCTGTCAGGGCAAGAACAAGCCCTATGGTTTTCAAATTGCATTTCAAAGAGAAGTTTGCACCTTTCTCTCCTAAAAAATAAATGCTGAATGTAGACTGCAGGACAGTGTGATGTGGACTAAGGATTTTGTGGGCAGGGTTTATTTCACAAACGACTTCTCCTGCTTGAGAGTCCCTGTTGGTGAAAGTGTTTGTGAGTTTATTCCATGGTTCCTGTTTCCTCTGCTCAAGTACACATTCCTTCAGCATTATAACCGCATTTAATTATGAAAGAAGCACAAGATGGCACCACAATTACCCAGGATTACACACTTGGATTTTCTTTCTAAGCAGACTGTGGTAACCTTGTGAAAAAGTAGTGCTTAGCATAAACAACTCTCATCTACTTAGCATACTGCATGAGCACTTCTACAGGATGGGAAACTCCAGCATCACCAAATTATGTGGTCCTTGATGTACTATTATCCCAAGATATTTTGAGCTAGAGTTTTAATACACAGAAAAAGCAAAAGAAGAGAGCCTCAATTATCCATATTCATTCAGTACTCCCTTATTGAGCTCCCCGGGGTGATGCTTTTTCGTGCTTTTACAATGGAACATTATGAAGCGATCAACCCAAAAAATCAGCATGCAATTATATCAAAATGAACATTTTTGTATTTTGTAACTTTTGTTCTTGAAAATTTAGGGGGGTAATCGAATCCTAGAGGTTTTCTGTTAGAATCAGATTCTCTTGTCACATCCCAAGAACCACATGTGTAACCGACTGTCAGCGTTGCTTACTAACACAAACAGCAGTTATCCAAAGGGTTGCACTCGATGGGAAGTTGAGTACACAAAATTTACACATCTTATGACTCTTTCGCCTGAGAAGGGAGAGTGGCAGGGATAATCTAACATAAGGTGAATGAAATTATGAGTGGCACTAAGAATGTGAATAGGGAACAATTACTGACTGTTTCTCACAGTCCAAGAAGGGGATTATCGAATGAAATTATCAAGCAGTGATTTTGAAACCAATAAAAAGATGTTATTTTTCACACAGCACCTAAGTAAATTTTGAATTGTGTTGCCTCAGTGCCCAGTATGCAAAAGAGTACTAGGGCTCTAAGGATCATTAAACAAAGTAATGGAAGAAAAATCCATCAGAAGCTATTCAAGTCAGAGATTTGACCTCTGCCTTAGCTCTCTGGAAGACAGAAAGGTGTAGGGGGCAAGCATTGCTCTGTTTTTGTTCTTTGTTCATGAAGATCTCTGATATGAATGTTGCCATGTAGGTGGTGGTGAGCTGAAGAGACTCGGTCTGATCCAAGATGGTTTTTCAAGAGTTCCTAAGGAAAGTTGACATGGTGTTTGGATATAGGCTCTACTCTCACGTATTAAATGTCTCGGCTTTTCAGGATAAGACTATTCTAAGCCCTGCTCTCCCTCAGCACCCTGCTCCATCCAGGCATTGGATGAAATTACAAACTGTTGTATGGCAATTGATCTCATAAAACTATTACTACAGATGCAGTGTGTAATGAAGGGAAATAATTGTCTGAGTCAATGTGTCTCAGATAACCCATAACCCAAAAAGTATATCATTCCTATTGCAAATGATGGACGTATTTGCCGCTGGTGGGGCAGATCGCTAAATCTGCCACTTTTAATTCCTTTTGTCTTCTCTATTTTGTCTTCCCTTTGTTCTCTGTCACTCAGCATCTTGAAGGAGTGACTCTTTAATTTTGTAAGCTTATTCCTAAAAGCCTGGATATTTCTTGTCTCCCCTGAGTGCTCAGGTGTTCTCAGATGTAACCTGTCTCCATCTGAAAAGCACTGTTAATGCTACTCCTAGTGCCCAGAATAAAATAATGTCAAAAATCTCAGTGTTCAGTTCTGGACTGGATCATCCACACTGAATGATCTTGTCTCCTATTAAAGCCATTTGTAAAGACTTTTTGAAGAAAATTAAGACCATGAGGAAATAAATGCTGCATATTTAGGCTATTCTCTGGCTTCTGTTGCAAGAGAGATGAAGGCCTAAGAAACAAAGTTCAGAAGATCAGTGAAATAAAGAAGAAACTTGTGTTCATTTATCTCCATTATCTGTATTTTTGATGGATGAAAAATTTTAAACTGATTATTTTTCCAAAAGAAAACAGAATGTTATGCAAAGGTACATGTGTCCTGTTTAAAGCAAGAGAAAACAAAAAAATAAATGTTGTTGGGAAAAGGTTTTGAAAACTTGTTTTGTAACTGAATTTAAATAGCATCATTCTAATTTAGCAGATGACCAAGTGCTTAACATTCATTTTGCTAGGAGGAGAAATGACATTAGCATAGAAGATATTCTCATTTTTGAGCTTTGGCACATAATTATCCCTAAATCATTCATGACGTCAAACAATTTCTAGTCCTGTTCACACTAATGTTGAGTTCTATGTTTGCTTGACAGCTTGTATTACACTTGACCTGAGATCGCATCAGTGATGGAAGAAAGAGATTAGCTGTCTTTGAATATAAGTTGTTTGCTTACCAGCATATTATGGAAACACATAACAACAGAGAAAAACAAAATGGATACACAGGCAGAAGCTGGGTCACACCGAATAACATTTGAGCATGTACAGAAAAAATTAGACACTGATTATGCAAAGCAACCTATAGGAATAAGTGTGAAAGTTTATTTTATATTTGACAATCGAACATAATTCAAAGCTCTGAACATGTCTGGAGTAAAAGGAAGATTGTGGCTTTCATAAAGCGCTATTCCATCATGGATGGAAACAAAAAACCCCAGTGCTTTTCAAAGCACAAAAGGGATGAGCTACCATAGGCAGAAGGATAATTCTATGCCAACAAGTTTTCAGCCAAATATGTGATTCAGAATTTTGTAAAAATAATTGTTTCTTTGATTGAGTGACTAAGCTGAAAAATTAGGATAATTCTTAACTCTGGGTCAGACACAAGTAATTGCTTTCTCTCATAGCAGAAGCAATAGCTGGGGAGTAGGGTTTTTGGGTGGGAGTGGGGTGGCGAGTAAATGAATGATGAAGCTGAGCTGTTCATTTAACTCAGACAAAACTTCTATTTTTACTATTTACTTAAGGCTGGCTAAAAATGTGAAACATCACTTCAAAGCAAAAACTCTCATTTGTGCTTTTTTTCAGTGCTTCTTTGGTTGTTGACAATCACTTGCTTTGAATTAGACTGAAATTCCAAATGACTTTAGCCTGATCCAAAAATACATTTTTCAACTAATACCATTTGCTGATTGTCGTCTTCTTCATTTTTTACTGCCTCCAAGTCCCAAGTTTTGACATTAAGAGAACAGCAAAGGAGCAGTTTAGAAGCAAAAAACCAGAATGAATTGCCTAGCGATGGATCAATTAATAGCAATAAATGGTAAAGATTACTATTAGGGTATGAGTTTCTAAAACTAACATGTAAATTGACTCTCCTCTTTGTCCAGCTTCTCTGTACTCAAAGGTAAAGAACTGTAGACTGAGCAGTCCTAGAGGACTGATGTCCCTTTGCCTCTGTCCCCAGGGAGAGCCCAGGCAGCAGGTCCAACACACAAAGCCAAGGACATGATGGTACCCACCAAGCACCCAGCTGGCAGTTTGTACAGTGCAGTCTTTACAGTTGCATTGCCATAGAGTTGACTGCTGGATGTCTTCCTCCTTAATGCTTCTACTTACACCACCTTGTCAGATACTACAGGTATCTGTCAGGTACTTACACTACCCGGGGTAAGATACCTATATCTGGTGTGCTCAAATTGGAAGCTAGTTTTCCCATGGGGAAGGCGTAAGAGGAAAGTTAAAGGACACCAATCACTTTTGAGGAGTGGTTCACATCCTTCCTCCCCTTCAGTCATTCTCATTGGACATGACCATAGAGGTTCCACTTAAATATGAGAAAAAACTTCACGGTGAGGGTGATGGAACACTGGAACAGGCTGCCCAGAGAGGTTATGGAGTCTCCTTCTCTGGAGACATTCCAAACCCGCCTGGAGTTGTTCCTGTGTGACCTGCTCTAGGTGTTCCTGCTCTGGCAGAGGCATTGGGCTAGAGGATCTTTCAAGGTCCCTTCCAATCCCTGATATTCTGTGATTCTGTGACCTTGTTTCTCTTTCCGTCTAAGTGTTGCATGGGGAAAAAGAAGCCTGGTTGTCACTGGACTGAACATAAATTCAGGGAGTTGGAGAGCAAGGACTATCCTCTTGCTGAAACAGAATTTCTACAAAACATTGCACAGGCAGATGGAATAAGGACTGTAACCAAAATGAGGTAACAGCTCCACTCCCTGCCTTGGTAGCTAACGGTGCAAAATTACGGAGAAAATTCAGCAATGTACTGTTGAAGTTACACATCCCTCTAGGACCGTGGACGTTGCCCCTGAGGAGCAACGCAGCCATATGTTCTCTCTGAGTAGAACTATATTTAAAGGACCAAAGATAACCCAGAAAAGCTTTCCCCATAAAGTTAACTACTCAGAAAAACCATTTAAGCACCAACAGTACTAAATTACCTACAGTAATTTATTTTTCACTGTGCATCTGGAATGAATGCTCTAAATATTCACTTAAATTTGAAATCAAGCTGCATGCTATTCCCAGTTTTTAAACTTGTCACATGTATCTTATCTGTGACCTCATGAAAAGTAGAAGCAAAAAGCAATCTAGCATCCTAAGGACTTTCTAACTATGTGGTATGGCCTGAACAACGGAAAGCCAGCTAAAAAAATGACATTTGAAAGTCTCAAAGGAAAACCAGCTGTTTTCCATAAGCATGGATCCATGCTGGATCAAGCAGTGGCTGGATGGACGGTCCCAAAGAGTGGTGCTCAACGGAGTTAAATCCAGCTGGCGGCCAGTCACAAGTGGTGTTCCTCAGAGCTCAGTGTTGGGATCATTTCTGTTTAATGTCTTTACTGATGATCTCAACAAGGACATACCATCAGAAAGTTTGCAGATGACGCTAAGCTAGGTGGGAGTGTTGATCTGCATGAGGGCAGGGAGGCTCTACAGAGGGACTTGGATAGATTGGATGGATGGGCCAATGTCAACGGGATGAGCTTCAACAAGGCCAAGGGCCAGGTCCTCCCCTTGGGCCACAATAACCCCATGCATGGCTACAGGCTTGGGGCAGTGTGGCTGGAGCTGTCTGGCAGAAAAGGACCTGGGGGTTCTGGTTAACAAGCAGCTGAAGATGAGCCAGCAGTGTGCCCAGGTGGCCAAGAAAGCCAAGGGCATCCTGGCTTGTATGAGGAATAGTGTGACCAGCAGNCCCATCCCTGAGTGTGTCTCAGAGTGGTTGAGATGTGGTGTTGGGGGATCTGGTGTAGGGGAGAACTTTGTAGAGTGGGGCTGATGGTTGGACTCGATGATCCCAATTGTCTTTTCCAAGCTGAGTAATTCTGTGATTCTATGATTTACATACACACACTCATGAAAGTGACATGTCACAAAATCATCTGCATAATTATACAAGGTACCTTTTTACATATTCCCCATAGTCTCAAGAGCAAGCATGCCATGGTGATGTAACGTTCATGAGGTCAGGATGCTAACAATGTGTTTTGCATTTAGCTTCAAAGACCACGTCACATCATGTTTATCTTCTATTTGATATTAAAACTGCATAAAACCTTCTTCAGAGTACATCCATGTATGCAAATTCCAGTTCGCCTCAGGTGTCACTTGCTGAATTAGACACACTCATGTTTTTTTTCCAAAATTACAAAAAGGATTTTAAAAAGCACAAAAACTTTCCTCCCTCCAGTTATCCGATATTGCACAACTATGGAGCTATAGTTCAGCAGAGATAAATTATGGTGAAATATGTCTGTTTGGATAGCAAAATGCCATTACGCTTTCAAGCAAGCTTTTCCAGAAGGTAGAGTTACAACATTTTCTGATTTCTAACTTGGGGCAATAACATCTAATGCAATTCAAAGAATAAGCTATAAAAAGAAGTAAGAAAAGAAGGGAAATTGTCTTTAGAAGTAGTCTTGGACTATTGCAATTCCAATTTGCCACTGCTATTGGAATCTAACACGTATCAAGAGCACTATCAAGCAGCAAGGAGGATTCCAATGTGTTTGCCTTACAAACTGAAATGCACTTTTTGCCCCTGACAATACGGAGAAACCAGCCCATTGCTTGCCGAGGAGACCAGCTCCAGTGCAGGTAAGTCTGCACTGGGGAAGGGAATTGGGGCAAAAAGGGTCATCAAGGTGCTCTTTTTGAGGGATTTTGAAGGGGGACAAGTCAGATGGGCTGTGCTGGGCGCTGGCAGCTTGTGTGGGGCTGCTGAGGTGTACTGGCCAGCACCAGCACCACTGTTGGCAAATCTAAACAAGGAGTACTTGCTGTCCCGTTCATCGAAGAAGCCTTTGGGGAGGGCAGCACGTGCACAGAGTAAGCAACAGTGAGCGGGTGTCACCCGGGAGCACCACAGCAAGGGTGGGCTCCCAGGGCAGGCAAACAGAGCAGGCAAACGGCGCAGCGCCATAGTCAGGGTTTAGCAGTTTGCACGGCAGTCTCGGTGGGAAGCTATGGAAAGCTGACCAATTCACTCAGAAGAAACTCATGGCGTCCGTGAGCTCAGTGCCCACGAGTTCGGATGCAGCTTCCCACACAGAGCTCTTGTGGGAACACGCTGCCCCCCGGAGGTGGGGCTGCGGAGGGGGTGATATCCTGCTCTTATGCCAGTGTGGGATGGCAGTGGTGAGTATGCCCGTGGGAGGTGTGCCCAGTTGGAGGAGTTCCTCCAGGTGGAAGAGCCAACAAGGAGAGATGCACTACTGGACCTAGCTCTGACAAACGAAGAGGGACTGGTGGAGGACATTAAGGTTGAGGGCAGCCTGGGCTGCAGTGATCATGAAAAGATAGAGTTCAGGATCACGGATGGTTTATGCAAAGCAACAAGTACGACTGGAACCTTGACTTTCAGGAGGGATAACTTTGGCCTCTTCAAGAAACTGCTTGGAGAAATTCCACGGCTTAGGGCGCTAGAAGGTATGGGAGGTCAAGAGAGCTGGTTGATATTCAAATACCACTTTCTCCAAGTTCAGGATCAATGCATCCTTAAGAGCAAAAATTCAGGCAAGAGAAGCAGGAGACCTGCATGGTTGAGCAGGGAGCTTCTTAAAAAGCTCAAGTGGAAGAAGGAAGTATAAAGTGCATGTAAGATGGGACTGACCACTTGGGAAGATTACAAGAATGCTGGAAGGGTTTCTTCAAGTAAATTGGAGGCAAAAGGAAACCTAGAGAAAATGTGGGCCCCCTATTGAATGAGATGGGTGCCACAGTGATAGAGGATGCAGAGAGGGTGGGATTACTGAATGTCTTCTTTGCTTCAGTCTTTACTGCTCAGGTCAGCTCTCAGGAATCCCAGAATTAGAAGGTAACCGAGAAAGTCTCGATGACAGAAGACTTCCCCTTGGTTGAGGAGTATCACGTTAGAGAACAGTTAAGCAAACTGGATATCCGCAAGTCCATGGGTCCTGATGGGATGATTGCTGAGTCCTGAGAGAGCTAGCAGAAGTCATTGCTGGGACATTCTTCATTATCTTTGAAAAGTCCCGGAGAACAGATGAGATGCCCGAGGACTGGAGGAAAGCAGGCAGTCACTCCAGTCTTCAAAAAGGGCAAGAAGGAAGAGCTGGGAAACTACAGGCTGGTCAGCCTCACCTCCATCCCTGAAAAGATGATGGAATGGCTCCTTCTGGGTATCATCTCAAAGCATGGAGGAAAGGAAAACTACCAGAAGTAGTCAACAAAGATTCACCAAGGGGAAATCATGTCTGACTAATCTGACAGCCTTCTACAATGGCATGACTAGATGGATAGATGACGAGAGGGTGGCAGTGGATGTTGCCTACCTTGAGTTCAGCAAGGCTTTCAACACTCTCTCCCACAGCATCCTCATAGGTAAGCTTAGGAAGTGTGGATTAGATGAATGGACAGTGGGGTGGATTGAAAACTGGCTGAAAGACCTCAGAAGGTCATGATTAGTGTCACAGAGTCTAGTTGGAGGTCCATAACAAGTGCTGTTCTCCGGGGTCAGTAGTGGGGAGGAATAATCTCCTGCACCAGGACAAGTTGGGGCTGACCTGCTGGAGAGCAGTTCTGTGGAAAAAGACCTGGGAGTCCTGGCGGACAGAAAGTTGACCATGAACAAGCAATGTACGCTTGTGGCCAACAAGGCCAATGGCATCCCTGGGTGCATCAAGACGAGTGTGATCAGCAGGCCGAGGGAGGTCATCCTGCCCCTCTGCTCTGCCCTGGTGAAGCCCCATCTGGAGTGCTGTGTCCAGTTCTGGGCTCCCCAGTTCAAGGACAGGGAACTGCTGGAGAGTGTACAGCAGAGGGCTAAAAAGATGACTAGGGGATTAGAACATCTGTCTTATGAGGAAAGGCAGAAGGACTTGGGCCTTTTTATTCTGGAGAAGGCTGAGGGGGGATCTGATCAATGCCTATAAATACTCAAAGGGTGGGTGTCAAGAGGAAGGGGCCAGTATTTTCTCAGTGGTGCCCAGTGACAGGACAAGAGGAAATGGGCACAAACTGGAACATAATAAGCTCCATCTAACATGAGGAGGAACTTTTCTCTGAGGGTGGCAGAGCCCTGGCCGAGGCTGCCCAGAGTGGTGGTGGAGTCTCCTTCTCTGGAGACATTCCAAACCTGCCTGGACAAGTTCCTGTGGGACCTGTTCTCTGGGTGGACTTGCTTTGGCAGGGGGTTGGACTAGCTGATCTCCCGAGGTCCTTCCAACCCCATTGCATTCTGTGATTCTGTGAAATGGCAGCATAGAACTTTAGATTTACCTTTTTACCTCTCTCAAGAAGATGAAAACTGTATGTGCAGAAGGCTGCAAAGACAGACAATTCCTAAATGGTTGAGCAGCTTTGCAAAATGCTGCATTTTCCTTAAATGAAGGTGGGAAGCTCCTTGTTAATTCAACTCTGTCTGGGATAATTGTGGAGCCATCACCATGACTCCTTCACACCACCATACTCCTATACCAAAGGTGTTCTCAGATTACATTTTGCGCCAGCTACTCTGCTGCTTGATGTTTTTGAGGACAAGTGGCATAGAAAGAAATGAAGCCCCTGTACTTTACCTTTTATAATCAGGGAATCTTTCAGTTGCTCATGAAGGACTAATTGTCAAGAAAAATTAAGAACAAAAAGCAACTTTACATGTTGGCACATGTTTACATGTACAGAACATAGAGAAGGCTTTTAACTAGTGTTAAGAAAATCAAAATGAAGCAAGCTAAACTCTCTATTTCTGGTAAGCCTGTTATGAACTCTTCATAGGGTCTGTATATTTAAAAAGCCACATGTGGTCTTGTATTACATTATATTCTATCAAATATATTTTATTATGAACTACATTCTATTCTGCTGCACTGCGTAGAGGAATGTACTATTGAAGCTGTGACCTCTCGGAACACAGGGTGACAATGTGACCACGAGGTGGGAAAGGGACCTCTAAAGGAAACCCGGGGCACCTGAAGCTTTCCCTGTACGAATTAGCTCTTCAAGACACAAATATCCTGCATATGTCTGGGCAAGTGGTAATTATAGAATAATTTGGGTTGGAAGGGACCTCTAAAGGTCATCTAGCCCAAGCCCCTGCAATGAGCAGGGCAGTGACATCTTCAACTAGTTCAGGTTGCTCAGAGCCCCATCTAATCTGACCTTGAATGTTTCCAGGGACGAGGCACCCACAACTTCCCTGGGTAGCCTGTTCCAGGGTCTCACCCCCCTTATCATAAAAATTTCCTTCTCATATCTAGTCTGAAATGGGGAAGAATCACTGTCTCACTTCTTGTCAGTTTTGTCAGCAGAAAATTGCAAAAAAAGAAAGTTTGTGAATGTAGCTTAAAATTATTTCCATGTGACTGCTTACAATTTTCCATTCAAAGTGTTAAAAAGCAACTATTTCACATGGGAAAATGAGGTTTCCCAAAGTGGTTTATCAATATTCTATCCCAAAGGAAACATTTGATGAGCTACTTGTGCTGATGATGTCCCCTGATAGGGGTTGTGTCTTCATGTGGGAACTGGCAGCCCCATATCTCTTTTCTTGGAGTTGAAAAAGCACAGTGCTGAGTAACAAGTAGCATCTCCAAGAGAAAAAGCCGATAATACGAATATTTGATTAACATGAGGAGACCAGCCTACGTTCTAGAGACCTGCACAGGATTTTGAAGAGGTTAAGACAGAAATCTAGACTTGACTGCAGCTTAAATAGCTGCCCTCAAGCTAGCTTTAAAGTAGTTGGGTTTGGTAGTCATAAGAAGCTCTGGAGAGATGCACATGTAATTCCCTGCTGTCTCAGTGAGCCTGATCCCTGTTTCTCAAGGCATCTCACTTAAATATTTTTGGGTATCTTCAAGGTAATTCTGACACCGAAGCTACGTTTCACACCTGTGACTCCAGTGTAGATACGCAGCTTCAATGTCTTCATGTCCACATGGGACAGTTATTCTGTGTGTTCCTGGCCACTTGGTTCTCCATGAAGTAGGACTAATGTATTGGAAATATTTTGGCATTTATGCCTCACAGTACTTGGACATAATTCCTGCAAAGATTTATGCATAATATACTCTGCAGCTTTCTTCTCCAGGTGCAGGATGCCTGCGCAGTAGGACAGGGTTGCAGACTGACCTCAGCTGGGCGCAGGTCTCTAGCTGATGCTAATGGGTGGTGGTGAGAAAGCTGAAGCCCTCATGGTAAATCTACATAAATGTGCACTTGTTTAATACAAATACACCCCAGCTATGCACTGAAACAGAGTCGGCAAAACGCAAGTACCCTTGACCCTGCAAAAAGTGCACACTGAGTTTCACCCACCTGCAAATTACATGTGGTGGGTGCATTACAGCTGTAACCTCAATCTGTCTAATTCCCCTGCTTAATCTTTCTTTTTCCAGAACGTGCAGGCCATGTACTGGCATGTGAGAAAGCATATGTTTGGGTAAACATTTCAGTAGTCTGTAAACAGCTATGTATTATCCATGGATAATGTTCCTTTCTGCACATCCCTCACACGGCTGGTAAGGAGCTTAGCTGCGGAGTGAGTAATGGACAGAAGAGGTGACAGTATTTGTCAAAACAGAAGTGCCACCCTAGCACTTTCCTTCTTAGGGCACAGCATTCACGATTTTTCTCCTGAATTCTATCAATGAGATCATTAGCTATAATCTGCCTTACAGCATCTGAATGAAAAACATTCAGCCTACAAATTGTCCCTGCATGGTTACAGTCACTTATTCACTGGAATCAGCTGGTCCCATAATATTCATCTTTTCCCTAAAGGGATGAGCAGATCATTTTCTTACAGGAGAGCAAACAGACATTAAATAACTACACGACACAAAGAGCAGCAATTTGCAAGGAACTGAATTCACACTTGAAGTCAGCATGAAGCATTTGCTTCTTGGTCCTCCAGCCCAACTAAATAGGTGCCCCATATCTTTCTGGGACCTTGAGAGTGCAGGTGTTCAAATGTAACATGGTCCTCAAAGCCAGGGATTCACGGGTCTACTCTCTCGGCTGGGCTGATGCTCCTAAGTCCTAAAGAAGCTCCAGTGTTTCTGCGTCCCCCTGTCCTGTAAGGGCTGCAGCCTTTCAGCAACAGCCACTAGTCAGGCATCACCCACCGTAGTGGGAAGCATAGCCATTCTGCCAGTTAGTTCTTCTGGGGTCTTGATAGTTGCATACAGCGTGCATGTATTCATGAACATCTGAAGAGTCAGATGTTATTTGAGTATTTGTGCTTAATTTCTGCATGACTGCAGAAAGAGTTGTGAGCGGTACTTGTCCAAGGCTGTTCTCCTGACAGACACTTAAGTGTGCAAATTATATGACCTCTTTACAAAATAATCTTCCTAAACAATTGTTGCTAAGGGGCCTCTTTAAAAACGTACATATTTATGTGTCTGAAATAAATACATGCTTCTAGAAGAATTTTCCTACATTTTTACTTGAGGTATCACATTTTCTTATTTATTGGTTTTCTAGAAAAACAGGAATTTTAAGTGATTTCTCAAAAGGAAGCAATAAAAGAAAACATAGTATCATTCTAAACTGCAGTACTTACTCTGAAGTTGTCTTTCTTGACCATCAAACCAAAGTACTGCATTATTTATATTTAGGAATAGCTGTGTTTCAGTGAATTTCCCTGAGACACAAACAAAGAAAATGTTTGCTCTAACATTTTTTTTTTCTGTTTATTTTGCTACCTAATACTTTACCAACCACTTTTGTAGCAACACGGGTTCAGGTACTACCTCAGAGCCCTGTAGTACACAGCTGAGCCAAGGAGGTGCAAAAGAGTAAACGTGCCATACGGCTGGTTTTCCACTTTGCTGAGGCTGCTAAACCATCTGCAGACTTCTACACTAGGCTCAGGGCCATTAGAAATTATTCCCAGGTGTCTGAGGAACCATTCTATGGCTTGGGAATGCTTGAGTTTCAGCAGCATCACTTTTATATAGCAATAGGACCTTTATGCTGGTGCACTCACTGCTACTTGCTTCCCACACTTGCGCTTGGCAAATTCCCCCTCAGACAATTAGGTCAATACAGCCCTGCGTTTGTACTGGCATAGCATAACACACAATCATGAAAATCAGGAACACCTTGTGTACAGTTTTTTTTCTTAACTCTGTTTCTTGCATCTCCCCGGCAGCCTGTCCTAACAGAGAGAGAACAGGATATGGCCCCAAGAAAGTCACAGAAGGACAGAACCTCACAAATCCGCATTTCCTATTAAGCAACTCTAGTAATCCAGGATTTTTCTAACACACACTGCACAAAAACTGATGAATAAGGCTTAACAACAGAACTACCAGGCAGTGCTAGGCACTATGTGAAAGAGATGATTTTCCCTCCGAATGCCCCAATGGCTTTTGTCAAGTCTAAAGACTGTTTCTGCTAAGTCTGTTTCTAGTTACTACACAATATTTTGGTTTTAGAATTAACTGTGGATGTATAAAAAAACAATAGATTGCATAGAAAAATGGGTGACAAAATGTAATAAAATGTTGTCTTTACCATCTGTTTTCTTTGATTCATCCCCCACACTAGATTGATCCTTTTTGTCCAACTTACTGTCTTCTTTTAATTCACCTAGAAAGAAGCAGTAAGAAACATTATAAACATTTTTATGCAGACTGCAGTTTATTCATGCCTGTAACTCAATCAAACTGCAACATCCAAAGGAGGTGTTCCTTAGGAGAAAAGGTCTGAATTCACAAGGAACAGGATTAACACATTCTTATAGAATAAAGCACCAGGCAAAATTTATCCACACAACAGAAATTCAAGCTTTTCAATCTACTTTTATATTTACTCTAATTGCTACCACCTTTTAAGTGCACACGCAAACTCGTGCTCCCTCTGGTTGTATGTAGGTCATCAAAAAACTGAGCACAACCTCCATTTCAAAATGAGGACTCCGAAACACTTAGGCTTTTAAAGAACTAGTACCCCACAAGACTTCATCATAGGTCTCTGAATTAAAGAACCAACTTAGGTATCCCAAACAGTCCTATACAATGTTGTCTAACTTTCTATTACCACTTTCCTTTATCCATAGATTCATTTGGGTTGGTCCTTTGATGATGGTATCAGGGAGCAAGCAATTACCCTAGCTCTGATCACTGGCTTGAGAGATTCTATAGCAAGGCAGGAAAGCAAGGCCTTTGGCAGAGCAGAGGGTTGATGCAGAATGAAAACGTCAGCGTCAGCTGGGGTGTACTTAAGAAGCCAGGAAGGTTCACCGGAGTCATTCTCATTTTCTGTCCTCTATTAGTCATAGAGCAGAGCACAGCAGACCTTGCCACACCATACCGTCATTGAATGAGAATGCCAAGTGAAAGATCAAATAAAAAATCACTTCCAGGGAGAGCTCTAGCAGAACAGGGCTCTTTCAGCTGCCCTGTCCAAGCAGCAGCAAAGGAGGTGTCCTTCTTCCATATGTCCAGAGAAGGAACAGCAGCCTGCCCAGATGGGAGCAGGCAGCTTGTCCTTTTCCCCTGGAGGAGAAGCAGTGAATCTGTGATCCACACCTCAACACAAAAAGCTGTAAAAATCTCACTTCAGAATTTTGCACATTTGAGGTATGTTAAAGTAATGCTCATTCCATTTTCATCGCTATTTTTGTTACTGTAACAACTTCAGAGCCTCTGGATCAAGATTATAGATATTATGTTTTAAGAGGATCTGACCTGCCTCAAAATAGTCATTACCAGTGGATACTTATTATTGGAACAGCTGAAAACAAGAGAAATTTTAGAGAAGCAAGAGCTCCCTCTTCCACATTGTGCTCTAAACACTAGAATATTTGTCATTCTTGGATGACAAAGGATTGATCTCTCTCCAACTAAGTTTCATCATAGTATAAATGAGGAATGGTTTTCAAATCTTAAAATATTAAACAAGATGGAACCAACATGTCCTGTTGAGTTCCCATTCAGAGACAAAGCTTTTCAGGTTTTAATTCCTAAGCTTACTGTTTGAGTGAGAGAAAAATAAAAGTGAGATGATACAGGACAAGCAGCAACATCCTCAGCTGATCACACTGCTTTGGACTCCTTGAACAGAGAAGTCTAAGCAGCTCCAAGCAAGGTTGAGGTGTCTGCTGAACAAAGGTGGCCTCTAAAAGGACACTGTTTTCAGGAAATTAAATGGAAATGTTTCTAGAAAAGCAAAAAGTGTTTTCTCACATTTCCTCCACCATCATGGCTGATGGTAACGATGAGCTAATTAATAATGCTTTATTTGAACATTGCATAAAGGAGCTGCTTGGCACTAAGTGCATGCAGGAAAAGATGATGAACATCCACACGTACATTATTGCACAGTTTGATCTCTCTGAGAAAGCAGACGGGCTGCAAGTGACCGAGAGAGACCTTAAACTCATCTGAAAACACAATTTCTAAACTTTCATTGCATGTAACTTATTATGAATCAGGGACTTTTGAGTATTGTAATATCTACACTGCCATACTGCCAGCAGCAGGGTAGAATGATGATCATAATGATCTTTTTGAAAGGGATTACAAAGGCAAAGAAATAGTAAGGCAATCTTTTTTACAATGAGATATTAACATAAAGGAAGCTATGGTGAACCCAGAGATATGAATGTTAAGATTTCATCAGTCTCCAAAGACTCTGCAGTGATTGTACTTCATAAAGGCCTGTCCCACAAATTAAGGAGCAGAATCTCTTTTCCTGAGGAATACACTAATTTTCAGAAATCATTACTGTTACTTCCAAAGCATTTTTGACACTTGCAGCAGAGAGACATTACAGAAAAAGGTACTGTCAAAATCACTCAAGCAGACTTAGCCCCTGTACTGTTAGAAGCGTGTAAAGCAAAGGATTTCAGAGGCAAAGTTTGATGCGTTCCAGCTAGGATTTCATAGGTCCCTGACCTTTTTGTCTTCCTGGGGGACCCTTCCTATTCACCTGTGCAACACTGCCTGAAGAAAAATCATGACAGCTCGGATCCCCAATGTCATTTCAATCTAAAAAAAAAATAAATCTAATGATGAAGGGATCGCTGGGAAAGGCCAGCAGCCAAGCAAAATACATGAGAAATGCATAAAGAATGTTTTAAACAGGATTTCTGCCTCTGCTGCAAACTAAACTCGCTGCCTGAGCCTGGGACTTCCACGGCCTGTATGATCACTCAGGCTTTTTCTAAGAGGATGCTTCTAAGTCTGAGTCTTTTGCTGGTTTTGGACTAGCTGATACTAGCCAAGTGTGTGACAAGTCACACATGGGCATCGGGGAGCAGGAGCTGGGGAGGGAAGGACAGGGAAATGGCCGAGAGACAATGGAGCTGTTCTCATGAGACGATTGGTTTTCATTTTTATTTAACTTTTAATGCAATTTTCAGATATTGTTTACACCTTTCTTGGATGCAAAATGGGATTCTTATTTTAACTCAGTTCTACAGCAAGTTAAAACACTGGAATAAAATTTATGACAAAAAAAAAAATCTCAAAAAAAGGCTAATGACTGCCCTATTAATAAAAAAACAAAGAAAGGAAGCATAAACAAAATAAATCTTAAAAACAGAGGTGGGGAGGAGAATCCTCTGTCCCCAAACATATTCATATCTGAGACTCTGTTAAAAGATACATTTAATTGGCCTTAAAAAGAGTTTAAAAGCCAATTTTGGCTTCTCCTCTGCCAGTTACCTAAGCAATGAAGTCGTTCATTGAACCAAGAATATTTGTTCCAGCTTTTCAGTCTGTGTATCATAACAGGCTGCTTCATTTCCATATGAAAAGTAATTTTTTCCTTTCTTCCAAAAGTGCCCAATCAAGTATTATGAACCCCATCTTCTATGGAAGAACACTACTAGGGAGGCTACTTACAGTTTCCAACTCCCATATGCAGGTGACTATGCCAATGTCCAGAAGAGGCTCTGGGCCCAGGACATCCTTTTTCAGGACATGAGATTCCCCTGTCACTGAGGTGAGATAATTATTTTAGGGCTGGATCTATGTTTCAGTGGAAGGAGAGAACTCACCATTCTGGACATGCTGTTTCTCTTCTCCCACTGTGTAATGAGAGTCCATTGCCTTATCTGTCCTAGGTACATTTTTGCCTTGAGAAGTTTCATGTTTGTTCACCCCAGTTTGCTGAGTCCCATTTACATGATTCTTACTGGAATCTGCGCTTTTGTTTTCCCCAGGATTTGGTTCTTTGCTGTCCTCTGCTGCTGTGGCATCTTCAGCTGGCTTCTTCTCATTCTTTTCATCTGTTTTCTTTTCATCTGTTCCCTGATGAGCGTTTTCCTCTGCTTCTTTCTTAGCTTTTTCTTCTGCATCCTCAGCAAAGAGGGAAACAAAATGAGGAAAGAAATCACAATTATCAGTCTAGTTGACAAGAATGATACAACATCTAGATCTACTTCAGTTTTTTATGTGCACACAGATTTTACTCAGATAAGTGTAGGAATTGACTTGACAAGGGAAGAAAAGCACAGAACTTTTAACAAAGTATTCTGGAAACAACACACCATGTTGGCCTACATGTATATTATGTGCATGTCCTTTTTTACTATATAATGACCAACTCTGAAAATGCAGTTCCTAAAAATTCTTAAAAGGCAAATAAAAAAGACATATTCGTTATTGAAGCTTTTAAATGTGCCAAGTTTAGTTTCATTTTTGACACACAACAATCAGTCAAACAACATTTGGTTTATCTCATACCGTACCATATAACTAAGAACATAAAAAGTCCCGGTTCTTTGATACCTGCTTTTTTCCCCTCTGTTCCAGGTTGTTTCCAATGCTAGCTTCCTCATCTCTTCCCTCCCACTTACTGTTATTCTTATGACTGTCCTCTCTTGGCAGCATAATATATTGCTACTAGTTCTTGCCTTTCCTTCCCAGGAAGTCTTAGAGTCAATCACAAATACGCAAAGGTATAAATTCAAAAGCCAGTGCTGAACAACAGCAGCATTTCAAAATATTGCCATTCAGAAAAGCTAATTTCCCCCATTCAAGACAGTGCTCTTGTTCCTATCCAAACCTTAGGTTCTGGTGCAATGCTTAGTTATAACATATGCTGCAAATCACCTTGGGTCCAGCTATTGAGACCGCTATGTTTCTAACCCGGGTCACGGACAGCACGCACCCACAGACTCAGCTGCAAAGGCTCTGGAAAGAAGGACAAAGGCACAGTCCCTTCAGAGCAGCCCTTGAGCTAATAAACACGGAGGGGTGTGCACAGGCTGTGGGCAGAGACTCCGTAATCTTCTCCCCTTTTTCCATCAGCAGTAGCGACTTAGTCTGCAAAAGCATCTGAGAATCTCAGCACACGCTCACTTTGGAACCCGCAAACATGTAGCTTCAGAGCATGTATATCCACATTGAATCTAAGCATTCAGAGCAACTGCCCTATGCCTGCATTCAAGGTTTCTGGATTGACAATATCCCGGCCCGATCATTTCCCCATCATGGGTAATCAACTGCACAGTTAGTGAAAATTACAAAAGAATTTTTAAATGTCTTGCCAAATACTTCTTATGAATGAATCAGAACCAGTTGGAGAAAAATATAACAATGGGATAGAAGAGAGAAAGGGGGAAAGCCATCCTTGTAAGAAATGTAAATCTGTATTTCTTTGTCAGCAGCTAACTAAAGTGAATTATAAGTGTCACTTCACGTGACATTATAATTAAATTAGATAAGAGCTCCCCTCACTTTAGTAATCATTTCTGAACTCTGTGGTAGCTTCTGTTGATACCTCAGCTATGCATGTCGGTATTTTCCCTGGAGTCTCATGGTATACAGAATGCTTCCTCTCATTTGGGGATCTGAAACAAAATGCCGCATTTTGCACCTGAACCACAGGAGAGAAATTTGGTTCAGGAGACTGGGGCTTGCTACAGCACTGTTAGACAGGTGCCTCCTGTCAAAATTAATGTCAGAAAATACTTTATCTAAAGGTCTGAGTCCAATTTTGGGCCCCTTCCCACAAAAAAGTCATTGAGGGGCTGGAGCGGGTCCAGAGAAGGGCAACGGAGCTGGTGAGGGGTTTGGAGAACAAGCCTTGTGAGGAGAGGCTGAGGGAGCTGGGGGTGTTCAGCCTGGAGGAGGCTGAGGGGAGACCTTCTCGCTCTCTACAACTCCCTGAAAGGAGGGTGTAGCCAGGAGGGTCGGTCTCTTCTCCCAAGTCACAGGCCATGGGACAAGAGGAAATGGCCTCCAGTTGCACCAGGGAGGTTCAGATTGGAGATGAGGGAGAAATGTTTCCATGGAAAGGGTTGTGAAGGCTTGGACTGGGCTGCCCAGTGAAGGGGTTGAGGCCCCATCCCTGGAGGGATTGAAAAGCCGGGTTGACATAGTGCTTAGAGACATGGGTTTGTATCAGTTAGGTTGCTAATTGTATGAGATGATCTCCCTTCCAACCCTGACAATTCTATGATTCTATGACTCCAAGTGGTGCTTTGCACATCAGGGTGTTTGTTTATTCAGTTTTTTAATTTTGTAGCTGTTTAATGATCATCATTTAAGCAAAAGGACACCAGTAATAAACCCACCAACTTTGCTCACACAGTCCAAGAAATTTTCTATAAATATCACACTCATGATAAAAACAGATCACTGAGGCTTCTTGGGACCACTCCATTACCAATGGGAATACAGTATTCTACAAATAATTTAACAGTAATAAAAATAATAGATGGGTTTCCTTCCCTTCTGGTTCCCAGTTGGTATTTGTTGTCAATCCACAGTTAAAGGCTTTATCCATCTTCTCTTAATAATTCTTATTTTTGTTGGCAGAGCATCTGGATGCAGGGCAAGAGACCAGTTTGATGGGAGCCAGCACTACAGACCCCTGCCTTGGGGCAGTTGCTGCCTATGGCCAAATCAGGCTGGGCAGAGGGAGGGAGATGCAGGGACCTGCTGCACCTCAGCAGCAAGACAACAGCTGAGGAAAGGTTGGGATGCCAGGGCTCTGGAGTCTGAGAACAGCTTGGTAGGGCCCAGCCCATACAAAGGTATGCTGAGCCATACATCTGGATACATCTTTCAGGATAAGAAAAACAAGCAAACAAAATAAACCTTCCCAAAATAATGCATGCTTGTGCTGCTAAAAGCACCCAGAAACACAGAAATTGTATGAAAGTCAATGAATTCAGATGAACAGAAGTTGAGACTGCTTTCTGAATCTTTAACCCATAAGCCTGTTCCAAGTTACTGGAGATGAAGTTTGGCAAAAATGTAAAGTAAATCAAGGGCTATCAAATTCAGGGGCAAAAGTTGTCAGAAAGACAAAATGACCTACTTGAGGGCTCCCATGTCTAATAATGCAGACTGGTGAGCTCTCTGCTTTCAAATGATCAACTAATTCTTCCGTAGACTACCCTGAGGAGCTGCTAGAAGGATTTTTTTTATGAGGGAATTAAAAAGAAAATATTTTCCTCTCCAGCTAAAGTATTAATAACCAAGCACTTATCAACAGGATGCCCTGTAAAGAAGGGATAGGAAATACTGCATCAGTACACACCAGCAGTAGCAGCATTAGTTAAGCAACATGTGCACATCCACTTGAATCATAACTTGGCATTTATATGTGCACATTTAGAGAAAAAAGTCCTTTATGCCAAGCAGTCACTGCAAGCAGGCACCAAGCACATTTGAAAGTTAAATATCCAGATCTACCCTACGTGTTTGCTTTAGGTGAAATGTAAGATATGTTTTATTTATTTCCCTACAGGTCTCTCTCTTGAATGTAAGATTTTTAATTATGTTTTTAATTTTCACGGAATACCTAGAAAGGCTTTTCCTGAATAGCAAGTTTTAATATCAAAGGAAAATTCAATTTGAATAGTAATGTATGTTTTTTGCACCTTTAGACAGGCCTTTCAGTTGGAGAGGAAGAATCTGCTCAGGCAAACCACATCAAATATTCCATCAGCCCTGAAGCCAAGGCCGTGTGATACATCAAACTCCTTCCATTTACATGAAATACAACAATAACATTAAATAAGGGTTTGAATAATTAGCATTCAGCTTAGAGAAGAAATTGTATCACAAAAGGTTTAAGGAAGGGAAAAAAAATTAATCAGTTATACATTCCTGCATTGCCTGCAACTGGCCCATATGTTTCCTCAACTGCAGTGGCCAAAATTGGTCACAGCACTGCTGTGCAGGCCTTGTTACTGCTGGACAAACCCCCAGAGGGGTCTTAGAAGCAAGGTCTGGGTTTTTTTACTGTTTTGGTCTGGGTTTTGGTTGTTTTTTCCCAATAGTGTGACAATATTGAACACTGGTCAACTTGCAACCAAAACAGCCACCATATTCTTATGAAATATTTGCAGTACTTCCCAGATTCACATCACCATGAGCATTTGCAGCATTGCAATTTCCAATTCATTACCCAAGTCTTCACTAGAAATAAGAAGCCAGCTTGTGAATTTAGAATATCCTGTCCTTCTCTCCAATCCTCTTTCAATCTTAACATTTGACCAAGTGATAACTTCTCTCTACCAGTGCTGTTCCAGCTATTTTTGCACCCATCCTGAGCCTGACTCATGATTTTAGGGGACTTCCCTTACAATTAGGTCTTTTCCTCCCACTGTCCACATTCTCTTCATTACGTACACTCACGCCACGTAAGAAGAGCATAAGGCACAGATGAGTAACAATATTCCTATCTTTCTAAACTCAGGGTAGGGTGTTGACCTTGAAAAGCAGATTCTTTCAAACTAACAGTGCTTACTTGGAGAATTATTTGATTGAAGAAGACCTTGAAGTAGAGGTCAAAGAATTTTTATTCTTTCACTAAGAAGCCTGCTTGTTACCTTTGGTGGCTTGCGCTTTCCATTTCTCCCGGTTCTGCTGCACCACCTCAGTCCAGGTGGCTTTAAAACATTTGAAGTCCACAGTGAGTATGGAGCAGTTGAGTGAGGCACTTCCTTCGGACCCAGTGCTCTTGACACTTGATCTTTTAACTTCGGAGGGACTAATGCTATTCAGACTGTGACACAAGAGCACAAAACACAGAAGACATCAGTATCCCATATACCCAAACACAGCTAAGAAGAAATAAAGACTTTAAGTCTAGATGACTTAGCAGAGTCAACTAGGAGAACCAAAACTAAGCTTCAAACCCTCGTCCTCCCCTCTGTCCCTCCTACTCCAGGGCAACCCATGTTAAAACAAACTGCACAACCTGAGACAGCATTAGAAATAAAGGGCACAGTCTCCCTGCTTATTTTTTGGTGTCCATAATCCCTAAGAAACAGAATCACTCAAAGTGTTGCCATTACCTTTGTTTTGCATCTCCACTACCTAACTGTTAATTGAAGAGTCGTATAATTCTACAAATCAAATATATTAAAGGAGACACCTCCTAAAATTCATCAATGAGAGCCACTAGGTGTAGGACAGGAGGTCAACCTCCGTCCAGGGCTTGGTGACCTCAGCTGAGGTTGAAATCAGGCACCCATTTCAGTTACAGACCTCACAGTCATCTTTCAAGGATGGACACTTCATCATGCACATTTTACTGAAATCAGCAAGACAACTAAGAAATATATTAGTGCTTGCTCTTTGTGCAACAGCCCAAGAGTAAAGAAGCTACCCGTGAGAGGAAATACTGACTTGACCCTATTCTAGTGAGCACTGGCCACTGGTACTTGAATCCCAAGCCAGGCACTTGCCATGGAACTACTAGACGAGTAATTTCTCTACAACAGCAGAGCAGGTTAAATGGGCCAAGGGTCTTTACCTTCCAGGTGAATTCTGTCATGCTTCAAACATTTGCGTAACCCTTAATACTATCACTAAAGTCTGCTTATACTTTCCAGTCCTCTTTTCAGTCCCATTTATACTTCTAGACATGTAGAAATTAGTGCCTCCTCAATGACTCCCTCTACCTTCTATTGGACACTAGTGACTGAGAGAGCACTCAAGTTCACCCCATTACCCGGCTACAACTATTCGTGCTCACTGCCTTTGGAGGCACGGCTGGAGTTCATGCCAACCTCCCTCTTTGCCCTCCTTTGGGCTGGAGTTTCTGCAGCAAAGTCACATCACAAGGTGAGCTGCAGTGTGGGCAATGCGGATACGGTGCTTTCGGGCATGTGGAAGACATAAACTGTGGCGGGGAAAGGGAGGGAGTTGAGCAAAATGGCAGCGTGTGCGGGCTGAAGGGAGAGGGCGTGTGGCCCCTCACCTGGAACGCCTGAACCCAGACATGCCAGAGCGAGAAGCTTCATCGATAAGTGGAGTCACAATCTTCTCAGTCATGTCTGTCAGCACAGTAAAAGTGGGTTCCACGATGAAATCAATGAAACCTGAGCAGAAACACAAGCAGAGTCAAGCAGGCAAGAGGAGGATTTATGTGGAATCACTGTTTCAGTGTTTGCAGGCAAGCACGCTGCAAGAGAGAGAGTAACTAATTTATACCTTCAAAGAGGGGTAGGCACACACTAGAAAAGGAAGACAGAGTTATACAACAATCCCTGACCCAAGAGCCTGGATATAGCACGTAATAAAAGGTACTGACTTAAACACTGAAGAGTAACTGTGGCAAATCAGAACATAAATAAATGCATCAGAACTTGTTTTTTGTGCAGAGTGTAATATTTAAGCCAAATTCTTAGTGGATCTGGATAAAACCCAGTTTCAAAGATGAAGTCTCTAAAATCAGAAAATTAATTTAACAGTAATAATAGTGGCGAGTTTTGCTGGTGTGGAGTTACATGCAAACCTCCTTTACTGCCTACCAGTGGGTTGCTGCAAATATTCTCTCCTTGGTGCTCAGCCACCTTGTTCGTGTTGATGACAAGACAGATTTAGATGCTTTCTTCCCATTTTTTTTTAAGATAAGGAAAGGAAAAAAGTACAGGGCCAAATAATTTTGACGTCAGTATACAGTTTGGCAGAGATGGCTTGGATCTGAATGTTGGGAAGGGCAGACTGAAGGGCCCTGTGGAGATTAAGGAAAATCCAAGTTGCACAGAATTCTCTAAATTCTCACCTAGGGCAAGTGCTATTTCTAATGTTCACTTTAGCACTTGGCGAATTTCTTACTGTTGCAGTCAGACAAGAAAGCAATGATGTCTAATCCCTCCTAAGGCACATCAGGATTCAGGTCTTTCCCTACTGTTACAATTTTTAAAGATTTGGTAATTATCAACTATTAATTATACATTCATAATATTACCATTTGACTGGATCATGGTATGTTTATACAATGGACCCTAGGGACTCTCGGAGATAACAGAACATTAAAGGAGAAGGCCAGGCACCTGAATTCACAGATGCTATGACACACATCTTGAATGCAAAGCAATTAAGCATCCTTCTAGTCCCATTCCCCTGTCTTGATTTTTGCTAAATTTCTAAAAGAATGGGCAATTAGGTGTATTTTCATGCCTTTCATGCCAAATTAAAAACATCACTTGCAAGTTGTCAGAATTTCAGACTAACAATCTGTAAATCTGAAGAAAATACACATTCAGTCTTATCTGAATATCTGAACCATGTGCCTTCATAACACTGAGACAGTCTTATCTGTTCAAAATTAGGGAAAAAAGAGCTCCCTTCCTCCTAGGGAATTAATCAGAAATGTATGCAGTCCAAATCCATGACAGGAAACTGTGTGCTAGATCACAACGCAGATAATCTCGGCAAACTTCATACAATTTTTTAAAACACTGGAAATTGTATTGACTGAGAACAGTGTTAAGTCTGCCACAGGAACACTGAGCATGAGAACTTGTTTTGTGTGTCTGCTTGCCTGTGTATCTCTTTTATTCCCTTTCAGTTAACATTGTTTTACCTCTTAATAACCAAAGAAACACAAGCCAAGGTACCTTGTCTCTTCTGTTTAGCAAGTAATACCACTGCCATTTGCTTCATCACCACTAACAACACTGAGACATGGAAATCTCTGTTTTCAGGCACATGACTGCATCACTAACTTCAGCAGCAGGGTGGTGGGACCCACTTCCTGAGAGACTCAACCTTTGCACATAAACACAGAGTCCAGTTCTAAGTGCCTAAGACATTAGTTTTTCCAGGGAGAAGTCAACAGACAGGCAGAGGTGGCGCAAGGGACCAGAGCTAAACAAACTCAAAGACCTAGGAGAACTTTCTTTTGGTAAGTGGTATTTTTTTCCTCTATTCCCTGTCATCTGAATAAGTTATTCAATTAAGTTACCTAAAACCAGGGATTATTATAAAGTTGGCAAACATAATCTGCTTGCAGAAACAAAACTTAATACTAATTATGTAACTTTTGCCATATTCCCATGTGCCTCCCCCACAACATTTTCCCTCTCTTCCTACCTAAAGAAACTGTGATTTAACTGTGTATTTAAATGAAACTGTGTATTTAAATACAGCGATTTAGTTTGCTAATTAAAAGCCCCAAATATCAAATCATGAACCTGGGTTTTAAAACCTATTAATGCTAATCACCATCTTATCATCCTTTTTCTTCTCAGTAGAATGCCTGTGGTAAATATTTCTGTACCCCAGTGACTCAGGTGATTTTACCAATTAACACTGCAACTGAGGATGGATTCCAGGCACACGTCTAGTGTTCATTCATTCCACCTGAGAATGTCACACAGCAAACACTGGTTAGAAGGCAGTTTCTCTAAAGCCCACCGCCCCCCCTCCCCCAAAAAAAAAGTACCCCAAAAAACCAGAAAAAACCCAATCATCAGCATGGACTCATCAGCGTCTACACGATTTTTCTAAAACTGTAAGTTTCTTTCTTGCTGGCCAAAGGACAAAAATAAAACAATGCTGCTACATTTATCAGCTGCAATGACAACAAAGGCTGATCTCCAAACTAGTTTTACAGTCTGAGACAGACAGAGAAGCTTTAACTCCTGATATTCTTGTTGGGAAATATAAATCCTGGCCTGCATTTCTTTGCAGTCTCTTTGTTTCCCGCACTTCCCCAGCCTGACTTCTGGGGGTGAATCTCCCATTTTCTGTACTTCACTACGGTACAGAAATATTTACCGCACTCATTCTCTTGAAGAAGAAAACAGATGATAAATTGGTCACTAACATTAATATGAATAGGTTTTTAAACCTAGGTCCATTATTTGATATTCAGTTTTTTTAAATTATAAATTTAAACTCTGAACAATTTCCTCACAAACTGAAGCAACAGGAGACACAGACATTCTTTCTTTTGAGGAAGTTTGACCTTATAGCAGCCTTCCCGTACCTGAAGGGTGAGGAGAAAGCTGGAGAGGGATTTTTTATAAGGGCATGTAGTGATAGGATGAGGGGTAACAGCGTAAAAATGGAAGAGGGGAGATGTAGATGAGATCTCAGGATGAAATTCTTTGCTGTGAGGGTGGTGAGAGCCTGGAACAGGTTGCACAGAGAAGCTGTGGCTGCCCCATCCCTGGAGGGGTTCAAGGCCAGGCTGGATGGGGCTTTGAGCAACCTGGTCTGGTGGGAGGTGTCCCTGCCCAGTGCAGGGGGGTTGCAACTGGATGATCTTGAAGGTCCCTTCCAACCTAAGCCATTCTATGATTGTAAGCTTTTGCTGTTAGATTGCTTCATTTCCATGGAAAAATTACGTACTGCAAACCTTCAGTCTGCATCTGTGAAACACTTGACCACTGCTGTTGCATCTGCAGTGACTTAGAGCAGCAAAGCAGCAACTGCAAACAAGTCGAGCCACCAGAACAGGATTTCTAGGATCTATGCCTGACAGAACCAAACGCACAATTTTATTTCACAAAGGACAGAGTATTACTTGCAGGAACTGAAGGCTGCTTGCTGCAGATAATAGCATAATTTGGAATTCAATAAGAACTTACTTACTTTTGCAAAGAAATGTAGTACTTACTATTCCATGGGATAGTTAAAGTTATTAATGAGGTAAATAAATGAATGGGAATAGATTATTCTTCTGAGAATCTAGCCTACAACATTACCTCAACAGATAGCCAAAAAATACAAGAGGTTTTAATTTAACAAAGGAGACATTACAGAAAGGCACTGCCAATATGTGCAGCAGACCGAGAAATGAAAATTTTATGTTAGAAGGCAAGACTTATGGAGAGTTGCCTATTAATGTCAATGGATTGCTAAACTGCACAAATTAAATATAATGACAAATTCTATATGACTACATAAGGCTGCCTTTCCATCCTGATGAGTGCCTCTTTTATAAGGTGGAATTGTGTTGGTGATGATTTAATTCACCATTAATTTTGCAGTGACTTGACAGAAGGGGCATCAATATGGAAGTCTCTTGGCTCTCCTTGGCCTTTCTAAGCAAAGGAGCACAAAAGCTCAGGAAAAGGAAAACAGGATTCCAAGCACACGCATCCCTGCACCCTGTAAGGCGTGAGGGATACATTTGAAAGCTGGTAGAAGGGATGTGAAAGAGAAATCTCTACACAAACATGCTCAGCCATAGCGCTGTGCCCTACACACATTCCCACTCCTCTGGATTACCATTGCAGAGGAATAAACACTACAAGTCTGGAAATCAGGCCAGGCTTGCACAGGGCTTTTCAAGTTCAGATTCTTGGCTGAACTGTCTAAACTTCCAAAGCCAGAAAAATCTGGGATGAGGTCCCTTGGAGAATGGCTTGAAAAGGCTCCTAGCCAGATATGAACTTTCCTAGGTTCAGGTTTGCCTTATTCTTTGAGAGAAATTTCATACTTCTAATTTTGTGTTTGTTTTCTTTTAATACATCCTCTCTCTTTGAGTTTCTGGACTCAGTTCCCTCATTTTTACGGTCCATGTTATCTTTCTTTTGTTATTCCATTGGCATCCTCTTCTCCAGTTGAAGTTAGATCATGTTGTCTACTTCACTTGCTTCCTAGGTATAAAAAATCCATCCACAAATCCATCTTTTCCCTTGTCCTTTTTTGCCACAGCCTCCTGAACTGTTTTGCTTCACCTTTCTTGTTTTCTCACTGAATACCAGTGAATTGCCTTCTCCTGTTTTCACACTCAATACCTGGAGCACCACTGGTGGGTCTGTTAAAAGATCTCTGTTTCTGAATGAGTAGAGTAGAAAAAGGTCTGCTATTTGCTTGGCTTCAGTGAAAAATATTGGTTGACTTGAACAACTGGGAGGGAAAGAGTGGGAAGAATAAATGGAAAAAACAAATAGGTTCTGTCCAGAGCGGTTCTGTCCAGATCATCCAAGGGACTGACATTGTATTTTCCTATCCACAGACGATATTCATATCACTACACATTGCCACGTGTGCCTCATCTTCACAGCTCAGACAACCATGGAGTAACGTCATAACCAATCACTGCAGACACACCAGAGCTATCTCAGTCATTGCATGGAACCATCACCTTAGATTTAAGGGTTCCTCACCTTTGAACTGTTGATCTGGGTAAAACAATGCCAGTGTACTTAATTTTCTCTCTTTAACATAGCTCCAAATGATGAGAGAACACTATGATCTTAACCCCGCAGAGAGGAGTAAATTTGGCTTTTAAGATGCCACTTTGTGTGCACCAAAAGAGACATACCAGACATACCTATTTGAGACTGAGCAACCATAGTGGACTTGCGATCACACAGGGGAGAGAAGGGAAGCCCTAGTTCTGCTTCTTTGTCACCCTGGAGAAACAAAATTGAGAATTAGTTAGAAAAAGACAACACACATTGCACTTTGATATCCGAGGTCACAAGTGTGAAAGCTTCTCCTTTTACTTTCTCTAATTAAGTTTTGATTTTTGTTTTGCCTTTTTGGTTGCTTTTTTTTTTTTTTAACAAAAGTTGTGAAGAATTTTAGTCTGGCTGGAAACGCTGTAGGCCAAGCAGAAGTTGGCGAACTAAGTGTCTTGATTCCACTGAATTTTCCACAGAGCTTTCCCTGCCTGCTCAGTACTTCTACGTCTATGCACCAATTAAAACTTCTACACACTTTAGCACAAGAAAAGCATTTCTCATTGCAGTTCTCCAGGGAACTCAGCAGAACTCAGCTCTTGGAGCAAATCCTCCAAGAGAAAACATCAGCGTCAGGGCTGCAGGTCTTGCACTTCTTTGCATGTCATTTTAGTCTTTCAGATAAGGAAATCAGAGGTCATGGCTGGCTCGATGCACATTACTTTTTTCTTCCAATGGAAACACTGACACTGTCAACACTTTACATAAGTGCTGAAGTACAAAAGGCCAAACACACTTTCCAGACCTCAGAACTGGAAGTCCTTTTCCAATAGTACAAGATAGTGCAGAAGATAAGTGTTATAACCCCATTTTTTTACAGTCTTTCAAGTTGCATATTCTCAAAACGCCCTTTAACTTGTTTCAGTCACACTATAACATACTGCTTTATGCTGAGAATATATATAGGATGACAGAGTTGCAGTACTCCCCACTAAGCATTTAAATTTAAAAAACCTGTTAACTATGCTATAGAATCAATTCCTTAAATCAGCAGCTCACTTTAACTGTGCTGAACTTCTTGCCAGTGTTCTGACTAATGTCAAAGGGAAGCTAAAATAGCCAGCAAACTGATCACAGAAAAAAACTTCTGGAGGCTTAAGAAAAGTTGAATTTTTCGTCTTTTTGTTAATATAACATGCATGAAATAGGGGTACAAGTCCTATTAGAGTTGTGGGTGGAACAACAAGCAATAATAGTCCTCTGGTTTATGTTAGAAGTCTGATATACAAATATCAGGGTAAAACAGAAACCAAATACAGAAATATTTCCAAGTAACGTTCCTTTACTGTTTCTGCTGCATGTCTCACGAAAGGTATCTCTCAATGCCAGCTCTTACCTAATCATCATTGCTATCTTACTCCTTATGCCTCTTAAAAAATCCAGTGCATAATTCTGCTTAGGAAGGAACCCCTAGTTGCCTTTCTGTCTTCTTGGAAAGACAGACAACAACTTTTAAGCTGTTTGGGCAGCTCCCTTATAGCTAGCTAAAGTGGACCAGTAAAACAAATGAATCCATGCAAGATGTCTGCTTTAAGAGATGCTCACCATAGCTGCTGACCATATGGGACTCAGAAGCATCATGCACACCTACAGCGTGGTTACTTGGTGTAGGAAGACTTGTGTCACATCTCAAAATAACTGGAAACTAATAGGACTGAGGACCTTACTGATATAGGTTGAGTCAGGCTTTATGTCTTTGTAGAGCACATAAGAGAAAGGACAGGAGAGGGTCTGCAGGTGAAGAGAGTAAGAAAATAAATACCTAACCTGAGGCCAGCCCAGTTTGTTATCAGTATGGTCCCCCCTGGTTAGTAGCACCTCTAAGCTTGGGAGAAGAGTGTGTGTTGGTTTTTTGCTGTCAGGTAGGGATGTGTTTATTGATGTAGTAATAAATAACTTCAAGAAATGCAAGTCTACGCTTCGTGATAAGCTTAAGGGTTTTCTTGAAGACGGAATTAATACTGTATCTGAATTTGGAACTAGAATGCAAGTTTTATGTAAAGCTTTATCTAAAAGTGGAGGCATTTGTCATTCAAAATTCAAGTAGGATTTGTTGGCTAAACTGAAATTATTCTTATGGAAATATAAAATAATAATTTTGTCTTCATTTCATGCATAAAATAGATCAAAACTTAAACTTTTTGTGGCCTCGTATCTAGCTAATCCTAATTCCCTCTGCAGTGGCATGTTTTAACATATCTAGTACAATTCTGGGCTAGAAAAACATAAACATGCAGGGTTTTCCTTAAAATATATGTGAAAATAATTCTACTTGCATGAGCCACCTGTGTGGCAACAGAGACAATTGCAGGTATGATCAACTTGCTTCTGCCCAGTAAACCCACTCTTGGTTTGAAAAACAAATTAAAGAATTAATTTCAAAGCAAATTCTTGCAATGTCCTTATTAAAAAGGATTCCCACACCACCGTTAAAAACAGATGCCATTAAAAAAAAAAAGATTGTTAGATTTTTAAAAAGTGTCAGATATTTTTCTTTTTTTGCATTCAGATTTACTATATAACATTAAGTTATTGAACATTGAAGGAAATGAAGCACTTGGTTTTCTGCTTAGTTTAGTAATTCATATTGGTGAAAAGTATACTAAACACTCTTAACTGCTCTGTTTGCTTTCAAATTTCTTTTTAAGGCAGCTCTTTAAATGCTTTTAATTAGTCATTTGGGACCTTATAGCTATGACATAGAGCTTAAAGATTTGTCTAGATTTGTGGGTCTGCCAGCCAGGGGCCCACTGTGAGCTATAAAGTAGATGAGTTCACTTAATCTCTAGTAAGGGTAATGCATTTCTCACACCTACCCCAACAACGTACGTACAGTTCTACAAAGTAAGGCTACCTAAATCGGTTTTCTATGGTTCTACACCTAAGGAGAACGTCACATATTCTGCTAATTTAGAAGACACATTAGCTTCCCAAATTAGAATTTCTGCTCTGTAGATAATGTCCACATGTATAGACACTAGCTCCCCAAGAGGCATCATAGCCACTGCTACTGGTGCCAGATGAGACAGCTGCTTATCATTTAGGAGGCTCCTGAGAAAATCAGAGAAGAAGAAAAAGATGGGTGTTCATATTTTCCTACTTCCTTGCCCAATCCTAGATACCCCCTCTGTGCTGCAGAAATGCGGAGGAACTTCCCTAGTTTTTTACCTGTCTGAAGAACTCCTCTAGCAGAGACATGGTCCAGCGATGATGGAGATCCCAGGCCTTGGCTGGGTGACTGATATCTGCTGTATGCAACAACAGTGATAAGGCTTTCGGCTTGTCAATTCTGAAAATCCAAAGGATCAAAACAATTAATTGTCTGCTTTTGCAGTGGAGAATGATAAAAAATCTCACCTAAGCAGGGAAATGAAGTCATTAGAATCTTTGGTCGGGATATTAATAGGATGATTTCTGTGTTGATAAAATCAGACAACAATGAAAGGTCATCTAATTTGTCCAACATACGCCATTCCTCTTATAAGAGAGATGTTAAGAGGTGCAAAAAGAAAGTTTACTCAGCCTTGCTGAGCTCCTTTCCAAGGTTGCTTGTCTGCACAAGGAGACTTGAAGAGCTATTGTGTTCCCCATTTCAGCTACAAGAGTTGTAGCTTCTGAGAAGAGCAAGTGGGCAGCCACACTGGTCTGATACTGGTATAATTCTGGGTGGCTCTGGACAGACCTGTGTCCTGCGTGAAATAATGACCATCACACAAAGCTTCCTGCAATATAAAAGGAATTTTATGGGGAAGAGCTGTGGATAAAATATTACAGCTGCCAGTGACGTACTGGGAAGAAGAAAATGCCTTGCCTATACTGCTCCATCTGCTAGTCCTTCCCTCAGTGGATCTCAAGTTGTTTTCATCTGTTCTCTGGTTATGGAGCAGGCCTCTCTCCCCTTGCAGAGGAGGCAGCTGATACGACCTGCAGAAGGGCAATTCTTGTGTTTTGCAGATCTTATAACCTTGAGTCATACTGAAGCCATACAGGCCATTCAGCTGGATTGTATCCTTGATGTTACTCTGATATGCAAAGGAAAATGCCCAGGGAGTCTTATCCCAACATGGTGACTTTTGCAAGCTTTGGTCCACCAGCACAGAATGGGGACATGTGGACAGGGGGGTGCCAGTACACTCCTAAGTGAATTCATTCAAAATTCAATAGCAGAAAGACAATCAATGTGGACATCAAAAAGAGTGAGGGCCTCTGGAGAGGAGCTTTTGAAGTCAAATACAATGGTAAAGCACCAGCTAAAATGCAGCCTCTCAACTGTGCAGTGTTGTGAAGTGACTCACCCTTCTGGCTGCTGCAAAGCATTCTTCATGGCTTTGATTTGCTGGAAGTGACAGGACATATCAGTGGCCAACACCATTTCAATCACTAGAGCTCTGAATTCCCTTTTGGATGACATCCCAATGAAAGGAGCAAGGAAAGAGAAACACAAAACCCAGCATCAGACACGCTCCGGGTCCTTTTGTTGTCTATCTGCAAATTATTGACAGTACTTCTCCCTTTGTATGTAACTCCAGCATCAATCTCGCAGGGACGGGAAACAGAATGAGTGATTTTCTACACAAACACAGGAGTGGGAGAGCTGGAAATTAAGTCAGGTGGCTAATCCTTGCTTAGAGAAATCCTACATGGTTTTTGAAGAGCGAGTTAATATTAGTACTCCTTTTTCAATTAGCACAAACCTTTTAAATCTATCTCTTTTATAGGCTATTCTTGGAAGTAAGATGACTGTTTGAAGCCTTGGCATGAATCAAGCAGGCTTTTGAACCTGAATCTCTATCCACATGACTAAAACTGGCCAATACCAATGTTGAAAATTCAGTTTTCATATTATTATTTTCATATTATTAAAGGAAAAACAGCATGTTAAAAAAACTACTACATATGATGCATGCATGCAGTCAAGACTTTTGAGAACCTGCATTACTTCCCTGATACTCATTCAAACTATTCCTGCATGAATTTTTGTTAAGCAAACTTGTTTAGGATCCAGCTGAAATTCCTTTGAAAATAATACCAACGTCCTAGAGATTTTACACTATCAGAACATTCTGATCTACCACATGATACAAATTTATTTTGTCTTCCTCTCAGTTCTGTTCTTCACAGGTTAAGAGAGAAAGAACAACCCAAGGTTAGCACACCAGCTCAGGACTGGTGAGATTCAGAAATGGGTCGGGTTTTATTTAAAATAAAAGTTACCATTCTTCTTTTCATGAATGTTTCATGAAGGACACAGTCTATTTTGAGCGTGTCTCTTTTGCCTCTGGTGGCTGTGCTGAAGTTCCAGCCCCAGGCCATCACTGTGGAGAGACCTAAGACTGCTGTGCTTACCCTGTCCCATGGGTGACTCCTAATGATTCCCCCACCTGGTGTTCTGCACACATATTAAGATGGCATCAGCTGGGCTTGCTCTGCCCCAGTGTATCCACATCCTCCACCCCGCCCTTATGTTCAACCTGTTGCACAGCCAACAGCATTCAAGATATGGTGGCTGGAAACAAACATATAACTGATTTTGGATCTTTTTTTCACCAGTCCTGGTCAGTTCCCTGGTGTGGTTTATACCCAGTGACACAAACCTCTCTGTCAATCCAAGCAAGAGAAAGAGAAGCAGGAGAGGACAACATAAATGCATTGAAAAAAAATTAAAATAAAGGGGTATGAATGTGCTATGGGAGTAATGAGCACTTGGGATTATTGTTGGAAACAGCAGAAACTTCACAACGCCCTCTGAGGTGCACCTCCACCCTAAGGGTCTGCACAGACTCCTTTGTGCTTGTTCCAGCAGCAAAAGGAAAGCAAAGACCTCAGCTCAGGTGAGTCAGTCACCCTCTCCAGTGCCAACTTCTCCATGTGCTCACCAGCACGGGAATTCAAGTTCCCCTTTTATCAGTGTAAACCTGGAATAAATTTCAGTATAATTTTGTGGAGACTTTATCTAGTGACATCAAGCTGCTATCCCTCCTGGGAATTGCTAGGGTCGGTGTACCAGAAAACACAGAACATCCATCTTACAGTTTTCTTCATCAAAGCTGTGGTTTGGATTGCTTATGTGGATAAATAGGGTTGCAGGGTTTGGCCAGTGCGATGCAGTATGTACCTGCAGGCCGCTCATCTCTGAGACACACTGATTCTAGGTTGGAAGGAACCTTTAAGATCATCTAGTCCAACTGTCAGCCTAACTCTGGCAAAAAACCATCACTAAACCATGTTCCCAAGCACTATGTCAACCTGGCTTTTCCATCAATCCAGGGATGGGGCCTCAACCCCTGCCCTGGGCAGCCCAGTCCAAGCCTTCACAACCCTTTCCATGGAAACATTTCTCCCCCATCTCCAACCTGAACCTCCCTGGTGCAACTGGAGGCCATTTCCTCTTGTCCCATCTCCTGTGACTTGGGAGAACAGACTGACACTTCCTGGCTACACCCTCCTTTCAGGGAGTTGGAGAGAGCCAGAAAGTCTCCTCTCAGCCTCCTCCAGGCTGAACACCCCCAGCTCCCTCAGCCTCTAGACCCCTCACCAGCTCTGTTGCCCTTCTCTGGACCCGCTCCAGCCCCTCAATTATTTTTTTTGTGGGAAGGAGCCCAAAACTGGACACAGCCCTTGAGGTGGGGCCTCACCA
>VXBJ01004103.1:384770-415414 GCA_013400055.1 Nycticryphes semicollaris
ATCACACCCCCCGCAAGTCCTTCTCTGTTCACAAACAGCAGATCCAGCAGTGCTCCCTCCCTAGCCAGGTCCCTCACCAGCTGTGTCAGGAAGTTATCCCTGACACACTTCAGGAACCTCCTATGCGGTTCCCTTTCAGCTGTATTGTGTGCCCAGCTGATATCTGGTAGGTTAAAGACTCCCACCAGGGCACAGGCAAGTGATCTTGAGACCTCTCCCAGCTGCTTTAGAATATGTCATCTACCTCTGCATCCATCCATCCAACCACCTACATGGTTGGGTGGTCTGTAACAGAGTCCCACCAGAATATCAGCTTTGCTACCTCACAGTACTCCAGCCCTCAAGGACCTCCTCTGGACTCAGTCTCCAACAGGTCCATGTCCTTTCTATGCTGGGGGCCCCAGAGCTGCTGCTTTGCTCCACAGCAGTGTCCATCTTAGAATGCTACTGAAGGACTCACACCCCCTTGCACTCATGGGAAAGGGTCAGGAAAAAAAATTATATTACTTAATTGCTGTGCTAGGAACCAACAGTAAGATCTCCTGAAGTGAGATATTTTGGTCATTTTCTCCAGTTGAAGCCTCAGTACTCATGGAAACAAATAGGAAGAATGCTACACTCAAGGCAACATTTTCAATGGCTGATTGTCACTAAAGGTATAACACTCACAATATGCATGTGCCCATCCTGAATGCATAGAAACAAACTTTTACAAGAAAAGGGTTTGATTATGCAACCAGGCATATTTTATGTAGAAAAGAAGGCTCTGACCAAAGTTGCCTTCAGTCAAAAAACTTCCATGATTTCTCACTGCAATCTTGAAGGGAGTAACATGGAGTGACAAGGAGGGCTCAGAATTATTCAAGGGACGATGCCCCAAGGAGCTTTACTGATAAAGTCACTATTGCATTAAAGGTCGCTTCCCAAAGCTCTACTCCAATTGAGAATTAGGGAGTGAAGCATTTTTCAGATGCTTCTTTTACTCCTGTAGTTGACGGGGCTGCACTAAACACACCCTGTTACAATAAACTGCGTGGAACTTGCTAATAATGAAATACAGTGCCAGAAAAGATATCTATAACAGTACCTTAGAAAGCATCTGTTCACTTTGCAGTTTATTTTTTTTATATTCACTGTGATCTGTTTTTTTTATAGTTTCTTTATTTACTTGTTGGTGATTTGCCCTAATATATATATATAATATAGATATATAAATAATGAAACAAGGCAACTCAACTTATTTTCAAGTATTTCATAAGCAACATGGTTTGGGGTTTTTTTAAAACAGAGGGGGAAAAAAACTAGTTTAAGTAGTAGTAAGCATTCAACTCTTTTCTCCTTGAGTGTAGCCCAAAAGATCTCTTTCAGTCTGATCTGCTTTCCTGACACAAACTGCGCCCATTTATTTTCCAACAGCAGCTCTAATTTTCTACATTTCTTTCCTGAAAATACATTCCCTAACTAGGTGACTGAATACCACAAAATTGATAAAACCCACACTGACACCTAGGATTGCGAAATCCACTGACCATTAGATTGTCTCTTACCACTACTGTGAAAAAAGGAGCGAGAGCTCAACTCAGAAAGGCACTTAAGAATTTGCTTTCGAAAAACACTCAGGCCTTTTGCTTAGAGAGATTTATCAGGCATGTCTACAAAAATAAAGTTAAATTTGGACACAAATTTTTTTGTGTCCATTACCAAAGCATCCTTCAATACTGAAGGGTCTTGTTTTTGAGCAGCAGTTTGGGAAACACTGGGCTTCTTGGTTGTTTTTTTATCTCAATACCTCAGACCCTGCTGAAGTCACCTGATGTCCAGCGCTTCCCAAATGCTTGCCTATGGGATTTCAAACTGGCAGTCAAAAGCAAAAGCACACAAAAATCACAATGTTTTGGTAATAGAGCATATCCCGATAATGGCCTTTATTCTGCAGCTGCAAAATAATAAAGCCCTACTTCAGACACAACAAATAGGCAATCAAAAACACTCAGTATTCTTGGCTCAGGTAGTTCCAGTATTTCCTAAAGAGATGGCTTAATCCTTGAAACTTCGGGTGTAAGCATATAGCCTCAAGAGAACACACATGCTGACACTACGTATTCCATGAGAAATATCTGAAGGCAGCTTGTATTTAAGCAAAACCAGTTGAAAGCTCCAAAGCAGACCATTTCCCTAAAGACAGTATCTATGTGATGAAGCACACTCCAGTAGCTGCTCCGCTCATCCTTGCAGACAGTGGCCCTAAGGCCGCTATTTCTAGTCAGTCAGTTCCTTGCGTTTGCCCAGCCAACAGAAAACGAAGCAGCAATTTGCTGCCAGTATTTGACAAGGCATTACCAGTGGTAGCTTAAAAAAAAAAATTGGATTTTTTTTTTTTTTCAGTTCCTGCTTGCTGACTATTGTTAGACTATTTTCTATATTGGGAGATAGAATTTCTCAAGCCACTCCTCCACAACACTCACATTGATTGAAATCAGCCACTTAAGTTCCTGAGTTTCATTTCCGGTGTTCAGCTATAGGATCACATCACTGTCTACAAGTTGAAATAAAGAGGAAATTCAGGCTGAATAGATGAGCAGGCAGAACCTTCACTGACCAGCTTGCTAGAAGCCAGGCTCTGGAGAAGGGCTCATTTCCCCATGTTTATATTAAAATATGATGAACTGACTGCTCAGCACTGTGGCACCGTGCATCATGTAAGATCCCATGGGTTGCTTCCCCTTCTATCAGAAAGACCATGGAGCAGGATTCTTCCTGTCTGTCTAGCACATGAGGCTATTTTTAAAGTACCACCCCTTAGAGTTCAAAAAAACCCACAAAACCAGAAAGCCCTCATCAGTTGAACCGTCTGCTCAGAAAGCACATAAATCATATGCTGCATGAGGCTTATTTTAAATGACAGCTTCTTACATCACCTTGGCATATATAGCACACTGATTTACTCTCCTTGCACTGGATTATTTTTTGCATTAAGTCCCATTTATAATTTCCAGGCTGGGAGTGTCAAAGCAGACAAAGGTTATGTTTATGCTCTAGGATGAACAAACAGCAGGCTAGCCCTACACTCAATTACAAATGGATTTGTACAAAGGGTGTCTCTATGAGACTTAGCAATTAGATGGAAGTCAAACTGTATATTATGTCACGAAGTCTAGTCTCACTACCAGAGGTGAAAACTGAAAGCAGAAATAAGCAAGACCAACAACTTTTAAAGCTCTTTTAAAATTCTTTGTAGCGACAGACAGACTAACATGCCATACACAATACAATAACGCACACTGCTATTCAAACAAGGTAATAAGAGTCTGTGGTGATGCCGCAGTGTTCACAGGCAGCCACCATGTTCGTTTTTACCTCCAGTCGTCCTTTGAGAGATTAGATAAAATATTCATCTCTTCATCATCTTGCAAAAGACGATATGCTGCACTAACGTGGTGATTTTCAAGCACAGACCGGTCATTATATAAAATGGCTGAGTCTGACCTAGCATGTAAAAGAAAACATACAAAAGGTTATGTTTCTTCCCTGCCCAGAGTCTCACATTCAGAAGTTTTGCTTTGATCAGCTACAGAGATTATTTCTGTGACACAGAAACAAGCATTTTAAGAACAATTGTAGTACTTCTTGTTCATTGCTCTTATTCAGTAAAACTAAAGAGGGCGAGCATGACTTGTTACAGTCCCCACTCAGTTCTACTTCCCAGAGAGCGACATATATTTTCCTCTCCTGGCACTATTACACCCTCTGATGGTCAGTTTTACAGAAATTAAATTACAGCTGTCTTTGCTTGAATTCTTCTACAAGCATCCGTAATTCTTGCACGCACAAAGCTGTAAGAAGTGGAGAGGGTCTTGGCCCAGCACTGGGACATCCACAGTCCCATGCTTTCCTGAGCAGATATGTAATTTATCCAAGCAACCTTTATATATCTGTGATATATGCAGCATAATGTAAGCCTTTTAGAAGATTCAAAAAATTACGCCTCTCCCATCTAGTCTGTGATCAGCTAATTACTGTCTAGCAATTTACAAAGCTTTAAAAAATTACATCCCTGAATGGGTAATGGCAAACACATCCCTTCACTGCAGGTGGGGTTTTCCACTAAAGTAAAAACTGTATGTGTAGTGTTGGTGTTCACTTATGAATAGAGATATAGTTGAGTTCTTGATTTATGCAGCTAGGGTACGATTCTTCAAATTCAACAAAGAGAAAAAACTGTTAATTTATAGTACCTCCTCCAAAGCTCTACTTTCATCAAAATCCATCACTCTGTACAGCAATTTGTCTTTGGCAACTTTGCACAGAATTATTTTGGGACTTTCCTTTTTTCCTGATTATTAATATGGGACAATGCTCAGGAAGCTAGGATACATGCATTCCATTGTAAATGGTCAAGCAAGAGAAAAATTAAATGCAACCTGAGGAAGTGAACTTTCCTCTTGTAACACTTGAAAGCAAAAACTCCTGCACTTTTCTAGGTGGCTGCGCTATTATTCTCCAAAGGTTTCTCCCTCCATTTCCCAAGCCTTCATCATGATGTACGGTGGCCTCACCGGGTCTGGATGTGAAAGTTGTTGGTGGTTCCAGTGTGTTCGTAGTCATGGATAGCAGCTGCGAAGATCATAGCGAAGATCTCCAGCTCTGTCAGCCAGTGCTGAAAAGAGATTACAGAGCAACCGGGTAAGATGTCATTTTCACAGGCATTAAGGTTTTTGGGTTTTAAAGCAAGTTATTCCCTGCTGACAGTCAATGCTGCACATGGATGTCATTCCCCTTTCAGCTGTTGTGAAGCAAACTTCTCTGGCTCATTCACAAAAGCTGAGCCAGCATTTTTCCTGAAGCTTCATCTAAATGAGCTGAACAGCAGATTGGGTTCAGCAGACAGTAAGGCTCAAGGCAGAGCAAGGGGAAAAACGTGCCCTTCTTCAAAAGCAATGTATGAGGAAGAGAGAAAGGGAAACCTCAAGAAAATCGAGGTTCTTCAAGTAGAACCTCATGATGCACGTGCAGGTATGCACATACCACCAGGGTATGCATTTTCAGCACAGCTGACCTGCGTAGCAGAGCCTCAAATACAGAAGGAATGTCACTATATTCCAGTAACTAAAAGTCTTCATCTACCAGTGAATCAAGAGGAGAGCAGGGAACACAACCTCTTGTTGTTTCTCATTTATGGAGACATTTGAGAAAGCCCTGAGGTTTCTTTTTTCCTAATTGCCTAGTCAAAGCCTTATTTTTCAATGCGTAAGTCACTTTTGACTTAGATTTCTAAATGACTTGGATAATTTTCCTCTGAGTCCATCAATCATTTTATGTCTGGTTTTCCTCTGGTAGCACGCAAGGAGTGCTATTAACATCAGGTGCATGAGACAAAGGCTCTAGATACTGTAGATGTTGTAAATATTCATATGAAATACTTAAATGTAGTATATTAAAGAAAACCTTTATCACGCTGGTTGCCAAGTATTTTTGTAACGGCTCACCACCAACCTGAAAACCTATTGACAGACATCCATGTATGAACTGCCTTTTAATTCAGAGCCCAGTAAAGGCAGCGTGGTTTCATAAACCTCTTCTAGATAGCTACTCCAGTTCAGGGGCCACCGCTGGTCTGGTAACCACGTGCCGGGGAAGCGCAGATAAAGGTGAGCCTCTGCACATATCAACCTGTCCTGCCTTTCACAGCTGTCTCGTCATAACCAATGAAGAATGAAGCAAGTCTTAGTATTAAAGATCTCCTTACAATAAAGATGCAGCTCAAAAATATTGGCCAGAGAGATTTCACACAAGGCCACTGACTGTAATCAAAGTAGCTCTTGATTTTTATTTTTTTGAGAGAGAGACAGGAGGGTGAAGAGATCAAGAAATGGGCAGAAAAAACCCTATTTTCTCATTTCTACACAATTGGTCCAGGACAGGAACAGTCAGCACTGATGGTGGAGGAATCTGTGATGCTTCTGTTTCCAGGTGTGACTTGGGAAGAAGAAATGCTTTATAGCTAATGAAGAACATGATTCCAGCTTTCACGCAACAACTGGCAACTGCAATGGGAGGAAAAAGGCACTGGGCTTTTCAAGCTACACATCTAGATCTGGACTTCAGTTCTACAACCATGCTCTGCCCTCTCCTGAAATAAGAGAATGCAAATGACAGAAAAAATCAGGCACAAGTGCTCAGGAACTGGCAGAGATAACCTAGAGGACACATGTGGACATGCCAGTCTAATGCAGCCACTTCAGACCTTTTGGGCCTCGTCTGATGAGTCTCACTCCAACAGCATCTGAGGACCCAAGTCTTAAAAGAGCACTAAGGCAATAAGCTCTGTGCCTGAGGTCTCCTACCTCATCTCTTAAGACGCAGACAGGAAAAGTTCTAACTTTCATAACCTATCAAAGCCGCACTTGTTGAACAAGTTCAGGGTAACATAGATTTTCAAATAGGGTGCAATACACTTGAGGAAAACTATTAAATATCATAATAACACTGGAGAAAGATCAGGCACGATACAGGCTGGGAATACAGTTGTGAACTGTGGGTAATAAATCAATCAGTGTAAGTAGAACAAATTCAAACTAGGCTTGCAACCCCCTGCAGCACTACAGACCTGGGGCAGAGTGGCTGGAGCTGCCTGGCAGAAAAGGACCTGGGGGTGTTGGTGGACTGTGGGCTGAAGATGAGCCAGCAGTGTGCCCAGGTGGCCAAGAAGGCCACNCAGATTGGAGATTAGAACAATTTCTTCACCAAAAGCATTATGAAGCCTTGGAATGGGCTGCCCAGGGAAGTGATTGGGGCACCATCTCTGGAGGGATTTAAAAGACGGTTGACATAGTGCTTAGAGAGAGGGGTTAGTGATGGGGGGGTGTGTGGTATTTTTTTGTTTGGTTGGTTTTCTTTTCTTTTTTTTTTTTTTAAATCAGATTTGTGTTGATGGTTGGACTAGATCTTAAAGGTCCCTTTCCAACCCAGACAATTATATGATTCTATGATTGTGAGTAACAGGAGGGAAATAGCAAGTAACTGGAACTTTTAGTCCCTTCTTCCTGCTATAACCTTGTGAGGAAAAACAAACAGGATGGTAAAGAGTGTGCAGAGAATGGATGCAACCTCCATCAAAGCAGTGAGGGTACCTTTCTCTAGTCTGTGATGGACTTCGTCTTGGGAACAGAGAGCGAGATTTAAAGAACAAAGCCATCAAGAACTATTGAGAAATCAGCACGACACTGTCACAGGATGAAAGAGTGAGGAAATGTGAATGTTTGTCTTTTCTAAAGGCTTGACAAAAACAATCCAGAACAAAACCTTCAAACTTTCTGTGATTATAGAGGGTGGGCAATGGTGCAGGAAGAAGGCATGAAAGAACAAGTATTGACTTCCAGAGAGGAAACAAAAAAAGGGTAATGAGGCATGATTATCTTTCACAAACTTGCAATAAATATGAAGAATTAGGTACTAAGGCAAGTCGTTGGCATGTAAACAAAAGGATCAATGCATACAGAAAAAAAAGGAGGAGGAAAGAACAGTTTCCAAATCTAACAAAATAGATGGATCCATTTCCAAGAAAATGCTACAAAGCCAAGCCAGCAATAATTCGCCTGCTTCCTTCCCCAGAGTTTATAGTCTTTTATTCCAAAGTAGCTATCATTTTCAGAGCTCATAGTGATCTGCTTATTAATCACAACAGTCAAGAGAAGAGGAAGATCTCAGTTCCCTTTGGTACAAACAGATGTGACAGAAGTTCTGCAGTTTTACAGGTCTGCTGCAGGAAGCAGTCTCCAATAATACTTGACAGTACCAGAGAAAGAACACTTAGGTTCTACCATTTGTAACTCATTGTCTCGATTCACAAAGAAATCGTACAGTAAGTCCTAACTAATTATAATAATTAATCAGAAAATAATACTGAGTAAAGTAATAATCACAGCTGAACAACAGAATTAAATGAAGGAAAGAATGAAATGAGCAAAAAGAGTGTCACTCTTGGAAGCATCCCATTTCTATACCAGGCCTCTAAGAGATAAATATCAGAATAATTCCAAATTCAATACTGTTTCAACATTATAGCTATGAGAGAATCCAAAATATTCTAGTTCAAACAGTAAAGTATAAGAAATTCATCCCAAGTCATAATCCTGGGGAAGGAAATAACAAGAAAACTAAAGAGATTTCAGGCACTGAATATGACTAGAGGGAAAGAAGATTTTTTAATTGAAAAGAAAATAGAAGAAAAAAGAAGTCTGAAATAAAACTGTTGAGAGATTGTAAATAACAGGAGAATGACAAAGGCAAATGAACCATGTAAAAATAAACCAGACATTTGTTTCTTCCCTTTGAGACTAGAACAAATTACCACTATACAGACTATTTAAATTTGAAAAATAAAATAGGTTTTCCACATTGCAAATAACTAGTTAAAAAAGATAAATGAGGGGTTGGTTTTTTTTCTATCTTATTGTATGAATTTTTTGCAAGTCTTTGTCTTCATCCCAGGGAAAAGTTCAAGCAATGGCGTCAACATGTATTCTGAAATCGAAGTCTTGCATTCCAAGTTCCTAATATATTACAAATATTGTGAATGTGATAAACTGAACAACAATGTACACCAGTGTAAGGACAATTATTGATGAGAGCAACTTCTGGAAACAGGAAAATGTCCTCTACATTTCTTTACAAGCTGTGAACATACTATGCATACTAGAAACTAGCCCAGCTAGTTTCCTGAGCGCAAGAGGTTAGAAGTGATGACTTCTGGAGCTCATTTTCAAACTACATAAACCTATGCACATTGAGATGGGTTGGATCCTGCAGGGGAGGAGGGGTGGAAACTAAGAAAAAGGAAAAAGAAAAACCACCAGAAAACAAACTCCAAAGATAAACATTCTCACAAGGAAAGCTGAGCTGAAATGTCACTACTTGCACGCAGTGTTGGGAGTCCCTTGCTCCTGGTAGCAGAACAGTGGTTTCATTCTGTGCTAAATTAGATCCTAAACCAAATGCTACACATCATTTAAGAGCTGGAGAGAGACTCTTTGTCAGGGAGTGGAGTGACAGGACAAGGGGTAACGGCTTTAAACTGAAGGAGGGGAGATTTAGATGAGATCTCAGGAAGAAATTCTTTGCTATGAGGGTGGTGAGACCCTGGAAGAGGTTGCCCAGAGAAGCTGTGGCTGCCCCATCCCTGGAGGGGTTCAAGGCCAGGCTGGATGGGGCTTGGAGGGACCTGGTCTGGTGGGAGGTGTCCCTGCCCAGGGCAGGGTGTGATCTGTAAGGTCCCTTCCAACTCTAACCATTCTATGATTCTATGATTTGGCTTTGGAAACAATTAGTGCTTGTGATTACCACTGGACACAGCAGACACTTCACAACACCCTCTGAGGTGCAACTCCACCCTAGGGGTCTGCATGTGCTTGTTCCAGCAGCAATAGGAAAGCAAAGACCTCAGCTCACGCGAGTGAGTCACCCCCTCCAGTGCCAGCTTCTCCATGTGCTCACCAGCATGTGAATTCAAATTCCCCTTTTATCAGTGTAAATCTGGAATACACCCATTCTCTGACCTCTGCTCATGCTTCAGAATATTGTTTCGTCTCACAGAGAGAGGAAAACCACTCCACAGACATTAAAAATAAAGTATTTTGATACTGAAGAGTGCTTCTTTGTCACTTCAAACATCAGGCACCACAACAGCAGGGAGCTTTGGAAGGCATGTGGACATAGATAATTCTCTGGACATGGTAAATGCATGAGAGAAAAATCTCAGCAGATAGACACTAGGGGATGACCGTGCATGCATCTGTTACCAGGTTGGGATAAGTATTCACAAGCATTGGCATGTCAGAACATTTTCCAATAAAGGTAACTTGCCTGTCAGCTCGGGCCAAGGAGATGTCCGAGAGACAATCTGCCCTCTGACCATGCCACTCTCCAGTGGTGTCCACAGGTCTCACAACTGGAGACAACTGGAGACCACCAGACACAACCGAATCACAGAATGACATGGGGTTGGAAGGGACCTCTGGAGATCAGCTAGTCCAACCCCCTGCCAAAGCCGGTCTACCCAGAGAACAGGTCCCACAGGAATGTGTCCAGGTGGGTTTGGAATGTCTGCAAAGACAGAGACTCCACTACCACTCTGGGCAGCCTCTGCCAGGGCTCTGCCATTCTCAAAGAAAAGTTCCTCCTCATGTTTAGATGGATCTTATTATGTACAAGTTTGTGCCCATTTCCTCTTGTCCTGTCACTGGGCACCACTGAGAAAATACTGGCCCCTTCCTCTTGACACCCACTCTTTTGAGTATTTATAGGCGTTGATCAGCTCCCCCCTCAGCCTTCTCTTTTACAGACTAAAAAGACCCAAGTCTCTCAGCTTTTCCTCATAAGAGAGATGTTCCAGGCCCCTCATCATTTTTGTGGTCCTCTGCTGTATCTTCTCCAGCAGATCCCTGTTCCTCTTGAACAGAGCAGAGGGGCAGGATGACTACTTTCCACTTGTTTTTTCACATGAGGTGAAATCAAATCCAACCAAAGTGACTTGGCAGAATCACCCAGGAGATCTGTGGCAGAGTGAAAAACTGAGCTTGGCTTTCTCATTCAACCTCTTTTAGGTCACTGCAGAAAAAGCAACCCATATCTCCACCCACCTTCTATTTCTATTTAGTCCTCAATCTCTATTTTCACTAGTACAGCCATATCAAATGAAATTTGTCTACAGTGTAAACAGTTTCTACTGTGGATAATCATAATCTCCTTAATGAGCCGAAACTGCTGTAATCTCATTAGGTGTTCAGGGTGCCAATTCCTGTACTTACCGCTATGCCTGTCTTGAAAAGGAGGTAATGGACCGTCTGTGTCACATCTGCTGCGTGCATGAGGTTGTGATAAGGATTTTTGTGTTTGCTGTAGCCAACCTCCAGAGCTTCCACAAAGGACACCAGGGCAGAAATGGGGATCTGAGGAAAAGCAGCACAGAATCAATAATAAAATAATCACCTTTAATGGCTAGCCTTTGGAGGAGAGCATTTTGGTCAGAGGTCCCAAAGAGCAGTTTGCACTTCACAGATAAACAACATGCTACAACATCTGAAACAGGCACTCGAGAGAGAGTGAATGCAGGTTACTTCCTCAAACTGGCTTCTCGTCCCTAATTACATTATGGATGAATGACTCCCACACATAAACATGCACAAGTAAGCATACTACAGAATCCCATCTGGAAGACACATGCGGAGTGACAAGTAACAGAGAGCACTTGACTGAATATTTCTCCAGGAGAAATATTTCTAACTGGGCCACAAGTGTCTCTCTGTTACCCCCACAGCCCACTGGAACGTATCTGTGCTTTACTATTCACATTCAAGATTTCTAATGAAACATATTTCTAATTAACATAGCAAGTCTGAGATCCTCTACTAAGGGAAGCATCATTTATCAGACCTCTGGATTTTGACAGCAAAATCCAGCCTGCCCTATGGATTGCCACGCTTTTCCGACTCCAAGAGTAGAACTGCATAGACTTGAGAAAATACAGTCCAGGGGGTGTTTAGAGCAGAGACTACGCAGCTGGTGTTGGCCGCAACATATGCAAGTGGCAACACGGATTCTCCAGTTTGATCTGCTCAAATGGCAAATACCCTAAACACTTGTATTTCCATAGTTAGAGGAGCACTGCTGTTCTCCTGGTGGGTACGTATCAGGGGAGGAGGCAGTTCAGACCAGTTACCTTCTTCAAACATTTCTCATCAGGCACACGCAGTTCCGGAAGAAGTACAGGAGCCAGAGATCTGTAAAACCCTTTCCAGCCAAAGTGAGCGGGGACCCCCGGGGAGTGGAAGTGTCGTTGGAGAAAGGGACAGAAGATTATTTAAGTGTGGACAATGGCCAAGATCAGAGAGCAAAGCTTCTGCCATCCAAATTTAAGCCTGTTAAAGGCTGGAGGAAAAGATACATCGCATTTGTATCTGCAAACCTCTGTTACAACTGTAGAACAATTTGGGTTGGAAAGGACTTTTATAGGTCATCTAGTCGAATGCAATGAGCAGGGATATCTTCAACTAGATTAGGATGCTCAGAGGCCCATCCAACCTGACCTTGAGTGTTTACAGGGATGGGGCATCTACCACCCCTCTAGGCAATGCGTTCCAGTGTTTTAACACTCTCCTTGTATCTAGTCTCAATCTCCCCTCTTTCAGTTTAAAACCATTACCCCTTGTTCTACTGCATCAGACCCTGCTAAGGAAGTTGTCCCTGTCTTTCTTATAAGCCCTGTTTCAGTACTGAAAGGCTACAGGAAGGTCTCCCCTTCTCCACGCTGAATAATGCCAACTCTCTACACTTGTCCTCACAACAGAGGTGCTCCAGCCCTCTGATTGTCTTCCTGGCCCTCCGCTGGATCCGCTCCAACAGGTCCATGTCCTTCCTGTGCTGAGGACTCCAGAGCTGGACACAGTGCTCCAGGTGGGGTCTCACCAGAGCAGGGAAGAGGGGCAGAATCACCTCCTGTGATATGTTGGACACGCTTCTTTTGATGTATTTGAATTTTAATTCAAGCTCTCCTTTTTTGCCTGCATGCTTGACAGTCCTACAAATCTAAGGAGAATGACACCATCATTCCCACAGGATCAAATGTAGCATTTCCCACAGATTTCACAGGAAAGCCTGTTTGGAACCCTGCCTACCTCATGGTGTCCCATTAAAACTAAGAGTACTACTTAAATGACATTTGGTCTTGCTTACTGGGGAAAGTGCAGCATCCACAAAGCCTTCAAATAGTGCTAAAATTGCATTTTGAATGGAACAAAGCAGGATGAGAGGGAAGTTGAACAAAATCCCAGCTGGAAGAAGAGACCCATCTTCTAACTACTGACCTTGAAACGGTTGATCAGATCATAACGTGTGAGAAGTTCATAGAAAATGAATTTCAATGCATGATCCCCACTGGCATCATTTAGTGCAAATACATCAAAGGACCACTTGTCTACATTCTGCAAGAGTGGGGAGAAAAGGCAGTTAATATGGTCATCCCTTTTACAATGGCAGTTCCATTTCTATCACTTCACATCTCCCAACAGAGAATTACCGTGGTGATTTTAAGCCTTATTTCTTTATTTTTTAACTTTTTCAATTCCATTTAACCAATGCAGAGCCTAATTCACTCATCAGTATTGTATTACTTGTCTTTAAAAAGCTTCCATGATGAACACATGATAGCCTTGGTTCATTCCAAGCATAGCAATTCTCCACAGCAGAATTTAATCAGCAAGAGCTGAATCCAGAAAGATAAGAATCCTGGTTTACTTTAGTACCTGACGTATCACAGTGGTTCTATTGTGGCTGATTTTACCCTTCTCTGTCCCATACTCACATGCTATGAAAAATCATATTACCTTTGAAGGAAACAGGAATAATGAAGATATACTTTTTAATGATATTAAACCCTCTAGATTTTGCTGTCCCTATGCAGTTCTTATGACTTTTTATTGTGAATAAAACCCTCCAATGCTTCACTCCTGCTTAAAATAGAGTAAGGTGACATGGTTTTTTTCAGTAAAAAAAAATGCAGGCTTGTGTGGTCATACTTTTACTACTTGCCAAAATATTAACGAACTAGAGGAACTATCTTGCTAGACCCAAAGAGTACCTTACCTCCTTCTGATTTTTGGTATTAACCCTCAATTGAGATTATTCGAGCATAAATTTCCCAAAGACAGCATAACCCTAATTCTCCTTTTTTTTTTAACAGATAAGTGAGTCCACCTGGTCTTCAACAAAACTACAGAGCAGAAGTTCATTAAGTTACATTAAGTGCTAACAATGATATAAAAACCCAACCTTTATAAAAGAGGAGTAAATATCTAATTCCACTGAGAAATGTTCCAGTCAGTAAAGAAATCAAGGAGGGAAAGTTCACTTCCAAGCTCATAAAGCTAAAGTATAAAGGTATAAAGTTATAAACCTTCTTGTAGAAGGTTGAGTTCAAATCTGAGCTCTAGGGAAGGCCATGGGAGTTGACGGCACTCATTATCTAGCAAGATAAAGCTCCTTGATCTCAGAATTGGATATTCCTAAAACCTTCTGAACCTTTCTCTCCTCCTCCTAGGAAGAAAGAGGAGAGGTGCAGAAGGAGTTACAGCGAGAAGAATGATACACAGATCAATCGCACAGCTGCATCTGGCACAGGAACAGCTCTCAGTCTCTCTTGCCTGCTGTGAACTTTGATGCACTTCCCACAGGGATTTAGGCAAATGACTCTCCTTAAAGCACGTACTAAAGGCTCACGTCTGTACACTGAAGTTTTCCCTCCACTTCCAGCAATATTGCAGCTCACCTCCCATCTCCTTGTGGCACTTTTCACCAAGAAAGAATGACTACATTTATTTTTAACATGTGCAGTGGCTCTCAGTGCAAGAAAAGGCTGTTGGCTAGATGTAATGTTGGGTACTGTTAAGGATTAGAGTCCATCCAAAAAACTGCCATCTTTTTTAGCAATACTAAAAATGCTAAATTACAATTATCTACTGAGCTCTGAAAGCCCAATCCACCCTTGGTGTTTTTTGCCATGGTCATGTCTGATGTAAGGACTCCAAGTAAAACGCAAATGACAGTGACCTTTAAATGCCTTGTGGTCAGTCACCCAATACATCAGCAAAGCTACAGGATTTCTTATCTTCTGAACAAGACCAGCATTTTGGTTAGGTATATTGGTTATATGGCTAGCACATTTCATATACAGTACCGATGCTTTAGCAATGGCCCTCTCCAGCATGGGCTGATCCTGACACTTGCCCAGTGTTGATTACACCGAGCAGAGTGTGCCCCTTGTGCAAGTATGGACAGCAGAGAGGTTAATCCTTGAGTATCATGGATGCTGAAGTTCCAGCTCTGCTTTCACCTGTCCCAGTAAATTGCTTGACGAGCCTTTGATTTTACAAGCTGTATGGAGCCCACACACTGAAGGCAAGGTCAAGCTTTTCCAGACATGATTTGTGGCACAAGTCACAGAAAAGCAATCATAAATGGTGGCTTTTCAGCACTTTCAGAAGGTGTTGAAGAGGAAAAACAATGAAGAGAGGAAAAATTTCCACCAAGAAAGCATCTTTTGAAGCCCTTGAAGAAACGTAGCAAATGGGCAAGAAAAATTTTACCCAAAGCAATTTTAAGTCAATTTTAAGTATTTTCCTGGGTTTTGAGCAGGAAAATTGTGTGTAATCACTTATCTCGTTCAACAAAGCAAATTAATTTAACACTTGCACTTATATAATAATTTACTATGGCATTGAAAACAATGCCTCAACTATGGTGAAATTCAATTCACTGTAAGGCAATCTTCTGTTGTCGAAATAAAAGGACGTTGTCCTTTTATATATTTTTCCACTAGTTACATGTTGTGCTCTAGCAGCAGTTTAAGTTCTATCAAATTGTGAAATTGCAGAACAGTCCATCAGAATTGTTCTTTTGGCACAAAATAATGGTTAACCACACAGAGGGTAAGTTTCACAGTCGAGCTACTTAGATTTTACTGAGGGAGAAATCCCTCCTTGCTCTCGTCAAGTCAACAGGAAGTTTTTGCTATTGACACTAACGACAGCAGCGCTTTACCCTCAATAACTAGGGGCAAGTGTCCTCTTTGCAGAAGCACGAAAGTATCACAAACCACTTAGGGGCTTGCAGCAACACCAGTTACGATTTGGAAAATTGGTGGATTTTACAACCTTAAAAGTCCCCCAACCAAACAAAAAAGAAACCCTCCCAGAAGTGACTCCTGTACTGGGGACAGATCTAAAGGGAGGCAGAATTTCATGGATTTCTTGCGATGGAGGAGAAAATCTCTCTCTTCTCCCTAAGGAGAGCAGAAGCAAGGAATGGAAAACCTCCTGTGCTACACAAGTGTCTGGGTCGCTGGCTCTGTACCCTCATCTGAAGTGTCATAAGCTGTTCTAAACCACATACCCAATGGGTGGTGAATTGCAAACAGATCCAAAGAGACTTACTTCCCAGTCCTGTGTCCTTATTATTTGGCCATTGATCCACTGCTTGGGGGGAACCTAGAGGTGAACTGGAATACCATTTCTTCCCAAATGCTCTTTCTGTCTGTCCTTCACCTCAGAGACTTGATGTGTTTTATAAACCAACCAGCAGATTCGGGGATAGATGTAATTCTGCTCAACGTTACTGAACAGCCTGGTATTTTTGTAGCCACAGACAAGCAAAAGGCTGTACTGCAGACACGGTAAGTGACTACAGGTTCTGTGTTCATTACCTGTGTATCAGCTAGCCCAGAAATTATCCCTGTGACAGCACGGGCACCAGAAAAGGCCAAAAAATTCACTTCTAAAGTGGGTACCACTTCAGCAGCTTGTTAATGTGAAATTCTGTCTGTAGTTCTACACTGCTGAACAGAGCATCACCACAGCTTACTGGGTAAATGAACGTACTAATTCAGACATGTCTGTATGAATACTATGTATGGCCACTGTACAAATGAGAGACGAGGCTGCTTGCTCCTTTTTTGGCAATGGGTCTTACATGATCACGTCCATATCGTGCAAAAAGGCAACTGGCTACTGCAGTAAAATAATCTGTGTCCAATATATATGCATAGAAAGAGTTGCTGTGCAATCAGTTCAAAAAACTGCCTAACTTCTCATTCACTGAAAAAGTGAGAAGAGATTATACACTAGGACTTGCACTGCCACCACGCCACCTACATGTTTTGGGGAAGCTGCAGTATTTCATTGTTTTACAAAAAACAACGTCATTTTGCCAAGCTGATTCCACAGTTTTGGGTTTCTCAGTGCAGATGTCCTGTTGGCCATGGCAACAGAAAGGAGTTCTGTTCAAAAATAAGTTAGTTTTGACTCCATGTCATCTTAGCCCTTATTACCATGAGTCTGATGGGAATGTTGATTCTGGCAATCCAGAACAGCTGAAGAGATGTGTGTGGTACACTCCTGTACCCTTTTGTATGCTTTAAACCATCAGCTCATTTTGCAGAGCACACCAAGCAGTCAGCTAGCTGGAAGGTTTTTTTTTTACTTGGCTTTACTGGACTGAAGCAGGCAACAAAATATACCATTTTCCAGTAAGGAGGTAGGACTGAGAAATTTAAGATCAAGTATTATTTCAAAGACTGAAGACTTCTTCAAAATAAGTAACTCCCATTTCTACCGCATCCACTATGAACCATCCAGGCAAAGGCATGTTCTCAAAACAGTTTTGGAAAAAAATACATCCTAGAGTGCACAGCGGCCTAGAGGGTGTTATTTCACCCTAAGCAAAAGTAGTCAATGCCTTTGTTGTTATTGATGCATTTTAACTCACTCTAGCATAGCATGATCAGTTCTCTTTATGACCCTTAATTATCTACAAACATAGAAAGAGGAGAGAGATTCTGTACAGTTTAAGGCAGCTGAAAGTCCCTGTTGCATCTTGGATTGCCTTGTTACAGATAAGAATCTCAGGAGAAGAGGTACCATTATAGACATGTTCCTCCATAAGCTGGCTATGGGGTGTAGTTCTAAAAGAACTTTCATAGGCATAGAAATGAACTTCAGATCCCATCTGCAGGAATGGAATTAACAATTGTCAACCTGCAGCTGGAAAAAGGTGTGGATGGATACTTTGATTCGATTGGTTGGACCTGATGATCTCAAAGGTCCCTTCCAACCATGAAAATTCTGTGATTCCGTGCATGAGAGGCATGTTTGATCATTCATCTTGCATTCAGCAGACCTGCATTCTTCCATGAGTTGTACTATCCAAACCAAAAATGGGTTCACTAACTTAACTGTATGTCTTCTCAGTATGGAGTAAAGCAGAAAGATTGCTTCATGAACTTTACACAGAATGTCCCCGTGTATTGTCCCACTGTATCACTATCTTCCACTGTTGCATGTCACGGTGTAACCACATGCAACAAGCAATCTGCAAAACTGCTGTGTCGGCAGTCGGTTGCTAACTTGTGTTTGCAGTCTTGATAATTCCTGCTGAAGTAAAGACCCTTGCATTTGTCCCATGGATTAAACCTTATTTTTTTCTGACTGCTTATGACTCATCAGTTTTCCTCTGAAACCTCAAAACTCATAAAAAGGTCATTATTCCTCAAGCGATTGTCACCTTGAAGACCTGGAGCTGAGCAATGCGAGAAATTCCCTTCTTTCACAGAAACTGATCTTTTTCCTTCTCCACCCCTCTTGATCCGTGTTTTTTTTTCTTCCCTGTGGGAAGCTTTGATTGATTCTGTTGTGTCATTAAGTCCTCAGTTTAATCACCATAATCTAGAACAGACCTGTAACCTTCATCACCTGGAAATAGCCACACATTTGAAATCTATTCTTTTTTTTATTGAAGGGATATTCCCTTAGACCAGTGAATGATGAACATATGTGAACTGAACTAAATGTGAGAGAGAAGGAAAGGACACGTTCTAAGACACCCTTACCAAGTCAAATATCGCAGTGCTATCTTGATGCTTTACACAGAACCGCCCACCCCAGCAGCTTTTATTTGGGATTACCTTTAGCACTCCAATTACAGCTGGCGGGTAGCTCAAACCAACCATATTTGAAGTTCGTCTGTACATTCTACCAAGATAAAATAGACAAGGCAACACATAAATAGAATTAAACAAAAAAACCCCCAAACACGCAAAACCCATAAAGCAGCAGACCATTACAGGAGACCTCTTTTAGCCCAGGAAATGCTGACTGTAATTTGGTTTTTTTCTTCCTTCTTGTCCCTAAATTGCACAGTATTCTCTGTGCCATTCTTATTGTACAGACTAACCCAAGATTATACACTCTCCAGTATCTCACACCTTCGTTACCTGGCAGGACATCACAAAGAGTGTGCCAATATCAGATCTTCATCAGAGCGAAAGGCTACACTCAAATTAACAAGACATTCCCCATTTTCTGCTGTTCTTTCAGTTCCCTTAGTCCTTGCTGGTCCACATGTAAGATAATTCTGAATATAATTCATAAACCATTTGTTGACTGCGGTGAGTCGGCACAGCTGTTACTTTTGTCTGCATGGTTTTTTAAGATTGGTATAATATCTTTTGGGTGTCTGCTCTGTCTGTGTGTGTGTGTGTTGGAGGGAGACAGAGAGAAAGAGTAAGGCAATAATCAACATTTGCAACCGTACTAAACAAAGCACTGACGTATGTACTGGATTTTAAACTTGTTTTCACGCCGTGGTGTGTTTAAAAGGCTTGGTGAATGCAGAAACACTAAAATGCCTTTCTGTTGGTCACCCTTTTTTGCACTTTAGCCATGTAGGATTAAAAGGAGATGATAGAAAGTTCTCTTCTCCCATCTGAAATAATCCAGTGTGAAGTCTTCCTTCCTTCATTTCCCTTTTTCTTTGCCATGTTCTACACTCAGACCTGAAAATAATCAGACCCTTTGGAGAATTAAATTCACCCATTCCCTAAATTACAGAACTTCTTACAACAACTCCTCCCTCTAGTCAGGAACCTTATAGCCTTCTGTGAAGTGCCAATTATGGCAGAGTCCCTCTTTTAGCTCAGGAGACCCGTAACCCTCCTGTGGTGCCAAACCATATCTGAACACTTCCTACTTTGGGCCACAGTGATTCAGATCAGCTGGAAAACAGCCTCCTGCAGCTCATTTACTTCCTTGCTGAGCAAGTCCCTCACTGAGAGAGAGGTTTAATCACAAATAGCCTGTCAAACTTGGAAAAACACGTTCCAAGAAGAAATGACAGGTTTAGTCTTATCACATTTTCCTGCCGCTCTTAAAACACGTTCAGTAACTTTGGTACACCGATAAAAAAAATCAGCTGCAGACATGCTGGAGTGCTGGAGGAGGCTTCTGTGTGTCTGCTTGGCTTGTGGTCCACTGATACCTCCAGCCTCCTGCACAGGGGGCTGGTAGACTGTCACTGGGATTCGGATGAGCGGCGAAAGGTGCTCTGCTCTTCTATTCCTGAGTTTTGCTGTAGAGACCTGGGACCTGCTGTCTTTCAAGTTTCTAAAAGTTTCACATTTGCCAGTCCTCCTAGCTTGAAGGAAGAACGTCAGTGAATAGTGGTTACTCTTAAGAAAAGGTAAGATGGGAAGTGAGTCCAAATGGAAATGACTAAATGTTTTAAAGGGTTCAGAGAGTGAAATCCATTTTAGCAGTAGGTTCTGATGCAAATCACAACAGAGAAGGCTGAGAGGACTCAATGGGTTTTTTGAAATCCTCCCTGAGCTCCAAAGTTTTCACATCAATCTTGGTCTATAGTTTATTGCAGTAAAATTATGATCCAGGATTATCTTCTCACAGTTAAGAAGAACCTAGCAGTACTTCATAAGAAAGAATAGACTACAGAGGAATACGGAGGCAACACTCTTGACCTAGGGCTATGCAGAGGTACATATTCTCTGTCAAAGTTATTCCAACTGTGCTATTACATCTGTATTAAGCTAAGAACACATCAGCGTGTGCTGTTTCAGGTGGCAATCTATTACTTAATCCCAGGTTTCAAGGTGCTATCCAGATCTGTGGGGAAACATCTTTAGAGGCAGGTTAAAGTATTCTTCATTCGATACTACAGGAGCAATCTGCGGTACACGGGCTGCTACTACAACAAAGGAGTTACATGTCCATTTACCTTTCCACAAATATCCCAGCCTGTACTGCATGGACAATACTCCTGAAGCGGGGTTTTTCTTCCGTCCTTTTGAGCATCATCCCCATTTGCCGCGTGAAGGTAGAAGCCAACCAGTCACGGACCTCCGAGGGCACAGAGTCAGACTGGATGTCACTGAGTTCATCTTCTGTGTCCAGTAAACGCCTAGAGGAGGGAGGGGGGAAAGACAGGTAAAAGGACTCCCTTGGAGACCATTGCACATTATTAACAAAGCCAGAAACTCCTGTATTCCACTATATTCTGCTCTATATTCTACTTAAAGCAGTTGTTCAAAGTCTTTGGTTTGTCAGCCCCAACGCAATACAATTATACAAGTCTTTGAGAGATTGGTCGTTCTTTTGTTTGGCTAAATGTTGGATTGTGAAACACGCTAGTAGGAGGACAAACAAGCAGCGTCGGCCTTCTGCAGTACAACTGTGTAATCATCCACTGACTTCTCACCTTCGGCTTGTCAACATTGAATCCTGACATTTATGCCCTTCAGAGCTCATTTACAGTGACCTCTAACTTCCCAGTTAGTATCATACAGTCGCCTCCTTTCCCATTCTGGTCACCTGAAGTGACTCTACAAGCGCATTTAGCACTGGGGAATGATTTATAACAAGAGCAGGAAACTCCTGTGCAATGTCTTACCAATCTACATCTATTGTGACCTGGAGCAATTTTTTTTTTTTTTAAATTTTAAAGACTTAATACAAGGGGAAATATTTAACACTATTCAAAAAGAACAGAGGATTAGGAACTTAAAAACTTTCAGAAAAAATGGGACACTATAATTATGAAAACATTTCTCCAAGAGAATATATATTAAGTTTATGATTGATTTTGATCTTTTCCCCTGCCCCAGGAAACTTAAAGCAGCTCTCAGATCAAGGACCGCAGCTCTGCTCTACACAGAGTACGATGCTTTAAGGGTTAAAAACTTATTGTCTGTGAGTAACAAATCTCAGCTAAAATAAACTTCCAAGCTGGGGTGTAAATTACCATTTTGTGTCACTGGTACTGTATCTAAGAGGAGTGCTGATGTCTGTCGTTAACTCACCTAGTTTCGTCAATGTATACTGACTCAAGAACAGTTGCAGCATATTCCAAATTCTTCTTTAGGTCTACAACTGAAGCTTCTCCCCTCTCTAACTGCTTTACCAAAGACCGTAACCTAAAAAAAAAAAAAAAAGTGTGTGTGTGGGGGGAACAGAAATCTCATTAGTACAAAGAGAAATAGGTTTGAGAGTAAGTGTCAGTTCAAAACTGGATCCAACATGAGACCTAGCATAGAAGACTGGCAGGTGGAAACTTTTGGAAGACTACAAGGTTCTTTAAGCTGAAAACAAGAAATCAACAAAAATCACTTTTCAAAGTCAGTCACAACAATGTCAGGTAAACATCATACTATATTTAGGCTCAAATAGGTCATCAAGTTATGATTGTTTCCTACTTGTACTGAAATAAGTCAAAATAGAAATAATTTGGAATTTAACATGGGAGGTAAGAGAGGGCAATTTCATTCCAGCCATAAGAAAGGAAGTCACTTCTTGAGTAGCATCTGTCGATAAACGTCAATCATTTGTGATAACTGGTGTTCAGTTATTCAAAACTGTATCAGAGTACATTTAGAAATACTATTGCAGAAATACTATAAAAGGATAGGAAATGCTATGATTTTTGTTAGATCAAGAGGTCACCCTTAGACTATCCCATCTATATTAAACAGAACTCATGGAAGTTTCTTCATCAGGTTCTTAATATTGGAGGGATACCAGACTTTCTGAAAACAAGAATTTGTGCAGAAAATGTCTACTGTGTCAAATATATCCGTGTAATTTTCTTTTGTCTTTTCCTCCCCTTCATTCTACTCTCTGTGGTAAATTAGAAAAACAAAATAGGAAAGATAAAGGAGAAGAAAATGTAAAAGTAAAGAGTAAAATGTAAATATTTTAAACAATCCAAGAATATAAATGCTTACAATGAGAAGAAGAAAATTATCATTCCTTTAAAAGGACAGTGGAGTATAGTTGACATGTTAAAACATTTCTGTAAATGTCTTCATCCTTGTTAAACAGCAGTTAAATGAACATTCAAATGTATATTTAACAGTGTAGCAGAAATCACAAGTTCTTCATTTGTCCTATTGAAGATGCAAAAATGTCATGTCATCTAAACTTTGTCTTCTATTTCAGAGATTACTCTTCCTCATAATTTCCTATAGGCCATGGAGAAAAATAACCTTTTCCAGAAGGTAATTCATAGCTAGAGCCCAACCAAGGTGCCTGCTCTCACTTTAATTGCACTGGGTGCCCAACCTCCTACAGCAGACAGAGACATGATGTTCTTAACATGAAGTGAGGACCAGTATTCCCTTGCTATCTCAAAGCCCCTGCAGCATTAGTTCTTTTAGGAGAAACGTAGACTCCACAGGGCAGAGCTGAGGAGCAGTCAGTTCTGCCTATGTGCACTGCCCCAACAGCTCTCTCCCCCTTTGTCCTCACATAAATAGTGAGGCTGCAGAGAACAAAAAGCATAAAAAATATTGACTGTTCCTCTGGCTAGATCACATAAATACCACTCTCACTCACAGTGACACTGCTGACACACAGCTACATATTTAGCCCCACAAAGAATCTTGAGGAAGAGGTGGAACCTCTCCAGGAGGATCAACTCATCTGCTTGTCAGCAGCTTAAAAACAAAAGTGTTGTTCAACACTTCATTCCTGATGTGAGAATGGAGATGGGAAGATCAGTGGTGTCAGAATACAATGTGAACAGAACTCAACTCTGTAAGCCAGGTGGAGATCACTCAACTATGCCAGCAGGTTTCCCTCCAATCCTGGAATCCAGCTCAATGAATCCAAGGAGCAATTTCAGCTGCACGGAAGAAGAAACATGGATCTGTTCTCCCATACCTCTCTCCTGCACAAGTACAACCCCAGATGTGAGCAGCAACACATTGTTTGATGAACAGAGCTAGGAAAGGTGCTCTCCCACCTTTCAGGTTCATTCCAGCCTCAGGCAGCACACATGGAATATTAATTCATCTCTTCCCCACAGCCAAGCCATTGATCCCACCTACCATTCCCAGCTTTTCTTGCCAATGCAGGAGGGGAGAAAGAGGAAAAAAATAAAACAACTTTCATGTCTAAACAGTAAGCACTGGTTCGTATGCCTCATCCTTCCTTCATTCTGTGTACTGGGAGTCCAGAGATGCGACCTGGATGAGGGGACAGAGAGTATCCTCAGCAATTTCACTGATGATACCAAACTGGGAGGGCTGTGCCACCATCCAGTGTGACCTGGACAGGCTGGAGAGCTGGGCAGAGAAGTGTAAAGTCCTGCACCTGGGGAGGAAGAACCCCAGGCACCAATAGAGGTTAGGGGTGGACCTGCTGGAAAGCACTTCTGAGGAGAATGATATGGGGGTCCTGGCAGACAGTAAACTCTCCATGAGCCAGCAATGTGTCCTTGTGGCCAAGAGGGCCAATGGAATCCTGGGCTGTGAAGGGAAGAGCATGGCCAGTAGGTGGAGGGAGGTCATTCTCCCCCTCTGCTCTGCACTGGGGAGGCCACAACTGGAATCCTGCCTCCAGTGCTGGGCTCCCCAGTTCAAGAGAGACAGGGAACTACTGGAGAGAGTCCAGCGTAGGGCAACTACAAGATGCTGGAGGGATTGGAACATCTCCCTGATGAGGAAAGGCTGAGAGAGCTGGGCCTCTATAGTCTGGAGAAGAGAAGGTTGAGGGGAGACTTTCTTCATGCTCACAAGGATCTGAAGGGTGGGTTGAAGGAGCATGGAGCTGGATTCTTCTCAGTGGTTCCCAGGGACAGGATGAAGGGCAATGGGCACAAGCTGGAACATGGAAAGTTACATTCCAATATGAGGAGGAACTTCCTTGGGGTGAGGATGTCAGAGGCCTGTCAGAGGCTATCCAGGGAGGGTGTGGAGTCTCCTTCTCTGGAGACCTCCAAGCCCAGTCCGGATGCAGTTCTGAGTGATGTGCTCTGGGCAATCCTGCTGTAGCAGGGGAATGGGACTGGATGAGCTATAGAGGCCCCTTCCAGCTCTGACAATTCCATGATTCTGTAATTCCATGACCCCTTAACTAGTTACCAGAAACAGTGTTTTTGCAAAAGCCACAGGAGCTTATATTGAAGGAGGAACATTATCTTTGGCTCTTCCTGACTTTCATTTCATTGATTTAAGCACCCGGATGCTCTATTCCACAAGTCATTCAAAATTCATGTTCAGTAATAGCACAGTAACAGTTGCTTCATGGCACCAACATCCATCATCGAAGAAGACTATACAGAGCACTATGTACATCAATCATTTGGAAAAAACAGAAGTACAGTTGTTATAATAAAACCTTGTCAAACAATCAGCTGCTCTTATGTGAAAAAAATTACATAGTCTTTGTCTTACCGTCCATTATCTATAACTATTTCTGATTCATTGAGTCATAGCAGCTGTTGCCAGTTACCTTTACTAAATAAGAGCCAGATGATAGTTTGTCTTTATTGCATTCTATGTATTTCTATGCTTTTTTAAATAGTGCTAAATGCAACCATAAAGTTAAGGCTAGGGTGTCCCACTGAAGGACACCTGGACAAATTTATTAGCTGAAAAATTATGTTTCAGGGTGGCTGAAGTAATTCCAGAATGCCATCAAATTCATGAAACCATTTTGACTGAAATAAAATCATGACCACAAGCTTTTATTATGTTTTATTTTTAGGAGCTTGTATTAAAGCACCGGAAGCCGCAGGCGAGATGCTGACTTCCTGTCTTTACCCCACAGTCACTGCAGCAAGTGTGCAGGGTTCAGGCACACGGACCCTTTCACAGGAAAATACTGAGGCTGTCAGACTGCTGACTAGAAGAAACCTACTGATATAAGACCCAATTTAAGAACCCAGCTCATCATTTACTTGGCTTTTATCATAACTGTCTGTTTTGTGTGAACAAACACTTTTTTTTTTTCAATCAAAGCATGTTTCGTTTGGTTCTCTTTTCAAAAGTTCATTAGGGACTGATCAAGACCTAAATATGTATTATTTCTTTGCTACCTCTCCTTTTCCTTTCAAGTTCAGAACTGAAAATTTGCACAGGTCTACCAGACCTAGCTCTACTGAAGCCCATGGAGGTAGATGTAGGAGAAGAGGAGAAGCAGGCAATGCCTGTGCATTAAGGAGATCCCAGGCCAGAAATGAGGTGTTAACCACTTCTAATATTAAGCTCTCTTTAAGGCCATGGCACATGCTACAAACAAGCCAGGCTGTAGGTCAGCCAGAAGTTTCTCAGATTACAGCCATCAGCACAGCAGTCACAGAGAAATGGTTGGTCACACATTTTCAGTTGTAAATCTAGTTGCTTAATTACATTAAGCTACAGCTAACACTTTTCTTAATGAGATTTCCAAGGGAAACTATTCCTCCCATCTGCAAATTCTCTGGGAGAATGTGCCAAGTATTACGAGAAAAGTTTGAAAACCCGTGTTCTACGAAGTTATTACTTGTTTTAGTCCCCGGAATAATCCCTTAACTGTCCAAAGGAAAAGCCTAGTACAGAGAAATGCCACGCATTTTAACTTCCTCTGATCGCACAGGGAGCTCAAGTAGGTGTAAAATCTTGGAAAAGGGGTTAGACCACTTCCAGAAAATGGCCTCCCACACTGCCCTGCCAAGGAAAATACCCATATGCATCCACTGTAAAAACCCCTGAGGGTGTCTGCAAATAATCCCACTGCACTCAGCATAGAATCAGAGAATCATTCAGGTTGGAAAACACCATTGGGATCATCGAGTCAAACCATCAGCCCCACTCTACAAAGTTCTCCCCTACACCAGATCCCCCAACACCACATCTCAACCACTCTGAAACACACTCAGGGATGGGGACTCAAACCCCTCCCTGGGCAGCCTCTTCCAGGGTCTGACCACTCTTGCTGGGAAAAATTCTTTCATGATGTCCAGCCTAAACCTACCCTGTTGCAGCTTGAAGCCATTCCCTCTCCTTCTATCGCTAATTCCCTGTGAGAAGAGACCAGCACCAACCTCTCCCCAAAGGCCTTTCAAGTAGTTGCAGAGAGGGATGAGGTCTCCCCTCAGCCTCCTCTTCCTCCAACTCAACAGTCCCATCTTCTTCCATCGCTCTCCATCAGATTTATTCTCCAGGTCCCTCACCAGCTCCTTTGCACTCGCTCCAGCCCCTTGACATCTCTCTAGTGTTGAGGTGCCCAGAACTGGACACCAGACTCCAGGGGTGGCCTCAACAGTGCTGAGTCCAGGGGGATAATCACCTCCCTACTCCTGCTGGTCACACCGTTTCTAATACAAGCCAGGATGCCATTGGCCTTCTTGCCCACCTGGGCACACTGCTGGCTCATGTTCAGCTGCTTGTCAATTAGCAAAAAATTAGCAGAGCAATACCTTTGTGTAAAGCCGGCCAGTTGCGTCCCCAGTTAAAGAGAGAGACGTTATCCAAAGTGTATGCTCTTTCACAGCCCTAATCCTGCTCTCTCTAGTGTTCCCCTAGAGTACTAGCTGTCATAAGATTCAGGGAGATAGAAGGCAAATGACCAGAAACTGGGCAACTGAACTCTGCCCATCTGAGTTACACAGCTCAAAGACCCACAGCCACTCCAGATCCAAACTGAGGAACAGGAAAAAGTGATGCTGTTTTCTGTGGTTCTTGAAATGTAAAATTTCTGAACAATCGCTTCGAGCATTCTTCCCTCTGTTATAAATAAACCAGTATCTGTGTACAAATATTTATCTCCTTAGCTAGAGGGCTTGCTTTTTATGCTGTCGATTTTTTTTAAAAATAGCATTACATATCACTGCAGAGAAGATTAACACCACCACAGTCTGGATACCGGTCACCTTCAATTAACATGCAAAGCCTGTTTTGTCTGAACACTTGGGGCGAGTTCCTTCACCTGGTGTAAAGTGTCTGCATTTGTTTTTAAAGCTTTATGACTCACCACAGGTTTTCAACAGTACAACTCCATCTTTTCCTTCAAGAATCCTTCTCAAACCATTGGGTCAGCTGAGGAAAAAACTATTTGGAATGTACATGTAAAATGGAAAGGAAAAAATAAAATAGATTTATAATACCAGTACAGATTACCAAGGATGGAATGTGCCCTCGTGGCCAAGAAGGCCAATGGTCTCCTAAGGGCAATTAAAAAGAGCATGGCCAGCAGGTGGAGAGAGGTCATCCTCCCCCTCTACTCTGCTCTGGTGAGGTCCGATCTGTAGCACTGGGTCTGGGTTCTGGGCTCCAGATCTCAGAGGAGGACAGAGATCTGCTGGAGAGAGTCCAATGGAGGGCTACAAAGACAATCAAGGAACCATAGCATCACCCTTACGAGGAAAGGCTGAGCGGCCTGGGTCTGTTTAGTCTGGAGAAGACTGACTTTATAAGACAGTGCTTATAAATATCTAAAGGGCAGTTGTCAAGAGGATGGGACCAGACTCCTCAGTGTTGCCCAGCACATCACAGGACAAGAGGCAATGGGCACAAATGGGAACACAAGGAAATTGATCCCAACATGACAGTTGGAGCACTTCTCCTATGAAGACAGGCTGAAGGAGCTGGGGTTGTTCAGCCTGGAGAAGAGAAGGTCTGGGGAGGCCTTAGAGCAGCCTTCCAGTATCTGAAGGGAGCTACAGGAGAGATGGGGAGGGACTCCTTGTCAGGGAGTGGAGTGACAGGACAAGGGGTAATGGCTTTCAATTGGAAGAGGGGAGATTTAGATGAGATCTCAGAAGGAAGTTCTTTGCTGTGAGACCCTGGCCCAGGTTGCCCAGAGAAGCTGTGGAGGGGTTCAAGGCCAGGCTGGATGGGTCTTGGAGCAACCTGGTCTGGTGGGAGGTGTCCCTGCCCAGGGCAGGGGGGTTGGAACTCCATGATCTTGAAGGTCCCTTCCAACTCCAACTATTCTGTGATTCTATGAAGAAAAACTTTCCTGTGAGGGTGGCAGAGCCCTGGAAGAGGCTGCCCAGAGAGGTAGTGGAGTCTCTGTCTTTGGAGACATTCCAAACCCACCTGGACACATTCCTGTCCAGCCTGCTCTGGGTGGACCTGCTTTGGCAGGGGGTTGGACTAGATGATTTCCAAAGCTCCCTTCCAACCCTTACCACTCTCTGAATATTTATCCCTCTTAACATTAACAGATAAACAGCTCAGTATTGAAAGCTGACAGTGATTAGTATGTTTTTTCAGGCATGACCGCCTACTACCTGAAAGGTGAGGTTTGTAGAAAGCAGAGTTTTTATGATAGCTGGGATAAGAGGGCAAGCTATTGAACACAGCACTGCTAAAGCTGGTTAAGTACTCTCTTGAGAAAATGTTTGTTCATCAGTTGTCCCTAATTCTTTGAAATCAAAAGTTATTCATGAGTCTCCACTAAGTGTGATGCAAGTTTCACTAAGAAAGCCTACAGTGTAATTTCTTATCAAAACTACGCCTTGCCTACACAGCTAAGGCCCTCACCAGAGAGCGGAACCCTGGGCTGAAGTGATTTCACTTCGTCCCTTCTAACACATACTGAAATTGGAGACCCCAGAGCTCAGGTGACAGACTGAGGGAATCATCTTTGACCGGTCAGTCCTAAAAGTCAGCTCTGTGGGAGAAAAGACTTGTACCCTAGGCCAGAAAATCCTCATAAGTGGATTTGCCCGGGTTGTGAGTTCAAAAGTTTCTACAGATATGGATTGGAAGAAATTATTCAAAACTTCCTGTCTCCTACCTGAGGAGGAAAATGTAGTCCCCACCACACCAGAAAAAGGCTTTTGATTTATCTTTCTGCAAAATGTGAAAACGTCCTGAAAAACTTTAAGAGATAAGAGCAACATGAGAACATCTGCCACCCTCGCTAACAGTGACACAGCTCACTAAAATGAGTTACTGACTTCCTATTGCAATAACTCAGGAGAAAGATGTGTCATTCCTACTTCCTTCCACAAATGTACGTAGTTTATACACACGAATAGACAAAACCTTTTCATAACATTAAATTGTTCCCCCGATACAGCTACACATGAGAATGTGCCTTTGCAACCCTTTTTGTGAGAATTTTACTGGTGTACTGAGTTTTGCTGATGTACCAGGTTTTACTGATGTACCAAAACATAGTACAGGACAGTTTTGCACAGAGAACCCGAATGTTATGGATGCCTGACAAAAATGCGTGTATGTAGCAACAAAACTTCATGTTTCATTTCCTGAATGCTGGTTTCATACCACAGGAGAGTATCCGTTCTTGCTGTTCCTCCAGTTTTGAAAGTCTTGGAATCAACTGTTAATATTTAAGTCAAAGTTTCCTTAAACAGACAGTATCTCGTTGCATTCAGTGTAATTGTGACACTGCACTCCATGAACAAACAGCGTCTGGTTCCCTGTACACACAAAGGGTCCTGTAACACATTCTGTGAGAAATCAGGTTTGCTCTCATGTCTCTCCCTATTCTTGTGAAGTAACTTTATGGTGTTCAGGCATGTCCTTCAGTCTCACCAATTTTGAATGGAAGTGGGCAACACTTGTAAAAGGAGTTGCAATTCCACATTGGATTAGAATGCAAGCTGCTACAAGAATGTAAGAAGACATTCCTAATAATCTTGCCATGACTAATGCTTAGATATACAAAAATTTGCCCAAAATATTGTCAGCATTAACTTCAGTACAGGACACTGTACATGGTCCCGTTCATCACAGAAGTTCATGAGCAAAAACTGGCACTAAATGGGTGTGCTCCCAGTTACAATTAGGTCCTTCATGAGTTTTGTTGCAGACAGCAACATAACAGGGATCAGCTCCAGCAGATCCCTGTCACTGACCCTGGGGGCACATAAAAGAGGCACCTTGTGCTCTCAATCTGTGTGACTTTTGTTAGCCAAATTACCCTTACATAATTAAAATCCGAGAGGATGATTTCAAAGACGACTCATTTGTGATAACACTCTTGTGACAGCCAGCTCAAATTGCTTCTTTAAAAAAAAAA
>VXBJ01004104.1:233-62175 GCA_013400055.1 Nycticryphes semicollaris
GTGGCTAGCGCCGCGGCCGGGGAGGTGTGAGGGGAGGGGAGAGGAGGGGAGAGAAGGGGAGAGGCGCTCCCCCCGCCAGCGCTGGGGGAGCCGCTGTGCCAGCGGCGTAAGTGGCCGCGCGGGGGTCTCGCGGCCTCAGGGGTGGGCGGAGCGGGGGGGGCTTCGGCCGCTTCTCCCACCCCCGTGGGCGCCGGGCGCGGACGCAGGAGCTGGGGCCCGCGCTCCCCTCGGAGCCTGCGGCAGAGGAGGAAGCGGGCGGAGGGATATGGAGGTCTCCTGGACGGAGGCGCCCGCGCCCGACCCCGTCTAGGGCGTCCCGTGGGCCTCATCCTTCCTGCGCGGAGCGAGCCCGCGGCCGGGCACGGGCGCGGCGAGGAGCGGGACCGGGAGTTCTGCAGCAGAGGAGAAGCCGGCCCAGGTAAGAGGAGCTTCCGTTTCCCTGACCTGGGCGGGCGGGGGCTGACCTGGCCTCCTCCGGACCCTGCCGGTCGTCTGCGGCCGTGTGTCCCTTCCCCGCTTCCCTCTCTCGAGCTCTCTGCCAAGATAAAGATAGGACACAAGTTCTTGGGGTGGGCCCCCGGCGCTGGCCTTGGCCACTGCCGAAGGGGTTGTAGTGTGTGCGCGCCCCAACAGCGGTGGCTGTTGCTGGGGAGGCCCGCGAAAGCTGCCCCTCAGAGCGAGGTGCTGCCGGCAGTCTGACTTGGGTAAATCCTCGTTATTTTAATGTTTTCCGTCTTTTAAAATGAGCTAGCTATGTATTTTTTTGGCTCTTTACGTTGTGTGATTCAGCAGCGTTTGTGGACACAAAGTCGATTTTTAGACTCAAAATGTTATGGGTTTCCATAATGCTTCCATGGGTTTCTAGAAGTTGAATAAATTTGATCGGGAACATTTGGTCTGAGATTAGTGGTCTAAGCAGCGCTAGTCTAAGACTGATTTTCCTGTGTAGTCTGTATCTGCAAGTTTTGATGTCCACCCTAATACAAGGATCTTACGTCATAGTTGCTTCAAAAGTATTTCTTTCAGTGTAGTAGTAGGAGAGGGAAAGCCAATCTATCCATGTGAAATGGAAAAATACATTGAACTTCACTTCAGAGTTCTTGGGCTTTGTAGTTGGGGAGAACAAGGTGTGTGCCTTTGAGTCTTGCTGGATAAGAAACATTTATATTATGATTTCAGAGGTGGTATGTCTGTTAGTGACAGATCAAAGTACAGATGCAAATATTCATTTAAAAATAGAGAGATGTTGTACCTAGCAAAGTGAAGGCTGAAAATCTACTTAAAAGTCTGATACTAATGCTTCTTCAAGGTCTCCGTAGCCTAATCATAAATTATTTTTTAAATAAGATGCACTTTCTGTAAGTTTTTCTTATGTTTCTTTTAATAAGAAAAGTGGGGAGAGTAATACTGTGCATCATTGTTGCCTTTTCAACAGTATACTTTCAGTTTTCTATATTTTTTCCTTTTGAGAAAAAAAATAGTTCCTTCTGATTTGATATCTCTTATACTAAATACATGGATATTTGTCTCTGTGTAAAATAGATTCTTAAAATGGAAGTTTTTGTAGTTTTTTAGAAAGGTGACAGTTTTGTAGGAGCTAATGTTTTCAATATGTAACCTAAATGCTGTACGTAACCTCTTTAAAACTGGTGTATGCTAGTAAGATAATTTTATGCTATATAAATTGCACAGTAGCCTTGTGATGTGATTTAATTTCTTTTGCCTTGTACAATTTCTTTCTGATTTTAATATAATTTTTTTTTTTTTAGGAAGAAAATGAAAATCTTTTCTGAGTCTCATAAAACTGTTTTCGTTGTGGATCACTGCCCTTACATGGCAGAATCCTGCAGACAACATGTTGAATTTGATATGTTAGTAAAGAATCGGACCCAAGGAATTATACCTCTAGCGCCCATATCCAAATCACTGTGGACATGTTCAGTGGAATCATCCATGGAGTACTGTAGAATAATGTATGATATTTTTCCTTTCAAGAAACTGGTAAGTTCTTCTGGATATGATACTTGATAGTGCAGGGGATATTTTCCCATTTTAAGGAAATATTTTAATGATGCTGGCTGTTGGTTAAATTAAAAGATAATTTATTAGATAAAAAAATTCTTCGTGCTGTTGATACACTTGATACCTGTTTAAATTGGTTAGACCTTTCATTGTTTTTGCTCAGTGCAAAATATGAGGACAGGTGCATTAAGGTAACTTAGTGATTTATTATTTTGTTCTCCTGATTTATAAATGTACAAAATCTTGAGTGAGGTATTGACTCGGATAGAATTTAGCTTTTAAACAGTCTTGGTAGCACTTCATAAAGTTTTCGCTGTCAACTTGGAAAGAATTCTGGGCCCTAGGAAGAGTTAGGGTCACCCTGAAGCTACCAGTTTGAAAAGTGGGAGAGCTGCGTGACACATAGCTCCTTGTGTAGAAAAATAAATGCCTGGTAGGTTTTGTAACATCATAAATTAAGGTAACTAATACCTGGGTTTTTTTAGATCTTTCCTCCTTATTCCTTGTGCAATGTTCTAAAGGTTAGTTATCCTTAAAAATAAAACAGGAAGTTAAACAACTTTGCGGCAGTGATATTGGTATTAAGGTAGTGATGGTGGAGTACTGGCTGTGTCAGGGAGCAGTTGAGGCAGAAGCTGAGCACTAAGAAATACCTCCAGCAGTTCAGTGATTTGATGCATGCAGTGCTGTCTTGATGGATTGCACATCCTGGTTCTCAGACAATGAATGTTTAAATTAAACTCTAGTTTAGAGCATTTAATACACAGTCAAGTCCCATTATGGGATTGTATTAAGTGTGTGCTTAACAGATTTGAATCAGTTGGCTGAACTGGAGTTTGTGTGGTATGAGAAACAGAAATTGAGATGGAAGGTATGCTTCCTCTTGATTTCTTTTTTTTTTTTCTGTAATCTTTAGAATGTATTTTGCTATCTGGTGTTTATGAAATCTTGGTAGATATTTGACCCTGTGATATACTGCGACAGTCTTTGGAGAATGATTTGCAAAATTACAGTTGGAGAATTTACGTGATTTTGTAGCTACTCTACTTTAAATATTACCTAATTATTAAAATACTTTTTAATATCCTGCAATGCTATTTTTGTGTAGAGATTGATTTAGTGGCTTAAAAATATAAGTAGGTAGAGTAAGAATTTGTTAATCATAATGTTACTGAAGGGGTAACTGAATATAGCAGGAGGATGCTCCTTTTTTTTGTGTGTCTTTTTTAGTTTGGCTTGTCATTGCATGTATCTCCAGAGAATCAAAAGAAAGAGGTGTAATTCATGTTTGGCTTTGGGAAAGTAGCCATAATGGCTGTTGTCTGTAGGATTGGTTGTATCCTTACATACGCTTTTTTGAATCTTTTAGGTGAATTTCATTGTGAGTGATTCTGGGGCTCATGTCTTGAATTCTTGGACTCAAGAAGATCAGAACTTGCAGGAGGTATGCTTTGCAACTGTTCTTTTGTTCTTTAAGTAGCTTAATTGTAGAATAAATAGCAGCCTCTTACTATGTTCAATATGAAATAACTTTGGTTAATTAAAATGTTGATCTGGTCTGAAATTACTGCATAACAGAATTTCAAGTTGCCTGTGAAGCTGGACTGTTCAATAGGGACCTTTACATAACTTAAAAATAATCCAGTAGCTTTGAGTATAAACTTGTATATTAAAATAAATGTTATGAAGAAACTTCTTATTTATTTATTCTGTAATTTGGTGATACTAAAATTTTAAATATGGTTGCGTTTTTTTTCCTTTACATTTGCATGGTAGGTAAATAAATCATGGAAAAAAATTTGTAAATATTCTCTTTGCTTTTCTTTTGTTTCACACTGAGTGGGCTTGTCCTCTGAAAGCATTACTTTGAGTAGGAACTGAATTTCCAAATTCTTAGAAAACAAAAGTAGGTGGCAACTTAAATGTGGATATAATTTGTTACTAAGCCTTGAGAGCATATTATTATAATTTATTACAGAAAAAAACCTGGCTATAATAACAATTAATAAATAGATTGCAAAGCTTAATTTAGGGCCAAATGTTTTCCAGAGGGTTAGTAGCATATAATGGTCTATAGTTCCTCTGTTTAGTTTTCTGCCAACTATTAATTTGCATGTAGAATAAGTTATGATGGTGACTTTTCTCTTAACTAGTCATTGTAACAAATGGCTGGAAAGTAACTTTCAATAGTAATTTCTGTCTTTCTTTTTAACTAGTTGATGGCAGCATTGGCAGCTGTTGGGCCACCTAATCCTCGGGCAGACCCAGAGTGCTGCAGCATACTTCATGGTCTGGTTGCAGCAGTTGAAGCACTCTGCAAAATAACAGAATACCAGCATGAGGCTCGAACCATGCTCATGGAGAATGCAGAGCGTGTTGGAAACAGAGGAAGAATAATCTGTATTACTAATGCAAAAAGGTACGTATGATAGTGTGCTTCTACTATTTAAAAAAAAAAGTTATTTCATGCATTTTAGATGTCTTTCATTGATTGTCATGAATTAGCGTCCTGAGTAGCTAGCTTTTTTAGCATTCTGTGTTAGATCATATCTTATCTTATTAAAGGTTTAATTTTTGGAGGTCTGTTACAATAACAAACCAAAAATTTCCCACTTGAAATCAGAGACTATTTAGTGGTGTTTTGAAAAAAAAAAAAAATCTTCTTTCTGTCTTCTTTCTAGTGACAGTCACGTTCGGATGCTTGAGGATTGTGTTCAGGAAACCATTCATGAACATAACAAGCTTGCAGCTAATTCAGATCAGTGAGTATACTTTTTACAAATGTAGTTTCTCTTAATCTGTGTGTGCCTGTTAGGAAATATGGATGTGTTTTTGTCACTTAAAACTTACGCTGCTGAGCTGTTTGAATGAATCCTTGTGTGAAATGGAAGGTGCTAAATTACCATGGTGTTGACTTGGACCTGGTGTATAATCATTAGCTTTTCAGTATCTTTCTTTGTCCTCATAGGATGGGGTTTCTTGCTCCAAAATGAGACATGTATGTAACTGTGGCTTATTGTATACTGTATGTTTGTTATCATTATTGAATGTGATGCTTTTTTTTTTTCTTAATAACACTGCATTAGTTTTACATTCATCTTCCTGTGACTAAAATAGGTCACTTCTTTGAAACTAACTCAATTTCTGTGTTGCCTGACACTTCCCTTGCGATAAAGGAATCTCTTGAAACACAGGTTGCGTCTTGTCTGAGAAGTCATTTTCCCACTATATGTTTTGTTTAATTAGACAGTGAACTGTTTGGCCTAGGGACTGTGTATTGCCTTGTAAAGTGTATAATAGATTGAGATCCTGTTCTTGGTTGCTCCTTAGGTACTTAAATAGCAGAAGCAAGAGTCTCCTGCTGCAATTGTAGTTTCATGTACATGTTTAATGTATAAAGTGTGCTGCTCCAGGGAATCAGGTTTGAAGTCTAGTGTAAAGACAGAAAAGAGATCTCATTCCACTAGGTAGAGATGTGTAACAGTGTCTTGATCTTCCCAGTTTTCCACCTACATTAGGAGATAAGCATGCTATTTGCATAGTTGTTTGCACATTCACTAGAATTTCCTAATTAATACATATGTACACACTTGGAGACACAAATCCTCTGTAGTGTCAGTTTTCAGTTGAATGAAGTTGAACAGATTACACCAGTTAAGAATCTATTCCATTGTTATGTTAAAAGAGAGGCAGTACTGTAGCATCTGAAGAGCTAGAAATGTTACACTTTTTATTATTCTGGTAAAATATCTTATATTGAAATACGTGCTTTTCAAAATTGATTACTGTAACCTAGCTTCTACAGAATGCTTTCAGAAACAGTATATTGCAATGCATCTTTATGATTCTGTGTTCTGGAAATCAATTAATTGGGGGATAATTGATCTAATTTCTAGTAGATAGTCTGTCACGCTGTCGGCTAAATAGAATGTTTTTATTTTTAAGTCTAATGCAGATTCAGAAATGTGAATTGGTCTTAATCCATACTTACCCAGTTGGTGAAGACAGCCTTGTTTCTGATCGTCCTAAAAAAGAGGTAAGGAGCTGAAATGAGAATTTATTCAAGGATTAGGAATGATGTCCGATTCAAAATAGATTGTGTAAATGAAGTACTTGGCAACAATGTCTTGAGCCTTTGGTCTCTGGTAAGGCATAAGAAAAAGTACAGGTGATAACTCTTTGGAAAGTTGACACCCTGCATATTGCCAACTCAAGTGTAGGCTTTGTTTTCTTGTTCCGTAGTCATCATGCACATATGGTATCACCTTTTTGGGTTACTTACTTAAATGTCTTGCATTAATAATTTGGGGGTTTTTATGAAGTAAACCTATTAATGCCTTAGAAAAATAGTCTTGGGTTTGATGATTTTTTTGAGAAGGAAATGCACATTCAGGAACATTGTAGAAAAACATGAGCTGCTTGGTGTGTTGAATAGGTTAGTTGAGTAACTTTCCTGCTATTCAAGCATAAGCCACTAGCTAGCATGAGCCCAGTTATCCAAGATCTGTTATTGAATGATGTGGATATTGTTCAGCACTACGTCTTCTGTATTATTGAGATGAATGTGTTAGCATTTTCAGCCTTTCGGTTAAATGGTTTTCTCATGAAACCAAAATGAGCTTTTTTGTGTAGAAGTTCTGTTTTTCCAATGTTAGCAAACAGAATGCTGTTTTAATGAAAAGCACTGGAGAGCATATCTGCTTCTAAGTAAAAGGGTAATATGTTGTAAGAATGTAGAACGTAAGTTCATCAAATACTTGAAGTACTCTACAGGTACTTTTAAAGGTTCTTTTATAACAAGGTGAAAAGGTGCATATAAGAAATTATTCTATATATTAATACCTCATTCATTAACGGAAGCCCATGTGGTTGTGTGAAACTAAATATGTATAAAATATTTTGTAATATATTCCGCTCTGTATCAGTCTGCTCCGTTCAGTATTTTAATGTGCTCTACGTAAGGAAAAAGCACAAGAAAATACTATTCTTGACATGAAAGGCATCTAGTTCCGCATATTATTTCATAAATAAAAGGACTACTATAGCTACCTTCCTGAGATTCTTTTCTGCAAAACTCTCTTGTACTTGTGTTAAAACTAATGAAGCGTGAAGGGAAGAGAATAAATTGACTACTGCTTTCCTCTGTAAAATGGTAATCTTTATCACTGGGCGCTTTTTTTTTGTTTTGTTGTTGTTTGTTTTTTCTTTTTTCAAAATGCTAAACCCAGTGTCCCTCTTGGCTAGGGAAAAATCAGATGCATCTTATGGTTTGTGTTTCTCTTATGTATATATGACACGCTTACAGGTAGGTGAGTAAAAATTACTTTGTTCCTGTTATTCAGCAGATAAAAGAGCAAAAAACTAGGCCCAGGGCTGCTATTAAGAGAATTTCTTCTGATGTTGTGATACTATTTCTTCCTATTAACAATTAATCACTCAAGTATTTTAGTACCCTTCTAAACTTTTTGACAGTTTGTAGGAACTGCACCTATTACAACTGGCATAGCCTACAAAATTCTGTGTAAGAAATCATTATCACTTCTTCCTTCTTAGTTTCCCATGGTGTGGGTTTTTTACTTGGTAGTTTTTCTCCCTAGTCAAATATAGCAGTATAAATGTGCCTATTTTAGAATTTCAAATGAATAATACTGTTACGTGACACTAGAGCCTAATCTGTTAATGCTATGTACGATGTGTCAATTTATTTTAGCTTTCACCTGTTTTAACCAGTGAAGTGCACAGTGTTCGTGCGGGGCGGCATCTGGCTACAAAACTGAATGTTTTAGTGCAGCAGCACTTTGACCTGGCTTCAACCACAATAACTAACATTCCTATGAAGGTAATATTATGTCTGTAACTTTGTGTCTACTACTTACATCACAACTAAATTTTTTGAAATTTTTAATGTTTATTTTATTGAATTTTTACATTTGTTTTTCTCTCCATATCATATTTTCTGTTTTATTTTTTTTATTAGCCCACATTCAATGTCTGTGACCAGGTCAGTAAAAATAACGAAGGGGGAAAAAAAAGTAAAGAAGGATCACAGAACAAAATGTTGTATTGCTGAATCTCTAATTTTGATGTAGCAATACAAGTTTTATTTCAGTTATGTTTGTATTATTTTATATAAATACTGTCTTATTTACCTCGGGTTACTTTGTCTGTGATTCTTTTGTCTTTTTCTAGTTGTGTTTAGATATTCTTGACCCTTGTGCATTATAGTGGCATAGCGAGTCTCTTTTTCCTCTGTTTCATTATCATGCCCACCCAACATAAAGGTGTTTGTAACTCATAGCTGATCTTTGACTAAAGTTTTTCCAATAGGTGTTCCTTTGAAGATCCATAAACCAGAAATGGGGACAAAGGGATATATCTAGTATCTAAGATAGATATTAAATTAAACACCTTCTTTCCAAAGTTGCTTATGGCCCTATTTTTAATTTTTATTTTTTTTTTTTTATTGCTACTGGCAGGGGGAATCAGTGCAACTAAAAATTTCAAGTATTAAGTTTAATTTAATTTTCTGGTCAGGCAGCAAGAGACAAATGAAACAGGAGTGTCAGTATTCAAACGAACAAAAAGAGCGGAGGCTGATAAACTTTCCTGATGTAAAACTATTAATTTCTACTATTGTCAATCGTTACTTACATCTTTGAAATTTAACAATATTGTATTGATTTTTATAAGTTGAAACATGAAATTAAAAATTATTTTCATAGTGTTAATGAAATTTTAACATGGGTTGTGGCATAAAAGTGACTTAAAGTTTGCAAATACCTTGTCCGTAACCTTCTGAACCTGTGTGCTGCTGGTATGCCTCTCCCTTCTGCCTTTGTCCGTATAGTAATAGATTATGTTGGGTTCTCTGTGGTTTTTTCTTTTTCTTTTTTTTTTTTTTTTTAACTTGTAATAAATTACCAAGATTACTGTTCTGTTTTTGCTAGTCCTCTGCAGCTGTTCAAAGATGCAGTGTCCTCTTCACAAACATCATTTTTTAAATTATAAACTTGCAGCTGCAAGTATACTTCTTTTATATCTTAAATGAAAGAAAATAAGAAGTTTGGAGTTTGGGTGGCTTGGTTTTTTGTGTTTGGATTCTTGAGATTTTTAGTTACAATAAGTAATTGCACAGCTATTCTGCAGTGACCATTTGTTGCTGCTCAGTAAGTTGTAACTGCTGGTGGTATTCAATATATTGTAGGCTTTTTGATTTTCCGCTAATTTAAACAAAAGTAGAAGCCTATATTTTACGCTATGTACCTTGTGATGACATTTGTATGAAGAGGAAAGCATAGGATTTCAAGAAAAGGAAAAAGGGGGAAAGCAGATGATGGCATCTTTAAACAGGTCAGAGAGCAAATGATTCCTCAACATCACAATCCTGTTGTTGTCTGATGCACTTGGAGGCTTTTTTGTTTTCTTCTGAAGTGAAAGGTAAATGTAGAATTGTTTGTTTACGGAAACTGAGACTTATAGCTAAAATAATTATATTCTTTCTGCCTTTCTCTTTTAAAGGAAGAACAACATGCTAACACATCAGCCAACTACGATGTGGAGCTGCTTCATCACAAAGAGGCACATGTTGACTTTTTAAAGAGTGGTAAGTAGAAATAGTCCTCTTAGAAGTTGCTTTTGATCAGCCTGCTGGAAGTATCCACAAAGAAAGATTGTAAGTTTCATATTGATGTAATATGCCTGAAATCAAGGCATGATTAGCATATTTTGAATTGTTCCTTACAACCCAAGAACTTGATTTGTAACATTGGCATTGGAGTTTTACTCATTACTGACATATTTTCATGTAGTAATAAGGATATAACAACATAAAACCAGGTCAAATTAGTCAGACAAGGCTTCGTGTATGTTTGGGATGTTTGTGTGGGACTTGTGAGGCATGTCACCTTCTTATTGAGATATAAAAAGTAGATGAGAGACCATTTGAGTGTTTTTGCTGAAAGAAAATATGGTTGATCATGCTTTTTCTGACTTTGTATTGCAGGTGATAATCATGTAGGTGGCAATAGCAGAGAAGGCACATTTAAAGAAACTGTAACATTAAAATGGTGTACTCCTCGAACAAATAGTGTGGGTAGGTAACAGGATATCTTACAAAAACAATGTTCTAACTTGTGTTGAACGTTGTTCTTTCCGTACAGTGGTAAGAATCCAAACAAGGGGATAATTTGCTTCTTGTTAGTGCTGTTTTTTCCTTTTGCTCTATAAACTTTGCTGCTGACTACAGCCCTGCTTTACTAATGGTCATACCATGCAGTCCAGATCTTGGCTAATCAGTGGTTTGTGTAAGAGGTGAGAGGGGTAGTAAAGGGTTTTTTTGGCAGCTTTTCCAATCTCCTCCTAAGTATTTTGAAGTTGTTCCTTGACTGTAATGTTCAGCAACTATTTGCCACTCCCCCAGGGCCAAGTATACCTTGTCAGTTCCACTGTAATGTTTTTTTAATGTAGCAGCTTTGAGACATTGACTCTTTTTTGGTTTTAATCCTTGTTTCAGGAGGGGCAGAGGTGAAAGTATTATCTCTCATGTAGTCTTTAGTGTGCTAAGTGAAAAGCTTAGTAAGGAAATTAACTGCGTCATGATACTATCAGTAGACTAGTCCCTCCATATTAAGGAAGTAGTAAGGAAGAGCTCTCTACCCAAATCTGAGTAAAGGAGGGAAAGACGGGGAAGATTTGGGGTAACGCAGGAGCAAGCTGGTCATTCAGCTCATGCAGCCTGTAGACTGTCAGCAAGATACGTTGACTGTGAACCAGCACGTCAAAAAATGTGGATAAGAGAAATAAGAGGAGGCTGCCTCTACAGTAAAATTATTCAGGAGATAAAGAAATGGAGGTCCTGCTTGAAATAAGCCTCGGGAATGTATTAGGTTCTCAGAGTTTAAGGTGTTGGAACAGTTGTGAGGAGACGGTGAAAGAAGCAGACTTCTAGATTAAGAGACAGCTAGGCTTTTTAGATCTTCTGATTGTGGAATAGCTTCCTCTGCCTTTCTTTTATTTTGCGGGATGTTTTTTCTTTATGTGGAACTATATTCTCAACTTTCCTATGTATTTATTTTTCAGAATTACACTATTGCACTGGAGCATACAGAATTTCACCAGTAGATGTAAATAGCAGACCTTCTTCATGCCTTACTAACTTTCTCCTTAATGGTAAATTTGTGTCCTTGGCTAATTATTTCATGTTGTAGTTGTTAATATTGTGAATCGAGCGGTTAGCGCATTTTTTGTTTGTATAGCACTGAATGCTGGTAGTTCTTTTCTGAATCCAAATGTGGAATACTTTTCACTTCGTGGTAGTAGGAAACACTGCTTTCATAGGTGATAGTGCACTTGATCACAATGCTTCCTCTGACTTGCAAAACATTAGCAACTTATGTCTATGCCTGACTTCTAGGAGGTGCTGGGCAGCCTCAGTTTTTAACTGGGTTATGACCAACTTGGTCAATAGAAACGATCATACCTATGTGTACTGGCGTTTTTTGCTTATCTGCAAGAGGTTGCCATGAATAATCTTGCTGTAAGAGGTTGCCATTTAAATACATTTTAAAAAGGTAACCCCAAAGCTGTTTGTTCCAAACAAGTAAGATGTAGTCAATGTTAATGGTGCGTGGGTTTCTTTACAGTTGGCGAACAAAATTGCATTACAAACATTCTTTTGATGGGATGTTTTCTTCAGTCAAATAATTTGAACGTCTAAGTAAATGTGCAATGGTTTTATTGAGTGCTACATTTTAATGTATTTTTCTCTAAAGATTCTGTACTGGAAAAGTACTTTGATCCATAGAAATGGTTAGAACAAAAATTAATAGCGTATTTCAGATAACTACTCCCTTCTCATCTTCTATTTTTACTTACTTTACTGTTCCTCATAACAAAACTTATTTGGAGAATGTACACTTTTATGCTTAATGTATTTTACTAGAAACAAGACAAAGGCAGTTTTATTTCTCTGTCTGAAAAACAGCATCCATTTTAAGCATTAACAAACAGTATAAATTGATACCTTTATACTCAAATAGGTTATTTGGTTACTTTTTAGAAGTTGTTTTTAATGAGATTTTCTGCAGTAGGGCCAAAGAAGTTTAGTATACAACATAATTTATAATAACTCAAAACAGCAAACTGCCCTTACACAATATACCATTGTAATGCCTTGCCAATATATATTTTTCCTGAGAATAATGCCCTACAGAGAAGGTGATTTATTGGTCCAGGTGAGAGGCTTTTTATTATCTTTCTGTGTAAAATTTAAGAGAACATGACTCTAGGTTCTGTGTAAAGATGTGGAGTAAATACTCAAAGGAGACAGTTCTTTCTTGTTCAGCCAGTTGAAAACACAACTTTAATGGATTCAGAGTCTGACTGGCTAGACACAAACAGATATTGTGTATATCTGTAGTTTGTAATATAAAATTGCAGCATGCAGTAACTAGTGAAACTGATCTCATTTCCAACAGGTCGTTCTGTATTGTTGGAACAGCCACGCAAATCTGGCTCTAAAGTAATTAGTCACATGCTCAGCAGCCATGGAGGAGAAATTTTTCTGCATGTATTAAGCAGCTCACGATCAATTCTAGAAGATCCACCATCAATTAGTGAAGGGTGTGGTGGAAGAGTAACTGACTATCGGATTACAGTAAGATTCTTTTCGTTATTTTTTTCTTAAGTTGCTTATCTCAGACAGCAAGAGATGTAGTGCAGTAGACATTTAAAGGAAATGCTGTTCCACTTTCTGGAGAGCTGTAGTGGGTTGCACGATCAAACTGTCTGTCTTTATACTACTGCTCCGTATTTAGTTCAAAGTAGTACACCTGCTTATTATACTTGCTTCATAGAATCCTTTCCACGTCAAGGCAAGGCAATTCCCACAAGGGATTCCATGCCTCCTTGTGCACTGTGAATATTTACAGTTTGTTCTGATTCTGAAATACCTTTTTACTTTACAAGTTTTTCTGTGGGTTGGATACACATAGGACTATATCCTGCTAATCGTCAGAAGGACAGATTGCCCATGAATGGTTTGTACAATAAATAGAAAAGATGAAGTTGTCAGTTTTGAACCCTGGATATGGAGTAGAAGATTAGCTAGCATTCATTCTGCGTTTTTTCCTGTATTTTTTTCAACGTGTCCTCTGTTGTAAGCAAGCAAGAAGCGGCCTCAAGAAAAGCATAGCAAAACTCCCACCATATGTGAAATATCTTGCAGATCCAGAAGGCCTTCTCATAAAAAACCTTGCATCAGTTTTTAATCCATATTTTTATACAATTGTTTTTGTGTTCACCTGGAATAATGTACATCCATAAAACAGAAGCGGGGCTCTGGTTGTTAGGGTCAAATTTAGTGGTGGGATGGTACATGCTTAGCAATAAGCAAGACTGTGCTGTTTCACCCATTCAGTGAAAATCATTTTGTTAGAGAAATGCCTAATTGTATCTTGTTTGGTTATCATTAGGATTTTGGTGAATTTATGAGGGAAAACCGATTAACTCCTTTTCTAGAGCCCAGATATAAGATCGATGGAAGTCTTGAAATTCCACTGGAACGTGCAAAAGATCAGTTAGAGAAACATACTCGTTACTGGCCTATGATTATTTCTCAGACTACCATCTTCAACATGCAAGCTGTAAGTAACCTGGGGTTTGTAACCTTTTATTCTCTTCTAGGTTAACTTTGAGCTTGCCACTTGATGAAATACTAACTGTATTTTTATCATAAATCACTTGCCACAACTACAGTTTGTTTTCATCTCAAGTACTCTGTTGGGAGTCCAACAGAGGGCTGTGAAAATTATCAGATGGCTGGAGCACCTGTCCTATGGGGACAGGTTGAGAGAGTTGGGGTTATTGGGCCCGAAGAAGAAAGGGCTCCAGGGAGACCTTATAATGGCCTCCCAGTACCTGAAGGGGGCCAACAGGAGAGATGGGAGGGACTCTTTATCAGGGAGTGTAGTGATAGGACGAGGGCTAAGGGCTTTAAATTGAAAGAGGGGAAGTTTAGATTAGATACTAGAAAGAAATTCTTTACTGTGAGAGTGGTGAGACCCTGGAACAGATTACTCCGAGAAGCTGTGGAGACCCTGTCCCTGGAAGTGTTCAAGGCCAGGCTGGATGGGACTTTGAGCAACCTGGTCTAGTGGGAGGTGTCCCTGCCCAGGGCAAGGGGGGTTGGAACTTGATGACCTTTAAGGTCCCAACTCAAACCATTCTATGATTTAATGTCAATAGGTAAGTGGAATAACATCTAAATAGGGCCAATTACAGTGATGGTGGGTAAGGGAAATGTGCATTTGGTTATACCCAATGAAAGTTATTACCAACTTGAGGGTCAGAGGGGGTGTTTTTGTTATGTGTTGTTCCACGTTTCTTTCTTCCTGTTTCTCTCCCATGACATACACAGATTTTCTCGTTGTTGACTTTTGTCTTGCAGGTAGTGCCATTAGCCAGTGTGATTGTAAAAGAAGCAATGACTGATGAAGATGTTTTGAATTGCCAAAAAACAATATACAATTTGGTAGACATGGAGAGGAAAAATGATCCGCTGCCAATTTCAACAGTTGGCACCAGAGGAAAAGGTCCAAAAAGGTTACATGCTGGATTTTTTTCAGAAATACTCTATTGACATTGTTTTCATATTTTCAGATTTTTAAAATCTGGCCAAAGGTAATACATAGTAAAGCTAAATGCTGTGTGGATGCAAAGCAAATGCTGTCAACACTTTTGCCTGCATCCTTTAGGGCCTATCACAGGACTGATATCGCTATATGTTAGGAAAAAATCTATCATTTCATTACACAAGAATTGTGAGTGTGTTTAAAAAAATAAGACAGCATCAAGAGAGGTAAGAGATTGATACAAGCTAGTGCAGAGAGAACAATTTCAAATTAATAAAAAGGAAAAGTTAATCATATTATAAATTAATAATGCTTTAAAATTGGTCTATATTAGAATAGTCAAATCCTTTTGAAGTCTTTATTTAAAATACAGGCTACTGCTTTAAAACAAGCCTAGTATATCCTGATATCTTGGTCATTGTGATGTGTGCATTGTATATCCAAGAACTGGCTGAAGAGAAATTCAGCTACAGAAGATTTGCCCACGTGACTGGAAGTTATTTACAGTAGCATGGTACAATTCTTTCTATTTTTTTTTTAATCCAAAGAATGAAGTAATTAATTTACATGTCATTACATGAGTGTCTCTCTGCGTATCCTGACATTGCATAGTTAACAAACACCTGAAAGGATTCAAAAGTGGCTTTTGGCAGTTAAGATTTTGATTTCAGTGGACGTATCCTGTTCCAATTTAAACTTGACTCTGGATGTCAATTGGGAAATGTTACATGCGATGTGTTTTCAAGTTTAAAGGATGGAGTAATCCCTGGTGGATAGATGTCCAGTACAGGAGGACGGAGAATCTGTCCAGGATTATTTGGGGATTTGGGTTGTTTGCGTTTTTGTTTCTTAAGGTCTGTTTGTTACCTTAATTTATTCAGTGGTTTAATGATCATGGTAACCCTGTGTGTAATATCTCTTTTCTGACCTTGCTTAGAGATGAACAGTATCGGATTATGTGGAATGAATTGGAGACCCTTGTACGAGCACACATAAATAACTCTGATAAACACCAGCGAGTGTTAGAATGTTTGATGGCTTGCAGAAGCAAACCCCCAGAAGAAGAGGAGCGCAAGAAACGAGGTAGAAAGAGAGAAGACAAAGAAGACAAGTCAGAGAAGTTGGGCAAAGATTATGAATCAGATAAGCCATGGCAAGAATCAGAAAGGTAAATTTTCTAAAGTCAAATAAATTTTCTAAAGTGAAAATGAAATAAAACTGTAGCACAATAATTTTTGTCCTGCCTTCCTTCCCAGAGGAGAGGAATTGCAGTGAAACAGTTGCAGGTTTCAGTGTGAGGTATTCATGATTGTAACTTTGGCTTACTGCCAGCGAGTGTGGATTCCACAGTTTTTTGCATCAGTCACCATTACCAAGCTTGGGAAATGGGCATTTTATTACAGTGCCTACTTATCAGACTTCCTTAGCAGGGCTTTGCAGCTTGAAGAGTTATTTTATTGTAATCCCATCACCTATTAGACATTAAAGTGCTTTACAGAAATACGGAGTGTGACTGAAAACTCTGGAAAGGCAGTTATTTTCTCTTGAGCTGTAGATAATTTAGTGTTCAAGTAGATAAATAATGCAGATTGAATCAATCTGGATTTGACTTTTCTCTTTAGTTGAATGTCAGGGTTGACTGTCAGTATACCTACTGTCTGTAATTCATTGTAACTTGTCTAAGTGGTAAGTGTCAGTCAGTCTCTTCTGTTTTCCATCTTTCAAACTACTATTCGAAAGAGATCAAAACCTCCTCATAGTAGTAAGTTTAATTTGCATATGTTGTGCATGCTGTGATCATTTAGTGCAGGAGGATCTTTTCACCTACAGTGTTGCCACCATGCTGATGAGCTTTCCTGCCTTTATGCATATGATGAAACTATTCCTACAACCGTTTTTACTTTCACATGTGGAACAAAAATGGGGACCGAGATAAAAGGATTTTGGTGTAGCATAGGTCTGAATCCACGTAGAGGAGATAATAGGTACTTGTGTGGTATTTTTGTATATCCATTCTTGCAAAATTCTGATCAACTGCCTCTATAACTACAATATAAATACAACTAACTTATTTGAAATTACATTTTAAGATCCTTTACTTAAGGCTTTATCCAAAGGCTTATTTGGCTAGTTTTCCTTATTGTTTTCACCCATTCCAAGGACTCAGGAAATTTTTTTATGATGTGGGTTTTTTATAACTTTGAAGAGTGCAGAATGGTATTGATGTCCTGCATATATGGTACACATGTGCTGCTCTACCATATTTAGCTTCACTGTTTTCCTTCCCTCTCCAAAAGATTAAAAGGTCTTTTAGATCGTGAAAAAGAAGAACTAGCAGAAGCTGAAGTTATCAAAGATTCCCCTGATTCTCCTGAGCCACCCAACAAAAAGCCTCTTATTACAATGGATGAAATGCCCACAGTTGAAAAGTCAAAAGGTAAAGCAGAAGAATTGCACCAGATTATTTCTTTTAAAGATAGGAGGTGGTTTACCAGCCTGTATTTTCTAAAGTAACAAGATTAATCTTCTTGGAGTTAAAGTTCAGTCAGTGTGGATAACTTTTAGTTAAGCACTGAGTATTGAGAAATTACTGATAAATAACCTGTTAACCTCAACAGGCCTATGTAAAAAGGGAGATTCCAAGATCCTGTGTGGGTCTACTAATAAGCACTTGGGTTTATCGGGGGATGTGCTGGTGGTATTTGAGTTACTGTGTGTCAGAAATGCTATTAAAGGATAGGTATCAGAAATCACTCTCTCCTGCTGACTAATAAATATAAACATGCCTGACCATGTTGTTGGAATGGGCGGTATTCACTGACTTCTCTTCCATTGTGTGAGCTGTTACCTGTTGTAATTGCTGAGTTGGTGTTCAGATTCTGTATATGAAGCAAAGTCAGTCTCATATGAAGCAACTACTTGGGTGTTATCCCATTGCATATTTTTTATTTATTTAGCCTCTATTATAAGATTGTTTAATATTAGTGGTTTTAATATGTTGGACTACCATAAGCTGTAACTTCTTCCAAGACTTTAGAATGACATAATGCTTAAGAATTCAGAAATGAATTCACTTGGACTCTTCGCTTGCAATTTTAGGGCCTATGTCTTTGCTGTCTTTATGGAGCAACAGAATTAATACTGCCAACTCTAGGAAACACCAGGAATTTATTGGTCGTTTGAACTCTGTCAACAATAAAGCTGAGCTATATCAACATCTGAAAGAAGAAAATGGGTTTGTATCAGTAAATGAATCGCTACATGTATCTTAGCAGTCACCAACATGCAGTATGGAGGAATACTTCAGTTACAGCATTAAAAAGGCTCCTTAGAGGATTAAAATGTAGAAATACATTCCTTTGTCTCTCAGTGTTGATGGAGAACTACAGTAGTGTTTGCTTTTGAGTTGCTGGCATATGTGCCTAGCCAGGCTGAATGCTTGGAAATAGTCTTTCCTGTGCCTTAGTGGGTTGCCCTTGCAGCAAAACTCTTAACCTCCAGAGAGTTAAACAGTAGCTGAGATTTCTTATTCCGGTCTGTTGCTTGCTTTAGCTTCCAAAGGAATGGCTAATATAAAAATATTGTCGACAGTAGAGTGGTTGAGTTTTATGCTGTGCTGCAATGAAGTTGATAGCAGTCCATGTTCTACTAAACAATACTGAAATAGCAAACCAACCTCCTCTTAAGTCAATAAGCTGGTGATGGTCAACGATCAGTGTAAGAAGGGTGAAAATTAAGACCTTGAACCAAATTGATAGAGTTCAGATTGTAGGAATATATTCATGTTACTACAGGCAATTTGGACTTTTGTCTTTTGGTGAGGTTGGTAATAGCTTTTTGTGGTTGTTGCTGGAAAGTTTTGTTTCCAAACCCTTTCCTTTATGTATCGAATGCTGCTTAAAGAAGTATTACTAGGTGATAAGATTGTGTATGTTGAGGGCAGAGGGAAACAGGATGTTAGTGAAGTAAAAAATTTATTAAAAAACTATTCAAGACTGATTTTTTTTTCTTAATCTGTTGATTCTATTTCCAATAATAACCCGTACTGATTGTTGTCTTGGTTACAGAATGGAAACGACGGAAAATGGAAAAGCAGGCCGGCAGTGATGATTACTGTTGTTTCTTTGGACAAAACTTGGCTGAAATGCAAAAATATTTAATGCTGGAATTGATACTGGTACCATTTCAGTACAATTGTATAGCTCTGTTTTGATTGTTTTTTACATTTTTCTATTATTTTTGCTACGAAATAAAAAATCTGCATATCATATTAAATGAATAGTGTGCAAATAGGAGCTGCCCTGAAGTGTTTTATGGTCATCTTTTTAGGACAAAGAAAATCTGTGCTGATGTGGACTAAATCAAGTAATCAAAAATACTAGCCAGGGTTTAAAGTCTTCTCCCATATGCATTGTTTAACATTTCAAAATCAGTGATGACTGTTTTTAAAAAAAAATATATTCAATTAATTGGTAATAAACTGATAATGTTGTAAATTTTGGTTCATGAATTCTTTTATTTATCTGAAACTTATTGAGGAGTCTAGAATTATGGAAAAGACCACACACTGAGTATCTAGTCAGTGAGTTGAGAAAATGCCAGTCTTGACTTTCAACTAAGGGGTGGGAAAGAGAGCTACAGCTGAGAATTGTTTATATGAGGACTTGTAGAAATTTACTAGAAATGATCTTGAGAAAGCAAAGCCTTTCAGGTGGTTGTGCTAGAGTTAAGCCTTTGTTTGTAAGCAGAAGTAAAACAAAATTTTTGCTAATCATTAAATTATCTTTTCTATAAAATATGCCCTCTAAGACATCTGTGGTTTTTGTCTAAGCTTTTGGAACATCATGGGGAGACTTACTCTGAATTTTAATGACTGTGAAATGACAAAGTAGATCATCTTTCTGCAGTTTCTTTGAGTAGAGTAACTTTTTTTTTTTTGTCTTTTAATGGAGATTAGAATTCGCAAACAGGAAAACTCTCTCACCCAGTGTATGAGATCTATCCCTTTGTAAAATTTTTGTGTTGGCTTTCAAATGGGTCAACTTGAGGGGGCTTAGGAAACGTGAATAGCTAAGCCCCCCAGGCCTTCCTCTGATTGGCATCCATTGCCTTATTTTAGTTTGTGTAAGCAACTGAAGATCTCACAGATTTGATATATTATGGTTTAAGTTGATTTAAGACATGTTTTTATGAGCTTTTCTAAAACTAAATTAATATATTAATATTTCTTCACCTGAAACTCTAAATACCATAGTTTGTGATGACTGGATCTGAACACAAGTATCAGGTGAGTATTCTTTGCTTACGTTGGTAGCAGAGTAATTTCTTCAACTGTGTTAAAATACCATGCCTGGTATCAAAATGATTATTTAGCCACTATGATGTAGATATGTTTTCTCTTAAAGGATTTTTAGAACCATTTTTAATGAGTGATTAAAGAGTACTTGCATTATAATACATTTTTGTCATATTCTAAAACTTACCTAGCTGTTACAGAAGCAATGTGTAATTTTTGGAGATCCTAAAAGCTGAGAGCTTTTATTTTCACTACTTACTTGAACATAGGATGTCCTGTATCACCACACTCTAGATAGCGAAACTGAAATGTTCTGTTGGAGAAAACTACCCTGGCATTGTTGTTCCTCATAAGTTTCTGGGTTTTATTAATGAAGATTGTACTGCCTATCAGTCTGGATATTTCTCTTGTTTGCTAAAGGAATTTTGAAGTCTGGAACCTAGAGAGCATGTACACGTCAACTTTCTGCAATTTGTTGCTAGTCTAGAGAAGTTAACTGAAAAGCTTATCACAGAATCATCATGGTTGGAAAGGACCTTTGAGATCACCAAGTCCAACCATCCACACACAAAAACCCCCTACAGTCTTGGCCATTGGAGCATGCCCTGAAGTGCCACATCATCCCTGGAGGTATTTAAGAAACATGTAGGTGACTCAACCACCTCCCTGATCAGGCTGACCAGTGCCTGACCACTCTTTAAGTAATTCTTCCTAATATCCAATCTAAACATCCCCTGCTGAACTTCAGACCATTTCCTCTGGTCCTGTCCTTATTCACTTTGATGCATTCACTTGTCCTGTGCCTTGTATTGCATCTCCTCGCATGCTATTAATAATAATCTCCAGTCTTTAAATGTGCACATATCTTATTAGAGGAAAAGAAAAACTCTATTCCTGCTATTAAAATACATATTTGTGTAGCCCAAAACTGGACACAATATTTGAGGTGGGGCCTCACTGGTGCCAAGTACAGGGGGATGATCACCTCTGGAGTCCTACTCGCCATGCTGTTCCTAATACAAGCCAGGATGCTCCTGCCCGCCTTGGCTACCTGGGCACGCTGCTGGCTCATGTTCAGCCGACAGCAACACCCCCAGGTCCTTTTCTGGCAGGCAGCTCTCCAGCCACTCTTACCCAAGCGTGTAGCGTTGCATGGGGTTGTTGTGACCTGAGTACAAGACCCAGCACTTGGCCTTATTGAAGCTTATCCCATTGATCCAGCCTGTCCAGATCTCTCTGCAAAGCCTTTCTACCCTCAAGCAGGTTGATGCTCCCAACCTAGTGTAGTGTCATCTGCAAGCTTATTGAGGGTGCACTTGATCATCTTGTCAGGTCATTGATAAAGATGTTATAGAGAACCGGCCTCAGTACTGAGCCCTGGGAGACATCACTCGTGATTGGCCACCAACTGGATTTAACTCCGTTCACCACCACTCTCTGGGCCTGGCCCTCCAGCCAGTTTTTAACCCNTCCCATCTGGGCCCATAGACTTGTTTATATCGAGGTGTTGGAGCAGGTTCCTCACCACCTCCCTTTGGATATCAGGGGCTTCATTCTGCTCCCTACCCCTGTCTGCTAACTCAAGAGTGTGGGTACTCGGGGAACAACTTACTCTGCTGCTAAAGACCGAGGCAAAGAAGGCATTAAGTACCTCAGTCTTCTCCTCATACTTTGTCACTGTGTTACCTTCCGCATACGACTGAGCATGGAGATTTTCCCGAGTCCTTTTCTTGTTACTAATATATAGAAATTCTTTTTATTGTTTTTAACATCCAAGGCCAGGTTAAGTTCTAGTTGGACTTTGGCCTTTCTAATTTTTTCCCTATGTAGCCTTGCAACACCTTACAACACCTTTGTAATCTTCCTACGTGGCCTGCCCCTTTTTTCAAAGGCCATAAACTCTCCTTCTTGCCTTGAGTTGTGACAATATCTCTTCGTTCAGCCAGGCCAGTCTTTTCCCCTGATGGCTTGCTTTATGGCACACAGGGATGGCCTGCATCTGCGCTTTTAAGGCTTCCTGCTTGAAAATGGCCAGCCTTTCAGGAAGTTATCCCCAACACACTCTAGGAACCTCCTAGACTGTTCCCTCTCAGCTGTGTTGTGTGCCCAGCTGATATCTGGTAGGTTGAAGTCTCCCACCAGGACAATGGCAAGCAATCTTGAGGCTTCTCTCAGGTGCTTATATCATATTTCATCTACCTCTACATCCTGGTTGGGTGGTGTGTAACAGACTTCCACCACAGTATCAGCCTTTTGTGTCTGCACTATTGACTACAGTGCATTGCTGCTGCTTTGTTGACTTTTACACCAAAATTTAGAGCTGTTCTATAGCTGGATGGCTTCTGGAAAGCGTTGAAATAGTCATCTAGAGGAATTTGCATCTATCCAAAAAGTTGTTCAGCACTGTAAACCCGGATGAGTGCTACTCATTCATGTAGGAAGATGCAAATCCCGTCTCTACTGCTCCCACAAGTATAACTACAGTTGGGTTGTACATGTATGATGTACACAAAAATACAATTTAACCTACGCTAATACTTTGATCCTGTAGCTCTTGGTACACCTGTAGCTGGTGAGCTGTTCGAATTCTTTCTATGCCATAACTCCTGGTTCAGCAGTACTATTGTTGGAGTTGATGAGTGTTGCGAATCCGAAGTTTGGAGAGAAGGTAAACCAGCAGAGGCTGCAGGGACCTGTGGTGGTGTATCATGCTGGCATCTGTTTGTTTGCAAATGTTACTCTGCACTACAGTATAAAAGTGGACCACTGGAGAGCTGTTCTTATCTCTCAGTTGTGGACTATTCCCAGATTTATCCCTGGGGTGGATTCCCTTTGGACTGGTCAGGAGCCTGCTCCCAAATTGGATCCAGTTCTACCTGGTTTCCTTACAATAAGAGTATGCATTTGTGCCTGTGTTCTGTAGCCTGCCAAAGCTATCCTTCAGCTAACTTGCTGCTCTCTAGTGTCTGCTGTCGGTGCTAGAGCAGTGTTTGTGGTGGCCGGGCTGCCCTGCGTTGGGTGATTTCTGTACCTTCTGCTTAGTTGGACCTTGTCAGAAAAAAGGTGGTCTCTGCATACCACAAGAGTCAACAAGAGCGAACCGTGACAGGGTAGTTATCCTCTGAGTTCTTGTTCCTAGGCATCTTAGTGAAGCTCTGTCTCCAGAGTAGCATCAGTGGTTTGAGGCTCTTTGGTGATTTGCCTTCTAGAGGAAAGTGCTGTGGTAATTCTGGAAAAGGTGTTCTGTATGTATCTCCTTCCCTTTCTATGTGGTGGTGGTACTGATGGTCCTTTGGTCCTATTTCACACTATACTTTCAGAATCAAGGAAGATTTTCTCAGTTCTAAAAGATTACAAATTAAAATTGGAAGTTAAGTATTAAGTAGTTTAATCCATAATTAAGTTATAAAATTTTGTATATGTTAATCTATTAAACTGAAAGGATTTAAAGGTATTTTAAAAGTTTTTAGGAATTCTTTCACACATGTATACCGGCATTAGCTTGGTATACATTTTCTTGTTCTGAGTGGTACAGGCATATCACTCTGCCCACCTCACCTATAGACTCCTGTACCTGCATTACTTGGCATTTTATTCTAGTACTTAGTTTCAGGGTTCTGGTTTCGCTACTGCTTCTTTGTCGGGTGTAGGTTAAGCATGTTCTAATTTAAATTTGAAAATGGTAGAATCACTAAGGGCTTATGACTTTTTTTCTGAGTAATAAGGATAATTCATTCTAGTACAAATTGTCTTTTTGTAGATTTGCTCTTAACATCATTTAAAAAAATCTTAAGTCAGTGGATATTGCCTTGGTCATTCTGGGTAGTCATACCCTCTTGATAACAGGGAGGGAGTTGGTATTTTGGTGTCTGAAAAGATGGTATGATGTGTGGTAGTGGTATTGACTTAGAATACTGGTCTTGCGAGATAAGTGATGCCGAAGGTGGTATCCACAACTGAGACGAAAGCGAAGCCCTGCACTCGTGTACCGGTGCTTTGCGAGGTTTCAGGACATCCAGTTCTATGTTGACATGGCTTAAGTGGGAGTTTCTCTGAAATGTAACAGACTGTGATCTGGAAATCCTGTGACACTTGCAAAACCAGCAAACCAATCTTATCAGAACCACCGCAACAGTGACACAGAGACTGCTTAGAAAGGCAGAGGGGGTCTTCCTAATGCTGGTGTCATTCTTGTCTTGAAGTGTTGGAACACTACTGTTGAAAGACCTTTCAAATGGCTTTGTAGAGGGGAAGCAGACTTTGCTGTATGAAATGTTGAAAATTGCATCAATTTTGTATTCTGGCAACATTGCTTGTACAAAGTGTGGGCTAACATACCCATCCGGCACTCTTAATTTCTCTAGTGCTTCTTGGATTTCATCTTTTGCACACCAGCTGGAAGACGTGTTGGCACTTGTACATAGTGAACTGTTATACCATGAGATTATTGTGGACCCAGGTTTGAGAGTGGTCAACACGATATCTTTAGGACTGCTGGAGTTCGAATAGAGGGAGAGCTTCTCTAGGAACAAACTAATTCTTCTTCTCTCTCTCAGGAAAGAGTAGTAGCTGTTTTTTGTTCTGATGGTGTAAAAATGGTATGGTACATTGGTGGTATTCAGAATATCAAAGGTGAAGGATTCCCAGGCAGTCAGTCCTCCTGAATCTGTGGCAGAAAACACAAACTCCTGAGGTGAATACTGAAAATTATTTTCAAGAGGATAGCCATGCATGCTTTGTTGAGAGGTATTAAATTGCAGCCAGCTTTCTGATCCCAATGGAGAGTGATCAGTTGGAATGATTTGTAGAGATAACCGAGTTGAGCTGCCATCTTCCTCATCATGAAATGTATTGGCAGGTATAGGAAAAAAGAAGAGGCATCCAATAGTTGCTGTTAGGAATTTAATAGAATGGGCAACCTTTGGTGAAGTGTTTGCTTGCCATTTGGAGAGGAGGGAGAAAAGGAAAGAATTATGAGGGGGAAAAAAAGCCATATAACAAAAATTCTGATAACAAAGAAATCTCGGCAGCCTCATAGGATTACGGAACATGCTGGCTAGAAGGGAACTCTGGAGGTCATCCAGCCAGCCTCCCACTCAAAGCAGAGCTGTAGCCAAGAGGAAATGAGATCAAGCATGGCTTTGCCTAGTTGAGTCTTAAAAACATCTGAGGATGAAGGGTCCCAAGTCTGTCTGGGTGACTTGTTCCATTGCTGCATTACCCCCAAGCGAAAAAGTTTTCCTGAGGTCTAACCTCAGATGCAGTTTTGTGCCTATTGCCCCTTGTTTTATCATGCACCAGTTTTCAGAAGAGAAGTATTACATTGCCCTCTAGACTCCTTTTTGAGAAACAGCACTCCTTAAGAATTTTTTTAGGGTCAGCAGAACTCCTCACTGCTTTTCTTAAATTATTTCCTTTTGTGGTAGACATTTCAAATCTTTCTTTCCTATGAGGTCAGTAACTGAGCGCAACCACTTAGCTACAGCATCATTTTGGAAGACAATTTGAAGATTTTTTTAAAAAATCCTTTCTCTGACTGCATTAAGATGAAAATGTGTTGGTAATCTAGAGTTTTTGTACCATCCTTAAATGGGGATCACATACTAGTCCTTAGGAGACTTAGAATGAAAAAACACGAGTGATAACTAAAATCCAATAAAACACTCTGTTTTGTTTAATGTGTATTTTTTTCAAACTCAATACTGAGAAGTCCAATTCAACATATAATCAGGATAATCTCAAGAGCAATTAAGAAGGTTCAAGTTTAGATTTTGGTCTTAAACATATTAACTTGAAGCTAAAATATAGAAAGCGAATTAGAAGAAAAATTATCTTAAATCTGCTTTACATTGTGTGATAACTAATTGCTAATGTCTTGTAAATCAGAAGCAAGCCACTTCAGCTGTTGTCCTTTCTTAGCCTGCTTTCAACTGAGTGGAGGCCATTTGTTTCTTTGGTGTACAGTGTGTGTCCATCACCTTGCACAACCTCTGACCTGTGAATGACAGTGGCAGATGCTGAGAACTAGTAGGGGAAATTCTGGACCTGCCCCACTTCTATTGCAACTTAAGTTTTTAACAGTGCTGTAAAGTGTTGTCCTTGGTCACATTTTAACTTCAATTGCATTAGCATATTTAGATATATATTTATTTAAAGAGTTGTGAATTTGCACAACTGTTCTTTCTAGTCTAACACATTAGTCAGGTCTTGTATAGTGCCTTCTCAGACAGCAACTATTTATTCTGGTAACTTTTACACAGAAATGTCACAATATGCCTCTCAGGTGATGCATTTACTTCATGGTGGCAATTAAGTATGTCTCATTTCTAATGCTTTAAATACCGAGAATAAGGATGGTGTTCCTTCTTGTTACTGCAAACTTCTTCTTGCTTGAACTTTTTTTTTTTTTTCAGTTTGTGTTACAGAAAGCTTATATAAACTTCAAGACCCCTCCTTGTACGGTTGGATAGTCTACTAAAATCCAAGTCTGGACTGCAGTTCAAAGCTGCCTAGCAGGAGACTGCCTGATACTGTGATACTTTACCTCTCAAAGACTAGCACAGATGTCTCGTTAGCAGGGCTGTCATCAGGCACTACCTTGATTTGCCTTTATTCCCAACATTAAATTTGCAGGAACCCCTGGGAGTGCACTTGCACAAGCTGAGATCCTCAGAAAGTGCAGAATCTCACAATTATCTTTCTATATGAACTCTCCTCTTGGGAAACAGACACAATTCCTGAAGAAACAACTCTTAACTCTACCAGATTCTGAAATGGAGCTCATGTATGAGGTAGTTATTAAAACATGTTATTGTTTCATCTCCTGTTTCCAACACTAATCCCTTTCTTTTGTTGTTGTTTGGGGATTGTATGAGAATATGTTTGTTTTTTCTTTGTACCATTGAGCTGTGTTCAGCATCAAGAATAATTTCAGATTAATCAGGCAAGCACTGGCTGTCTCAGCATCACCCCACTTCTGGAGATGGCAGACGCCCTGCATGAGACAGGATTACTTGAGTGCTGCACATCTGAAGAGCTCCTATGAATACGTGGGTGGGCACCAAGTAGGCTGTAGGATGATAAAATGCGGTGGCAAATTGAAAGAAAATCTTCTCTCTGTGACTGTTAGGTGAAGTTTGCTGGCAGGCTTAGGGAATAAGGGGGAAGATTAGGACACAGGGAGTTCCTGCAACCTGTGATGAAAGTGTTCCTTTCTTCCTGCTGTTTCTTGATCTCATTTATTTGTGTTTTCTACATTTTGGACCAAATTGCAAGATTGAGTAAAATCATGCCTTAATCTCATCCTCTCCTTATTTACATTGTCTAATATGTAATAGGGAGAAATTAAATCCTAAGGACACAAATCTTTAGGTCATAATAGTTTGAGGACTGCATGGGTTCTAGTATAGGAAACCAGAGCAACCTTGCAAGATGGATAAAAATCTTGATGACAGCTATGTTCAGAAGTAAGAACACAGAATTAAACTTCCTTTTACCTGGGGTTATATTCTGAAGCTCTTGTGAAACAGAAAATGAAGGAAGAATCCATGTACTGTCCACCGACTGTAGTCTTTCAGATGTGGGAAACAGCAAGGTGCTTGGATCCTGATGTGATGGTGGTAGTGCCTGAACCACCCCTGTGGAAATGAGATCATTACAGTTTAAGGTGAAAAATCGTTTATATTTATGTAAAAGGAATCTTATGTTAGTAATTAGCTGTAGGGTTGGGAATGTAGTTTAAAAGCTTTTGTGACATGCAGTTGAAAACTCTTTGCCAGTATCTGCCAGCATGGGAGGGAAGCTAGAGTTCAACCTCCGTTTTAGGAAATTGGGGAACTCTTTACCCAATTGGCTTCTCTCACTGGAGCAGAAAGATATTTAACATCTCTAGATGGCCTGTGTTCGCAAAATTGTTAACAGTGGAGTGTTAGGGCTGCGTTGTCCGGCTGTGGACTTTGGGAGATTCTTGCTTGGACACCTGATTGCAAACCTAAATGTTTCAGACTATGGTCTTGCACTATGGATATAGACTTAATGTAGATCTAGTAAAGTTTTACAAAGAAGATAGTTCTTAATGGCATTAACAAGGTCAATGCATTAAAAATAGGGACCATCAGGTCACTCTAGAATGAAGAAATAGTTTGACTCTGAACTCTGAATGCTGCACTTAGTATTTAAGATGTTTACCTTATTGTGTTTACTTTTTTACAGATGTAATACAAGCAGATTCAGACATGATCTTGCACATTTACCCAATTGGTCCTACAAACATACCACCTCTGTAGTCTAGTGTATGGTTAAGCCTGTGTCACAGATTCATGCAGTTGGAGGAGGACTATAAAGCATGTATGGTCTGTACTCTGCAGGACGCACAACTACTGTGTAATTTCTGATAAATATTTATTGTTCTGTTCTGAAAAACCCTCTACATTATTCCTCAAGCATCTCTTCAAATGTTTTATTATCCTTACTGTGAGAAAGTTTATCTAATATCTAACTTACATGATCTTAACTGCAATTGAAGATCATTAGCACTGCTTCAGTTCCCAGGGGATACTGAAAACACTTCATCCCTCTTTTTGGTAGACTGTTACATAAATCTGCATCTTTCCTCAGTCTTCTAACAATTTTTTTCAGTTTGTTGTGTTTTCTAGATCTCTGACTATCATGTGTTCTTTCACAGCTTTTTCAGTAGGTCCACACCCTTCCTTACTTAGGATGGCCAAAGCTGGGGCTGATTGTTCAGCTGAGTTCTTATCTGTACCAAGTTGGGTGAAAAAAATTACTTTCCCTTTGTGGAACACTGCTGCTGACACATCTGTAGTGCAATGAAGTCATGCTTTTGCAGAAGATCCTGTATTGAACTATTCTGTCAGGACTCTCAAGGCAGGAAAGAAGATGAATAGCAAGACAAAGCTGAAACATACCTGGTATACTGCTGGACTCATAAGAAGTGGAATTAAATAAAGTCACCAGAGGTACTTCTACAGTATCCGACTTGATGTCTGAGACTTTGTGTGACTCCAGGGTAGGCTCAGTGATGTTTGGCAAAATTCTTACTGTTTCCAGATCTCTCTCTGAATGCAATTCCTTTGTGCCGCTGGATAAAATGCTTGCAGATTGCATCTCTCTTCCGAGCATGCTGCCACCATAAGAAGAATACAGTGTATTTGTTGGTCTAGATAGCTCAGACATGTCAAAGCTAGAAAAATCTACTGGCAGAGTAAGAACTGGGGCACTATCAGGATGGGACAGAGCGATCAATCTTGGTTCGTAAGGTGCTTCAGCATTACTAGGGAAAGTGTTATATAATTGAGGCTGCATAGCTGCAATTCAATTAGGGATAGAGGGTCTGTGCTACTCTCTGGGTTCCAGAAGAAACTGTGCTTTTCTGTCCAGCAAATGGAAGCCCACTGGGCTGTGGAATAGTAATAAACAGTTTAGATAAGTGGTCATAGTCATTGGCAAATAGCTGGCTCAGGCTGCCACTTGCTAGTGCAGGTGGAAATGTGTCATTGATGGGAAATGTGAAGTCAGGCAAAATTGTGGCTCTTACTGAAGCTTTTGGGAATAGTGAAGGGTCCGTTTCTGGAGAGAGGGATGCACTAGGAAGCATTTCAAGTTCTGGAAAGTGCCTTTTTGCCTCTTTGTTGTAATCTGGCACTTCTGAGACTGACATTGATCCTGACAAAAATACATGAAATTCTGTCTTAGAAGGAAATGCCTCTGCTGAGCTGTGAGGCCATTCATGAAGAGTGTTTATCATCCAAGTGTACATGGGCCTGGAAAACTGGTCTGTGTCTGAAGTGATGTCCTGTAGGAAATGGTATGTGGATGCTTCTGATTTACTAGAAAGAAGCTATGAGTCCATCTCAGGCATGTGAGGCTCCAGCTGCTCCAACAGCAAGGACATGCCAGAAGCTCTAGTAGGCAGCACTTCTAGTTCATTGAAGAGAAGCATTGTTTTAGAAATTGGTGAAGGTGAAAGATCTGAAAAACTAGAGTCTGCAAACATAATAGATGCTGGTGGGTTAGTTGACATGTCCTGTGTGGTGTCCATTTCTAAGGAGAGCAAACTTTCTTGATTTATAAGATGGATATAATTCTGCATCTTGTAACTTGCCATTGTTATACTTTCTTCACAGAAAGATGATAAACTGAGTAGGTGATACCACCACTTATGTGGCTTGACGTGGTAGAGGATAAAGGCCTGGAAGCGTCTCCTGCAACTGATCTCTGGGTAATTCTAATCAGTTTTAATGTGGGTGTTGGCATGATCATTAATTGCCTACATTGTCGTCTTGGACAATATATATGCATGTTTCCCACTCCATTAACTCCAGGGAGCACTAATTTTGATACCCTTGCTTGTGTTGAACACAGCAGCGTGGTCTTAATTTTCCAAACATTATCCTCTTTATGTGTACTTGGACATAGTGCCTTGGATATTCCCAGTTCATCAGACATCACTAGGAAGATACCATTAGTGGAAATAGTGTGTTGTAGAGACAATTCAGAGCCTTGCTGGGAGCTTGCCTCTCTCCCTGTTGACAGAAGATCTCCAGTTCCTAACTGGGGCAGGGAGGCTGGATGCCACCCATACAGTGGCTGCTTGGGTAATCAGTGTCCCAGCGCCACTAGGCTTGCAGTCTTCACACTCGTGCTTGCTGTGCAGTACCTCTCTGGAGCAATGAAGCCTTCTGCTTTCAAATTCAACACGAGCTCATTCAATGTTTTTTTAGGGGTTTTGTCTTGTTTTTGTTTCCCTGATGTCATATTTCTGTGGTAGGAAGAAAGCCACTCTGCGTCAGCTAGGGAACACCTGTCTCTTTTTTTTTAATTTTCCCATCTCCCTCCACATTTACTAGGGCAAAAACCGTTGAAAGCTAGCAGTACTTACTGGTAGCTGTTTGGCATGAACTTCAAGGTCCCCTCCGTGTCCGGGAATAAGATGCTGTCCTGAACGTGGATGGTGAAATTTCCAGCAGCTCTTGGCATTTTCTGGGCATGTGTCCTTCCAGAGGCAGCTATTTTCAGCAGGTGTACTCTGCTCTCGCCTGCCATCAGCAGCCCTTGCAGTGTGTTTGTATTGGGGTTGAAGTCCAGCCATTTTGGCAAATCTGCACCACTGGCTAAAGTGACCTACTCCATAGAAGGATGACAGATAAGCAGAATTAGAGATAGGAAATGGTTTACTGCTCTAGTTTTACATATTGCAAGTTCCACCCAAAGTTCAGGAACAACCACACATGATCCATTTAAAAATCTAGAAACCACAGTGCCCTGATTTTCATATAGGGCTTGTTTTGTATGTTTTGTAATGTAACAGCAACAGTTACTGTTCATTTTTTAATACCCTGCATTCTTCATTCTGCAGGTACATAAACTACATGTTGTGCAGGAGTTTTGTTTATTTGCTTAGTATGTAACTGGTATGTGGGCAATGAATGATGGTGAGATTTTTGCCATCAGTTCTGCTTATTTCTAATACATCTGAGGCACTTTCATAGAAACATATTTTTAATGAGTTCATTTTAAACATAAAGTGAATGCCCATTTGCTGCAGGATTGTACCAAGAAGTGTATTTAATAGCATTACCTTGTTCTGAGTTATCATTCCCTGAAAGGTAAATACTGGCACTGGGTAATAGAATATTTTCCCCACAAGGACAGCTGCATCTGGGATTCCTTTTTGGCTCTTTGTTTCTTCATGTCTGTTGTTTGATCCCTTGGCAACCACAGCAGGTATATTTACACAGACAGGCACCAGTGCGAAGAGAAGAGGGAGCAAGGCTAAGACTCGCATCCCCAGGACCAAAGGGGACCCCGAAGCAGGAGAGTTGTTGTGTGTGCCCATGGGGTCCCTGCAGGCATCCATCCTCATCTAGCGGGTGTTTGGGGCTGTGCACTGCTGGCAGCTGGGTGCAGTGTGCTTTAGAGCTGCAGGGGAAAGAAGAAAACCCAAGACCATGTAGGCTTCAGATCAGTCACCTTAATCTCACGGGGAAGCAGAAAGCTGTCAATGGTAGTAAAGTTTGGGCCTGTTTGGGCAACAGTGACATCTGGGGAAGGTTATAGGCTTTTAAAAAGCCTTGGTACTTACCATTGCTGCTCCATTCAGCTGAAGGTTTTTCATGAGAAAACACCCCGTAGCACAAAGCCAGTTCATAGCACTTTTTAACCCAGTTTTCTTCAGACTTGCTCTTGCTCTCATCTCTGCTTCTGTCATGGTAAAAGCCCACTTGGTGTCTAGGAGATGAAATGCTACACTAGGGCCTCCTCAGGGAGGGCATCAACATATGGCTTAGAGGAGAGCCAGATAAACAGCAAAGTAACCTGACCTGACAGGATTTTGTGGTAGCAAAGAGAAAGGTGAGTATGGGATACAGCAAACAAATAGTGAATGCAAAGACAGGCTGAGAGTCAGTATCCTTTGCTTTGTCGCATCAAGGTCTGGACTTTTGATTTACCAAGTTTGATGCTTCTTTTTCAAGAGGAAATAAATGTGATAATAAGTAGTAAAATAGTTCCTGCAGGTATGGGGCTCTCATACACCTGTGAGTGGCTTCCAACTTTTAGATGAGAAGAGCATACAATATACTTAGTCTGTCCTGCTTAGGATAGCTTTTTTGAACAGCACACAAGAAGAAAAGAATTGTAGGCAGCAGCAAGGACATTCACTAGGCATGAGGTCTTGCTCTGCTGACTTTTAACAAGTATTTTCTTCCTTCTGTTTGTGGATGTATTTGCAGTGTGCTTTGTAGTAGTTGCCAAACTTTCTATCACGCTCCATTGCTCAGATCCCTTCCATTTTAGTGAAGAGTAGAGTATGCTTTGGATAGAGTGAGAAATGGTAATGCAAATCAATGCTCCTAAGTACTCACATGTAAAAACAATAATTGTGTGACGCCTCCTGAAACAGTGGTTTACTAGAGCTAGAGCCTGCAGTGTGACCTACTGGAACACAAAATCAATTGCCCTACTGATAGGTATGCAGAGCTCAGTGAATGTGCTTGAGGTTGTTAGCTGCTTTTGGGGGGATAGGAATCCGTATCCACCTAAGTCTGTTTCCATTGCAACCGTGATTGGCTCTGAATCAAAAGTTGTGTTTCTTTGATTATGCTCAGTTACGTTGAGAGAAGAGTTGCTACATTCAAATTTCCATTTTTCACTGTCGGTGTCTCCCATGCTTATTTCTTCTGTGATCTCTAGAAAGTCAATGGCATGGCCATGTCCAGTGATTATGAAAAGAGATAGTAGGTAGTGGGGTGGAAGTTCAAGTTGGAGATGAGAACTTTTATTTAGAGAATATCCTTCCTATGTAAGGGAATGGGTGCTTGACAGCTGACTAATTTCCTAATTAATTTGCCTCCTGAGAGATTAAGAAATATTGTAAATATTGCCATGTAACCATGTATGAATCATCAGTGTGCTCTAAAATGATGGGAACGCTCTGAGATCCCTTGGTTGCTGTGAGCTAAAAGTAGTCAAAACCCCCTCTAGAAATGCAACTTCCGCTTCAGTTCAGCGTTCCAAAGCCTATGAACCCACCTGCATTTTCGGGGGGTTAAATGACAGTGAACTTTTAATTTATTTGTGTCCCTCCTTAGTAACTTTTGACCTACTGGCTTTGACAACAGCAAATACCATGTATTTTCATTGGAGTGTCAGGTGAGGCAGAATATTTTCACATTGCATGCTATGTTTGTGCTCCAGATATAAAGTTAATAAAAGTTTGCATGATATGCTAGGGAAGCTTAAAATAATTAGAATTTTAAGACTTCTCTGGAGAATTCCTGTAATTCTCACTGTAGTACAATTACTGGGCTCATAATTAATTTTTCTAGCTAAATTGCAACAGAGGCATGCGGCAGTATATTGGGTAAATGCCTTTTGATAAAAACAGAAATAATCTTAAATGTCACTCTGGCTAAATGCAAGAAAAATTGTGAACAAATGTAACTCATCGAGAAACAAGGACTTCTGACTTAAAGTATTTATTTCCTAACCAGCACCAAAAGTTTTATGGAATAACTTAATTCTCATGTGATTTCATGACCAGATTCAGTTGAACCAAATACACAGATGAAGGTGTAGTTGAAAGCTCATCTGAATCAAATGAGATCTTTTGGGGGCACCTGTAAGTACTTGTAAAGACAAAATTGGCTTACTTATTTTGCTATACTTCTAGCTTTAGACACAGTCTTTTTCCTACAGTCTGTGCTACATTTACACAGATAGGATTCTGAAATGGGGGAAAAAAGCACCCCTAACTCTTTATCTGCAGCACCAAAAAACACAATTGAAGGATACGCTCTATCTTTTTTCTTTTTGGGTTGTGTTTTGTGTTTGTTTTGTTGTGGGGCATTTTCTTTTTCCAAGATGGACTCAGTGATTCAACAAGGGAGGGGAAACAGACTTGTGAAATGGAAATCATGACTGTCTTGTTTCCCTGTGCTGCTCCTGTCTAAGACACCCTCTTGTTGCTACTGCTTAGAGGAAAGGGGAATAAATGTCTAGTACTTCTCTATGCAATGTTTAGGTAGCCTGCTTGGAGGAGTTTAGGATCTCATGCAACATCTAAAATAGCCTAGAATGGTTGAGTTTTATGGTCTCTACCAAAAAGCTAATGTTTTTGATGAGGTTGTTTATTATAGCCGTATCAGCAATTTTAACTTCCTTTTAAGACACATTGATATTCCAGGTGCCTTCTCTGCTGCAAAGGAAATCTAGGTATTTTCCCAGTATCCCCAGAAAATTCAGGAAGCAAAGTGTGACTTTGGTTTCTCTTAGGAGGTTTGATTCATTATTTTTTTGCATGGCAGTGCTGACAGCTCTGTAGTCCACACCTTGGTAACTGCCAGACAGTCTCAGAATGGTTTTGAATTCATATAACAGGAAGTTATATGCGTGGTAGCACATTTTCTGCTGAATTGTTCAGTATAGTTCACCTTTTTTCAGTATAGTTGTTCACCTTTTTCCTTTGACTTCCATTATATTCCAGGGAAAGACTGTTGCGTTGGAGTTGCCTAGTAACATATAGAGATACGTCTGCAAATTAGCAGTTGGTGCATTGAGTCTTATGCAAAATATGGGAGATGTTTTTGGATTGTTGCAATAAGCATATTATCTGTTTCTGGAAGACAGAAACCTAGTAGATGGCTGTTGGGAAAGGCATAAATACATGTGCAGGAATTCTAGTGTCCTCATGAAGGTGTCCTCCCTTGCCTCTTCAGTAGGGTCAAGTGGCAGATGCCTAGTGTGGCTTAATGCAAATTATGGAGAAAGTTGAGGTTTTGGTATCTGCAATAAATGTCAGAAAAAGAGTTTGGTTTAAATTCTTATGAATTTTAAACATGCTGGTGTCTGTCTTTGAGTTGCTGCCTCAGGTTTTCTTTCTTTTTCTCTTATTTTAAAATTAATAGAGGAAAGAATGTAAAGGACAAAGGAACAACATCTGAGAAAAGCTTATTCTTAAACCTTGTCTTTACTTGCTGCTAGTTCTCTTTCTGCTTTGCACTCAGAAAGTATTTTCAGTTCCCATCTCACTTCCCTTCCAAACCCTCATGTTTCCTCTGAGAAATAATCTACATGGGAAAATTTAAACATGAAAGCCAAGGTATGAATATACCAGGGTTAAATTTGGTTTTAACTTCCCATGTGAACACTCCTGTGTTGCTACTAGCATTTTTTTTCGAATTATGTTTTTCTTTTCCTCTTTAAAACTTAGCTTATGACATTGCAAACTATTTAAATGGAGGTTGTAGTAAAAGGACTCAGGCACTTATATAGTTACAGTTATATATCTAGCAGATAAAATATTCCTGCTCAGGCAAGCCCTCACTATTTCATCTTAGATTTTTTCTTTTTCCTAAGGAGAGTTAAAGACTGAGAAGAAAGAATTTACTTTGATGATTTCATATTCTAAAGTTCTATCTTTTTGTTTTCTATTTCAACTTCTTTGAAAATGAGATTAACTTAATTTTCCATATTTTTTAAGTGAAAGATCATCTTTTGATGAAACTTGAAATTATATTAAATTTGGGGCTTTTCGAGTTATTAGCTATTTAAGAAGGGAATGGTCGCTATATTGGCTTGAATAAAGATGCTATGTTGTAGGAAGGTTTCATTTTTAATGCTGTGCTCTGTGGGAAGGGAGACAGGTGACGGTGCTAGAGCTTCTCATAAAGCAGGACTTTTGGCTTTACACCTTTTGTTAAATTCATTGTGAGACTGGCAGACCTTTAAAACTGCCTGTATCTCTCTCCAGCCATTAATAAAAACGTGGGCTGTTACTTCAAAAGGGATTTTAGAAATCCTATCAGGTGGTATTACTTTAAGCTGTCCTTCATGGCAAAAGAGTTCCTGAGTGAAATCTTTTGCAATGCACTTTTTTTTTTTTTTTTAATTTTATTTTATTTTATTTTATTTTATTGGTCAAATGGAAGATCCTGAGCAGAGCTGTTTGTACAAACACCAGGGCAGGATGGAAGCCAACATGTCAAGTTCCAGCCTCATGTGATTATTATTTTTTGTTTTAAAAGGAGATGGGGTTATGTACCAAACAAGGAACACAAAGTTTAAAAAGGCCACGCTGATAGAACCTTATTTATGGTGCCTGCTGCTGCTCTCGGGCTCAGCTTTTGCATTCGGCCAGCAATGTTGGCCTCCCACAGCAGATTTCCAAACAAGTTGCTGTAATAACCTCATAATGTTTTTTTGTCTCGCTCAATGGGCTCGGTTTAGCCTTATTCTTAGCTGATGTGACAGTTTGGGACAGAGCTCCCTTTCCCTGGTCATCAGGCCTGAATTTGTCTGAAAGCACTCTGCTAAATCCAGCGCTATCCCTCCACTAACACAGATGCTGTCTTTACATTTGATAGTTCCTACCTGCTTTGCTGGAAAGAAAGGAAAATCGCATTTCCTCATCATCAGATGTGGCTCTTTCTTACAGAGTTTCAAAAGTGTTGAAAATCGGGCAATTTGTTTCTTTGCACTCCTTCACGCCTTTTTGCTGTTTAAAGCAAGTCCTAAAGCTCTCTCCTTAAAAAGCAAACAAATAACAGCTGAAATCCCTGTGCTTTTCTTGTGTTGCAGAAACTGAGAGGCTGTTGATTGATGGTAGGTAGAAAGCAAATTTATAGCCAGATCCCTCTTACCAGTTTTTCCTCCCAGATGTTTTTCTTTCTATGTTTCTTTTACTTTGGCAATTAACTAAAACAAATTGCTGTCTTGAGCAGTGGAGCTAATGGAGTCTGGTTTCCTTCAGGTTTTTCTGCAGTTCTCTTTCGTCTCTCTTAATTATCTCAGTTTGTCCTCTGCCACATCTGTAGGGAAGGGCAGTGAGAAGCTGAGGCTTTGGCTTCCCTTTCCCTTAGTGAGGACACACATTTGGGTTTCTGTCCTCTACCCAACTTACAGTTTTCAAAAGAACTTGAAATAACATTGTGTCCTTAAGATCCCTCCCTTTGCAAGTACTCTCAACAGGGTCAGGTGCTTTTGGCTGAGAAGAGGATGGGGTTTTCAGCAGGGACAGGCAGACTGGAATTGCACGAACTTCATTTCCTTGTGATGCTACGGTGGAAGGTAAGTTTCTGGAAGCTTTCTTTTTAAAAAGGGCAATCTGTTTTCTACATCTCTCAGGGTTATCTGGGCAAGCTGCTCCTGCTATTTCTAGAAACACTTGAACAGAATAGAAATCTGTATCCTCAACAAAACGTTTTGGGTTGCCTCTGTTGCAAAGAAGTAACAAAAGGCCTTGGGGGAGAAGCACAAAGTCACTTAAAAAAATACTTGTCTCTTTAAAATGAAGGAGATCCTGTGATAGTTTACAGTAGAAGTACAAGTATGTTAATTCTTGATTTGACAACAATGTTGACCACTTCTTTTTAACTGGGGTGGCCCATAGCTACCTGTAAGATACAGTTTCTGCCAATCTTCTCCCTGTTGTAGGTAAAATCAAGTGTTGCTCAGAAAACCACAGATCAGGAAAAGTGTTGTCTTGTGTGTGAAACCAATGATTGCACAGTTATTGAGGCCTCTACAGACAGCTATAAGTCTGCTTTCATGTCTTTGAGGAATCATATGACTTATCAGTGATGAAGCCAAGACTTTTGATAAAGGATTGAATATAATCTATAAATTGAGACTTGCTCCAAGAATCCTGGTAATGTGCATGACTCATGTTGAGGTGTTCAAGGGTCTTTATTGAGGCTTATCAGTGTAATAGGAAAAAAGGGGGTGGTTTTGAGTGAATTTAACGTTTAGGAAAGTGAGGGAGCTGGAGTATACTGGAGAAAGGGCTGTGCATGCACCTTCCCTACAGGTCTATCAATGCACCACAGTCTTGCACAGCTCCTCTGACACATCCATAGCTTTCTGATTAAGGATTCACCTGAACAGAAGCACAAATTTGTGCCTCTGTGTGGAGTTTTTGAAGTATCCTTGGAATGTAAGACGAGGCCAAGAAGCATACTGTCACTCATGTCTAGCCTATGCTCTTGTGCATAAAATAAAGTGTAGCACAGTAAGAATCAGCCCAAGAGTATAAATTGTGCTGAACTTGGGAAAATGGGAGAAAATGAAACAATGTAGTTTGTATAAGTACCTCTTGCCTGAAATGGAATTAGGCATGAAATACAAAAAGACTTTAGCTGGGCTTACTAACTGCTTTTATAAAAAGACAGCAGCTGTGTTTGTGGGGCTGCATTTTCAAAGCCAGATCTCAACTGTAGGCTTTGCTCTGATGAGGCACCAGGTAAATTAACTAAGCTTTTAGGAAAAGTTCAAGTTCTTTTTTTGCAGTCCTTCAGAGCTCCTGAAAATAAAACTACGTTTTTAAAAGACCTAATTCTGGATCTAGAAGCCTTACTCCAAGATCTTTTTTTTTTTTTTTTTTTTTTTTTTTTTTTTTTTTTTTTTTTTTTGGCTGTTGTGCCTGGATGCTTTTATTTGCATACATAGTGTTTGTTCCTGCAACAGTCGCCATGGAAACAGATTTCACTGTTGTTTCCTTTTGAAAGCAGAGCACCCCCGCGATCTCCTGGCTGGGTACTGGACCAAGAGCCAGGCTTCAATCTTGCCTCTGCTGCCTGTGTTTGCCTTTGCCTGAGTTGCCCCTGGCAGAAACCACCAAGCATTTCAGTGATTTTTTTTTTTTTTTTTGTGTGTGCCTGTTGCTGGGCAGCCACCCAGACCCTGCCTAGCAACCTCTGGCATCCAAAATGTTTGCCTTAAGGACTCTTTCCACACCCCTGGGCTTTCCTCACACCTTGCTGTTCAGCCCTGGCGCAGACCCGTCGTGCCCACATACCGGATAGCCTCCAGACCTCCCTGCTTCCCTAAATTCCTTTGTAGCTCCTGCCATTTACCTCTTGGTGTCTCTGTTTCCCTTCCAACCTCTGGTCTGCCCTGTGGTCTTCACCACGCTGGTTGTCTGTGGAGGTACCTCTGCTTATCTGTAACAGAGAAGCAGGCCACTGGGCAAATGTTGACTTTTTTGGGGACCAACTGCACAGAGAAAGGAGTCTGGGTATGGTTCTTCTGTTACTGAATTCATGGACGTTTTGTTTGTTTGTTTCTATCTACTTTCCTATTTCCCAAACGTGCCTGGACACGTCAAAAAAAACGATGATCAAATGGCGTTAAATAAATTAGTTCATTAACTTCAGACTTCTTGATACTATTGTTCTTTAGCTCATTCACTGAAAGCACCTTAAAAGAAGGGCAGTCTGTTGATTTGTTTGGAGGGGTTTTGTGGGTTTTTTGTTTGATTTTTTTTTTGTTGTTGTTGTTTTTAAAGGAGAAGTCTTTTTTTTATGCCACAGGTCAGCAGTGGAGCAGGACTACAAGCAGGTCTCCTAAGCCTCCCTTTAATCCCTGCCTCAACAGATCAGCCTCTTTCAGTGCTCTGGCATTGAGTCTGTGAGACATTGAATTTATGGTACTGGATCACCAAAAAAAGGTCCACAATACAAATGGTTTATTTCCAAACTCTGCTCCTGTGTGTCTGCCAAGTGATAACTGGGGGGAAGAAAAACCTAACCCTCATGATAGCCATTTGGTACATGACTGACAGATTTATGATAGAACAGTTTCCTTCGTTTGTCTGGCAGTGAGTGATGGGGCTATGCAACTGTGTGTCCGCCTTCCCGCTGGCAAATGCTTCCAGCTGGATTCAGAGGACAGGAAATGAAGGCTTTTGGTGACAATCAACAGAACTCCTGCTGATAACACTTTTTTTTTTTTTTTTTGTCCTCTCCCTCAGAATATTTTTAGAGCAAGCACTAAGTCATTGCAGAATGGTATTGGAGGTGGGTGTGTCATGGAGCGGTTTTTATTTCTATTGATGAAAGTATGATTTATTTTTTCAATCTCCATCTCGTTAGTATCCTACTCAGTGATCAGAGCATCATAAAATTTTATTTTTCTTATCAAGTGGTCATACCATAAAAACCAGCCCAATTTGGCCTCAAGCAAAGGAGAGCTATTATCAAATTAACCTGAGGAAAGAGTAAGATTGTCCAAGAGTCTCCCAGTAGGGAGGATCGGGGAAGCAGTTTATGCTTATGTCAGGAGTGCTCCAACTGCATTGTAAGCTGCTCACTTAGCCAGGAAAAGCAAGGAACTCAAGTCCTGGGATCACAAGGTAGGGTGAACTTTGGAGTTTATATTTTTTTAAAAAAAAAATCACATTTCTGTAATGTATTCTTGTTTAAGACATTGTTCTTGCAAGGAGGTAAAATTTACTGTCACATAGGATTACCTGCGTTAAGGAAATGAAAATACCAATGTTGGATGTGCTTCCTTGAAAAACTTTCAAGAGTTGTCTTAAATGGAATGTTGGAAACCATGTATCTTTCCTTAGAGCTTGGTGGTCTTCAGGCCTATGGTTTTGTCTCTCACTGTGGGTGAAAGAACAGAATCTGAAATCTTTGGTACTGGATTGCCTCTTAGAAGTGAGAAGGTAAACGATTTTTTTTTTAAGAATTGTTATGCACAGGAATTAATCAGCTCTGCTTTCAGTATAAATTACAGTTCAGGAAATTAAATTATAAGGGAGATAGATATTTTTCCTTGGAAATTTGACACCTGTGAACAAACCACTTTGTTTTGAGAGCTTAAGGGGCTACTGTAAAAGCCTACAGTGTGCTGATTTTATGCTTGAAGACTGCTTTTCTCCAGCAATGTTTATTGCCCTGTAATCTCCAGACTGGGATTTACTAGAAAAGAGGGGGGAAAAAAAAAAAAGGAAAAAAAAAAAAAGCAAAGTTAACATTGTAAGATGGATCAGGTTTTTCTGCTGCTTGTTCGTGTTGTCTGTGACTCCTGTAATAAAGTGCTATGTGGGGAATCGGCCTTTCATTGTCTGTGCAGGTAAACTGCTTTTATCTACTTTGGAGTCAGTTTGAATACTGACAGCTTGAATCTTTTGATCTGCTGTAGCCTGGCTGGTGGTTTTGCCTGTGCACGAGCAAGCCCAGGAGCAGAGAATGGAGAGGGAAAACTTCTGTGATCACAGGATAGAAAACAGCCAAGTGATGAGACTGTGGAAACTAAGGAAGTTTAAGTAAAATGAGTAGAGACTGGAAGAACCAAATGTTGCCTCTGTTACAGCAGAGGCTATGGTCATAGTCTGTACTTCTGTAACTTTTATCCTGAGACAACTTGGGCTTCAGCTAGAAAAAAAAGTGTTTTCTAAGTATACAATTTAAATAATACCACCTCCTTGTACCTGGGGAACAAAATGCCTTGTAAAATTAAGCTAGTTTTTGAACCTCAGAAATTATCTTGTAAAGATTCCCTTTGTGCTTTCACAGAAGTTCCTTTTCTCCCCTTCCTTTCTCCCACATGACTATAAGACGTATAAAGAAGGGTTGAAGCTAAATTCAGAGGTGGGTGACCAGCAGGCTAGAGCAGGTCGGGCATGTGCTGAGAAGGAAGCAAGCCCTGTTTCCCTTTCTCCTCACTCTTCAGCACAGTAGGAGAGTTCCCAGAGATCCCCCAAGCAGTCTTTAGATGATTATTAAAACAAATGATGAATCTGCTTCTCAGGCTATTGGGATGTAAATCCAGAGCACTTCCACTAGGCCAAACTGCTGCTGGGCATGTACCAAAGACTGTAAATATGTGCTTCTCCACACTAAAATCAGGGATTCTGTGATCACCTGGGGGTAACTGGAGACAGAATGGGTCTGCAAATGATTGTATGCAGCATAACTAATCCAGGCACTGCTCATTGGACAAAATAACTCTGAAAGCGATGGAGCAGCTCACAGTTTTGGAGGCAATCTGCTAGTGGGTGAGGTAAGGACCCCTCCTAAAATAGAAACCTCAGACCCACCTCTCAGTCCCCCATTTGCAGCACTGCCTTTCAAGAGCTGCGCTTGTTGAGGAGCTGCTCTGTCGTAGGGTAACTACACTGTGTTTCATTTTGTTGCCCCTTATTTTTTAAGGAAGGCTGACAATGTCGCATCTCTCCCCTTGGCTCAGTGCAGCTAGAAGAAGCAGATGAGCTGGCAAAGCCAGCAGCTGCTTGAAGCGCTCAAGACCTGTCTATGCATATCCTTGCTCCCAAATTCCTTGGGTTTCCAGAGCAGCTCAGCCAGAATGCTGAAAAAGCTTTCTTTTTAATCTCTCGATCTTCACTCTGTGTGTTTTTGCCAGTGCAGGTAAAACAGATGTGCACGCTCCATGCTCTGCATGTACTGGTGTTTCCACCAAAGTAAACAAGAGTCTAGGTAATTACAGAGAACAATCTGAGCGAAACATCTTGTCTCTACAGCTGGTTCCTGTGACACAGGAGCAGGTGGGGCAGGTAAACTTGCCCTGCCGAGATATCAGCAGAGTTTCACCTTATTCAAACAACAAGAAATGAGATTCATCAGTCTTTGCTCCAGCTAAATTCCTGCTCAAGTGTGAAAGAACGTTTCCTTTGACTGAGGTTTGCTGAGAGTGTTGGTGGGGATTGCTGTGCTTTCAGAGATCCATTTTGTACACACATCCTAAATTCATAATGCAGTTCTTCCCATGGTTACATCTGAGGCTTCAGGTATAGCAGGCCATAGCCCTTGGTGTCACTTTATTTCTCACCTGTGGTGTTACAGGCAATGATGAGACACTCCAGTGTTAGCTCAGCTCCAACCCTTGCAGTAGGACACCGTTTTCAACATCCCCCAAAGTGGGAAGCATTTTGTTATGCAGTTGGGAATCTGTGGTGGTGTTTGTTGTTGTTTTTTTAAAGTAAGGAGACAGCCTTACTGTGCAGGTTACAAGGCAGTCTAAATCCCACTGTTTGAAAATGTTCAACAGTACTGCTGAGCCCAGCTGCTTCCTCCCAGGTTTCAGCTGGGGCTGAGGACAAATCTCAAGGAGAATTCTGTCCACTATTGGCAATGAGACTAAGTCTCCGTATATATGTGTGTATATATACATATAAAGATAATGTTTTAATTTTATTAATTATAATTAAATATATAATTGTTTAATTATAATTTTATTTTATTATAATTTTAATTTGGTTGGATTTTCTGCAGGGTAAATTATGATGATAGTTGGCTTCGCTTGCAAGCTGCATACCAAACTTTTTGTAGCTTGCTTTATAAACTTAGCATTTCTAAGCAAGTTAAATGGATTTCAGGCCAGAATTGTCAAAACTGGTTAGAGTTTAGCCATTTTCTTCAGCAGCAACAGCAATGAAGGATTGGTGACACAGGCTCAGACTGGTGATGCACCTGCATCTTTCTGCCAGCAGTGGCCAGATGTGAATGCCTGAGGAGAAGCAAGAAGAAGCTATATATGGAGTGATGCTTTCTCCAGCCAATTCAGAGAATCCATGAGCTGGATAAGGTGTCTCTGTTTACAGCCATTTTCAGTTGATTTCTGTGAACTTTCCCAGTCTCCCCATGAACCTATCTAAATATTTGGCAATGCACCACATCCTGTGGGAAGGAGCTCTGCATGCAGATGTACTGCCTGCTGTGCAAAGGACCATATGCCTTTACTTTGTTCTGTGTGTGGATCCTTTCTGTGGCCTTGCTTTCCACCTCTTAATTGCATTAGCAGAGAGGGGTGAATATCAATCCCTGGAAACTCTTTGCATGCTGAATCTGATGTGGTAGACTCTTGGAGTTTTTTGTTGCTATGGGTTTTGGGCTTTTTGTTTGTTTGTGGTTTTTGGTTTTAATGGGAGCTGATTTACCACTGTTGCCCTTCTCTGAACCTTTTAGTATTCTAATATATCACTTTTGAGAAGAGGGACAGAACTTCATGAGGTCTGGGCTATCCTTAGGTTTACGCAGTGGAATACAGCCACTGTCTGGTTTGCTCCTTATTTTTTTCTCCTAACAAGAGAACATGTCAACCCATAACAACTACAGCACCCCTTTGACTGTTTCTGGGCATTGGGACCATCGTGAGGGTCTGGAAAGGACATTTCCTCTCTTCTGAGGGTTTAGCTGGCTGTAGTCCAAGGCAGCTTCCTGGCCCTGGCAGGACATCTTTGAGGAAAAGCTGGAAGAAACCTCACCTGTTTCATCATCCCAGGTCAAACACAAGTTTGAGGGGGTTCATGTTTCTCGACACCTCAGTCCATGAGACAGACAAGCTTGTGGGAGTTGGGAAGGAGGAGTGGGCTTCATTTTGAGGCATTCTTTGAAACTATTTTTCAAGAAGTTTCTTATATATGTCTGCATATATAGGACTCTCATCTGTTGAGCAGGTAGTAAATAAACGTAGTCAAGCAGTCAAGCATGGGGAACACAATTATTTGGACCTTGTCAACATTAGGAATATTTACCATCTGTGAGTCAGAGAATTTTTTTTTTTCTCCCTCTTTTTCTGATGTTTAAGGCCAGGTGGTTTTGGGTAGACTGGGCAGCAAATCTGAGGCAGACGCTGGAGCCTGGCTCCTCAAATGCATTGGTGATGGTTATCAGTGGAATGGGAGACTTATTTACCACAGAGTGCTTTTAGAGGATGTGCAGCAGTTAGAAATATATGCTTTTGAATGATCATCAATAAATGCTGCAAAAATAGAAAGTGCCATAGGCCAAATTATTTTCCACTCCAAGTCATATTTGTTTCACTTTTTTCCTGTCTGTAATCCAAGCCATGACTGGTAATGCCAAAAAACTGTCTCATAAATATTATTTTTAAGCTTGTTGAAGAGCAGTCACAGCTTGTCTCTCCTGCCTGCCATCACTTTTGTGCAGGTTTGGAGTTGTTGCCTTACCCCTGGTACTCTCAGGAGGAAGTGCAGAGGCGACTCCCTTGTGGACATGGAAATAATGTCTCTCTGCGGGTCTAGTAGTGGGGACCTGTGCTGCAGAGTTGGTGTGCTGGGATGTAAACACTAGTGCCAGTATTGCTATTGTCAGCAGTGGGCTTGTTGCATCTCAATGAGGACTTAGAGGACATCACTCTGGTTCTGGCCCTTGGTTTCTATACCTATGGAGTAGAAGTGGTCTCATGCACACAGATTTGTGATGGGAAAAAAACCCCACAAAACACTTTAGTATAAGTACACACATAATAGTGTAGAAGAGGCTAGAGTTAAATCTACTCCTGTTTTGCAGACTGGGGACCTTCAGGCATCGCAACATCCCTTGGGAGGTGATCCTAAAAACTAAATTAGCAACCTCATTTTGCAGCAATTACTAGCTTTTGTCTTTAGGGAATTTTAGTTCAAGCCCTTTGCAGTGGTGTTACAATGCATAATTATATGACTTGAGGTGCAGTTAGATGCAAATCATCTCGGTATGCTATCTCTCCATTTAATCACTGATTTGTCTGCCATTTGGGTCCATAAAAATACTTTGCTTAAAAATTAGTAGAGTATACTTTCAATAAGAACATCAGTGGAAAATAATGAGATGTAGATGATTTGCTACTAAAGAGCATCCCAAAACTCCCTGGTGTAGTTAATTTACTCTGAGCTTTATGCAATACCCAGTCAGCTAATTCCACACACAATGCAATGAGATTCCTCATGTTCTCTGTTTATGGTCTTTCCCATTAATCTTTCCCTTCATTAGAAACACATAAGCTGGCTCCTTTATTTGCTGGGTGTTACTGTTAATTTGAATCCTACTTTTCATTTTTTGGGATCTCTGTCTTTGCCATTAACATTACTGTATGTTACTGAAAGATTGGTATTTTTGTGAAAAAAAGTGTAAAAATTTTGGAGCAAGTTCGCACATTTTGTTCAGGGAACACAAGTTATCCACTTTGCAACCAGTAAACTGATGTCGAATGATGTAAAGAAATTTATCAGCAGATGTATATATGCATGTACATGGGTGTCTGGCATACACCGGTAGGCACCACATGCAGATGAGCAGATAAAAGCCCGTTGATAATGGTAAAAAATTCTTCTACGTTTCAGGGACTAAACAGTATGTGCATTTGACCACCAACTCTTCATTATTCTTTCCTATCCCTTACCTGAGGTTTTATGTAAAAGCTAAAATACTCCCTGGTCTGTTTGCACAGTGTTCAGCACACTGAGGTCCTAATGACTAAAAAGGGCTCCAAGGTACTATTGCATTATGAAGAATAAATACCTGTTATTAGTTTGGCAGCTGAAGAAAAGCAACAAGTTTCCTTGCGCTGCACAGTAACCTATGATTTCTGTTAACAGGGAGGGGAGGGATGCGCGTATCTCCCAGTCCTCTGCAAACACCGCAGTTCTCAAAGTCCCAGCCGAGGCAACGCTGCACCTCCCTACTGAAGGGGGTCATTCCCCGCCATGTGTATGACAGCCTTGCAGTAGGGTTTGCCAGCTTTTAATATAAACTCTCTGAACTTAAACATAAAAAAAAAAAAAAAAAAGTATCATACTTCCATGCTAGCTGTTAAAATCAAAATGAAAACTTGTAACGCCAAATAAACCACAGCGATCCCTGCATTCCTCCTGGGGTTCTGCGCCACATACGTAACCTGTTGGGAGAATATTTACTGTGGAGTAACATCCTGTTCCCATCGTAGCCTGCTCCCTGTGGGCTGTCTGCCTCTCATTCTGCAGGGTTTCTGAGCATTTGTTTTGATGAACAGATACTACAACTGAATGTGGGTCACCTGTGGTAAGAACACTATTAATTTGAAGTTGTCTGTAGAGGACTACACCAATCAGTCAAGTCTGCATTGTCTCTTTTTATGGGATGAGTTTGAAGCAAAACACCTTCACCTCCTGCACCCTGTTGTATTCCTGGGATTCAAAGTATGAGACCCAGCTGACTTCCTAGTGCCAGGAATTCCTGGTGGTTCAAGCACTGACTTGGAGACACCACCACTGTGCCTTGTCACTGTCTTCGGAAACATCACGTGATGCTCTTTTGAATAACATTTGAAATTCAGATAGGAACCTCTCAGACTTTTCAAAGGTAGCTAGGCAGGTTAAGCACTGGTGTCTCATTGTTCCTTGCAAGTGCTTCAACAGCCTAGCTGATTCACAAAATAAACAAATCTTCCAAAATGCCTGCTTCTTAGTGGCTAAATTCATACATCTCTTCTCAGATATCTCAGTTCTTCCATTTCTTGTCTCTGATATACCCTATTCAGGTAACATTTTCCTTTCTCACGTGGAGGTTTGTCAAAATATTTTTATTAATGCGGTGCTTACATACTGTGGGAATGGAGGATAAACCAGTTTTTCACATGAGACAGGCAAGAGGAAACTTTTGTCTATCAAATACACTGAAAGATTCTTGCTGCTGTGGGAGGCTTTCTTCCCTCCACTGCTTCCAAAATCTATGTTCCCTGATGTTTGTAGGTGGTGAGCATGGGCCAGGGGCTGAAAAGGAGAAACAGATGACATCAGGAGGCAGCAGCAGCAGACAGGCAGGGATTACTGTCCTCACCGTGGAATGATGGAGTGGCCTTGCAGCTGTTGAAGAGATGGAAAATGGGAGGTAACAAGGGTAATGGGTAGGAAGAGGTAAGCTCATGAAACAGCTATGCTGCAGATCAGTAGTGGCTTGGCAGCATGTACTGCAAGGAGGGGCGAGTTCATCACAGTATCAACATGCTTCAGAAATCGTTTTGTTTGGGGCGGGGGTGGTGGTGTTTGTGTGTTTATTACACAAAATTACTTTAGCAGAAGTGACACCAAGTTCAAACAACATAACGTGCCACCTTCTCAGCCTGGGAGAGCAGTTTAGCAGTATCTTCTTGGCTCTGTTTTGCTGCATCTGTGGAAGCAGTTGCCTGTTCTCCTTTTGCTTTGTCCAAGAGCTGCCATGTGGCCCCAGCCAGCAGAGATGCAGTTCAGGGGATTTCTAGAGGCTCTGTTTGCCACGGGAAATATGTTTTTCTTCTAGATGTCAGATAGCAAATTGTATTGTGATGACAAAATTGATAGAAATCAAAGTTGTTTTTTTCCTTCTGAGACTTCTTTTTGCCTTTGCAGTCACATTTTCTCATTAAGATGTTATAACTCTGGAAAATCTGTGGGTGAATCTCCATCCAGCCTGTGCCCTGATATGATCTGGTCACACTCCATATGTATCTCGTGAGCACATCCTCAGCACTTGCAGTTACTGAATAACAAATATGCAACAAGCATGACACAGTCCCTGTTTGTATATTAATGTCCCTGCCGCTGAAAAGAGAGCATTTCCCACAGGTGGAGTCACGGTTGTGAAACAAAGGTGCTAATTGTTCTGATCTCAGATAGCAGGCTTGACTTTTATGTTTCCCATCTGTTTTCAACCCCAATTTAACGTTCCTGCAGTGCACAGAGGAAATAATGCCAAATGTGGTGCTAATGTATCCATATCCATTTTAAGATTTTGTTCTTATTAGCTAATTCCAATAGATTTTTTGCCTATGACATTAACTAAATGCATTTCTTCTGTGCCTTTTATACAAAACCCTATTCCAGTAGTAGAATAACTTATCTGCTGCTAAGTTTTCCTTTTTCAGATTTACAAAATGGAAATTATGGTTAATGATTTTGATTTTCTTAATACACTGCTTTGTGGTTGCCTACAGATTAACTAAAATCTATTTGCCTAAATATGTCCATATTTCTAAGTTCCACTACTATTAAGATATAAAGCATCTTGCAAGAGCTACTGGAAACAGGTTATTTCACTGATTTAATTTCTTTAAGTATGCACATCACTTATCTATTTAAAGATTATGATGCTAGAGGATATGAAATGTCTCAGCATGTCTCAGCCTTCCAGGAGTCAGCTGTGTTATGCTAACTTTTAAAGTATTTAAGACCTCTGAATGAGGAACATACTTAAAAACAAACAAACAAATAAAGCAAACCCAAACAAACAAAAAAACCCAACTCCTCAGGGACAAGGCATGAACTTAATGCGGACTTTTTTGGCATCATACGTTTTGTGAGTCACAGTTTACATCATTAGAACAATGTCAAATATTGATGTGTTGTGGGGTACAGAGGTAAATCCATGGGGCATTCCTAAGTGAAACAGCAGTTTCGGCATTTCCATGTGATTAATATGCAGACTGGTATTTTGCTTAAGTTCAAGGTAAATTTAGCAGTTCAGGGTTCAAGATACTTTTAGATGAGATTTTGTGTTTCAATCAACTGCATTCTGAACTGATAGAAGAGAGGAACACCAATGCGGCGATCTATATGTGCAGTACTGTTTTGATGATGTCCATAATTCCATATTAATGTTTTTAAAAAAACTGTTTCTATTTAATCCATTCTTATTCAAGCTCTTATTTCCTAGGCACAAGTGGGTTAAATGACAGAAGTCCACTGAGAACATCTCCTGTTAAAGGCACTTCCTTCATTTAGGCATGAAATCAGTTTGAAATATTGGTGGTGTGAACCTCCAACCTTGGTGCATGTTTGGTTTCAAAGACATTTTCTGCATACTTGGAATTTACTTTAATTACATTAAATAAAGCCCCATTATTTGTTTGCAGAAAGTAATACATATTTGGGACAGTAAAGGTAGAAGAGACTTTGGAAGGATCCAACCCAGATGCACCAATGTTGATCAGAGATGAGAGGCTGAGAAGTCAAAGAAGATTTCTTGTACCTCCCTGTCAAATAATCCTCTAGACACAGTAATCAATAGAAAATAGAAATTGTTCCTAATCTCTGATTTTTCTCTTCCCAACACATTTCTGAAAAACATCAGATATTTGGTGTTGTACTTTGAGAGAGGGGTGAATGACAGGAATTATTTCTTTAACTGGCTTTTAATGCCTCCAGACCGCCCTACATGATTTCTCTGGAAATGCCATGACAATGACCCAAAGCCTGCTGACTTGTGTTCACCTTTCCAATGTGTTATTTTCAGTCTATTTTACCCACCCGAAAGTTAGAATAAGCCTAAAGTGAAGATCTGTGACCCCTGAGGTCTCCTGAGGAAAGCTGCTTTTCCTCCCATCTCCTTGCCTGAACCCACCTGTATGCTTGGAGAAATGCTCACCAGCAGATATTCTCACAGACCACAAAAGGCAGTGTATTTTGATTGGACTCAATAATCTTAAAGGTCTTTTCCAACCTAGATGATTCTATAATTTCATCCCGAAGTCAGATATGCTAGTGTGGCCCAGGGAAGATGGGCCTAGTGACAGGTGCTTGAGCAAAACTAATTGCAATTTTCTTTCCCCTCTGGTAATTTTTAATGTGGTTAAAAAAAAAAAAAAAGCTGGCACATTCTTATTTATTTATTCTTTTTGTCTAGTGTGTAAAACATGGCCAGTATGCTAGTGAAATGAGACATTTTCTGCTAAAAAAAGCAGCATTTAACTTTGAAAAGTTTTTCAGTAAGAAAAAAAAATTTCTTGATCAGAAAGAAAAAGCAAAAGCAAAAAGCAAAAGCCCAAGGATTTTTAAAAAGTCCTAAAGTGCAAAGCTTCCCCAGGTTTGAAACATCTTTCCTGATGCTCTGCATGATAAAATTAAGAAAGGGAGAAAGGTATTCCCCAGGTACGCTTTTCAAGCTCCATGATTGCAATTAAATTGCAGCTATACTGCATTACAGAGATTTTAACTATGCTTGTATCCACACTGTAACCACTGCCATAGGGTCAGCTGGTAATATGGTATTAATTACAGGACTCGAAACACAATTGCATTGTAATTACAGTTACAATACTGTACAGGTCAGCTGATTCTTCAGTCATGCTTAGGAGTGGGCTAGGACTGAAAAGGAAGCGCTTTTTTCCATTTCCTTTTATGAAGATGACTCACTTCTTTCCCCTGTATTTTCAGGTTTGAATCTTCTGAAGTCTCATGACTACCAGCAAAAGAGAAAATCCAAACTGGGTATGTCTCTCTATTCATTTTGTAGGGAAAGGCTTCATTTTTAGGCAGCCAAGCAGAAAAGAAATGCCAGGAGACACTGCCTGATTAACAAGTCTGTGGGTGCTGGAAGTGAGTTCTGCAAGGTTGAAAGCAAACTTGGTGTAACCGTTGGCACTTGTTCCACATAGGAATAGTAAGTTCTTTTTTGTGCTCTTCCTGATGCTTGCTCTGTGGTTGCGAGCTGATAGAAGGCAATGCTTCAACTTCCTGAATCCTCTAAATAAGGCATCCTTTCTATATAGATGTTTTCAAAGAAAGGCACATTGTATTTTCTGCTTTGGTTGAATTTTCACATTTGGCTCTTTGAATGAACAACTTGGGTTGTTAAACAGTTGGAAACTTATTTCAAAAGGTTTGAATGTATCGCAAGAAAAAATATCTTCACTTGAATGGTTTGAGCTGCTCTCAGAAGTTTATTTACATAGCTGCTATATTATGCCTCAGTTTGAAGGGCATCCAGGCTTCCTCTTTCATCTAAACTCCTTTTACAGGAGTTTATATTAATTCACAAACAACTTCAGTTTTCATTAGTTCTAAGTTTCTTTCAAGAGATTACTATAGTAAACCCGTGTTTATTTAAATACTTGCATCAATACATATATTAGCTCTTGTAAATTCAGATGCAGTGAACAATAAGCCAGCCAGTCCCCATCCATTCATGCATGCCATTACGTGAACCAGCGTGCCTGGGTAGTAAGGATGCAAAACTCCTACCATGCCCTAGTGAAACCTCAAAAAGGTTCATTTGCAGGGCCACCTCTAATGTTGAGAAAAATTACATCCCTCCAGTAGAAAGTCCTTTATAAAATTAGGTGCAATGAATTAGAATTTCCTGTTCCTATAAGCGAGGTTGGGTAAAGTGGGTAGGCCAACACTTTACTCCTCCACATTCTGGCTTTCTCAGTCTCAATCAAATAATGCTGCTTATTTCGCATGATTCACTACACTCCTGATTTATTATGTTACTAAATCCCATTTATCTAGGTCAGGCCTCATTTTTCTCCAGGGTATTCTGGAGAAAAATCTGGTTCTTTTAACCAGATGCTTAATATTTTGTATGGCACCAATACCAACATATTGTTTAAAACAGTATCAGTAAGAGTTAACTCCGACAATGAGGGGAAAAAAGGCAGAATGAGTCCCTACAGCTATCTGTCTATCAAGAATTCATCTAGTACTCTGATGTTTGCTATAGGCAAAATAAAACAAAGCACTACCAGCAATAATTCAATTCATTTGTGGGGGTATTGTCAAAATAAGCTGTTCTGGTGCTCCCTGATCCAACTCACAGGCCAAGTAATGCCGTCTTTTGTATGTCCAAGGGTTTTGAAATGCTCTTGTGTTCAAGGAAGTCTGTCTCAAATAATAAAATCCACAATGTAATGGGCCTCTCCAGCTTGTGTGGGAAATTTCATTAGGTGCCTTTAAAAGTCAGGCGTTCCTCAAGTAAGCTGTTAATTGTGCATTGCTTGAGATAAGTGTATTAAATATATTCCAGCTACAGATGGGCTTTAAAATCAGAGCTGGATTTAAAATATCAAAATGTCTGGAATATTCTGATTATTTTTTTTACCCCCTCCATTAGAAAGATGAGAAACAAACGCAAGGCTTTGAGTCCAAACTTTTACATACTTCCATGGTAAAGCTCAGGGGTGCCTGACTGGATTTTGGCCTGGTCCCATCTATCTCTAGATGCTTAAAGGCATTCTTCTGTTCCCCCTTTTCCCTTGTAGCTGGAAAGCACTATCCTCTGCTTTCTTGAAAACAAACATCAATGCTGCCAGTTGTATAAGCCTCTAATTGGTGCAATTTGATTTCACTGAGTGGCCTATATATCTGTAACTTCATACAAGGGGTAGGTTGTATAGGTGTGGGATTAAAGTCTTTCCAATCAGACAATTTTCAAATCCATAACAAACTCAACTTCTGTCAGGAGCCTCCCCTGTTTAGATAAGATGAGCAGAAAATTCAGACATCTTCCTAAGAGGTGAGGGGTGGAAAAGGAGCAAGAATATGATGTCGGCCTATTTACTTGGTGAGGTTTTTTGAGTCTGAGGTCATTCTAATATTGTGTAGTTTCACATCTAAAGCAGGTGCTCAATGCTGCAATGAGGTGTTTCTTTTGACCTCTCTGTGGATAAACTGCTTTTCTTCTGTGCCTCAGCACCAGAATGAATATAAAAAACTAGGAGGTAGAGATTGCAGTAAAGTTTCCCTGTATTAAAATGTGGCCAAATACTATAGAAGTTTAATTTTAGAATACCACTGCAAACATCACTAGAAATATTTTCTTCTCTGAAAATAACTAATAGATTAGAAATGAAAGTTGAGTAAGAAAAATTCTTCACTTTTACAATGTACAGAGTAATATGTGTGCTGGGGCAGTCTGTCAGCAGTAGCTGGTGATTTCTGCGTCTGGGGCCTGTTTCATGGCAAAGCCTGTAGTCCTAACATTGGAACAAAAGATTACCAGAGATAACTGATGGAAAGCGTATTCCAGTTATTGACTAAGAAGCCTCACCTTCGCCCTGCAGCTAATTGCAAGGTTAAAAACTGCAGTAAAAATATCCATATTTATCAACCAATTTGGCTTATTTCTGTTCCAGATAAATGAAGCAATATTCCATTGCCATCTCTGACCATGCCTTATTTTTTTCTATGTAGACGTGTTATGACAAAATCTCTTTCATTTTAATTAAATTTTTCTAGATACTATCTTCATAAGACTAGCACTCAGAGAGGCACAATCATAATTTTTAATAGAAGATGGTTAATGCTTGGGAAAAATGACGGAGGAGCATTTGTCACTACTGAAGTTTTCTGTCTGCAAGGAGAGGACCAGCAAGGGTTCCTTGGATCTGCTTTTCTAGAGTGACCTTTGTACCAGTTTAAGACCTGGCCTTAAAAGCAGGTAAGTGCTTGCTTATTTTCAGAGTATAAAACAATCTGGTAAAATTAATGAGTTTGTTGGACTGTTTCAATGAGCCAGGTTTAAAACAAAGTCTTTGGTCAAATACGTGACAGCCTTTGGGATCTGATCTTTACTTTTTTTCACAAAAATGCTGATTTCTTATGACTCACTTCTAGTTAATAGCCATAGCTATCACTGCTCAGAACTCGATTGAGATTTCCAGTTCATTTCATATATATCACCGGAGAGATTGGAGGTGGTAACAGCCTTCAGCTGCTGGCATGCTCCAACCTGAGCCAAGGTGAACAAGCCTAGAAATGAAGGAGAATTCATCCTGTGCCATTGTTTCCTTGGCGGGGAGGAAAGAAGCAAAGACAACTGCAAGTATAGGACTCCTACCAGTTCGGACTTTGCCACAGCAGGCAAATGCTAAGTATTTTCTAAAGTGACCTGAATTAACCTTCTTGTAATGCCACAACACACAGGCCCCTTTTGGTTGCCCACAGGGAGGCAGAGCTGCCAAGGGCATAGCGAGTCCTGCTTCCCAGCTGACAACCTACAAGGATGTCTTGGTTATCAAATGGCCCCAGTAAACCATGTTTAGGCAACAGAGTTGAACTTTTCCTAGCTGTGGATGGACACAAATGGGCATTTTCTCCCAGGCATACAGAAGGACAGGCAAGCTTGCTGCTCATTTGAGTTCTGAAGTCCATCTTTAAGAAAACACCCACTGATTTAAGGCATGCCCGGTTTTCATTTACTGCTGGGAAACATGAAACCTTCATGGCTTAAAGTATCTTAATTGGGCCACTAAAGCCTGGTATAAAATGGCTGAGATAAACAGGGTCAGGAGGGTGAAGCATATTCTCAATGCATTGTAAAGCTTTTGCTGCTCAGCCCTGGGTTCATACTGTCCAGAACTATGTTTCCATGAAATAAAATGCCTGTGTGCTCTGTGTGGTGGCTCCTGGGAGGGACCCCTGGTCAGCGCTTTTCGCTTAGTCGGCATTGCAGCCAGGGAGCCTTAGCTGCTCCCCCCCCTTCAGTGCCTTGTGCTGTTCTGAATTTCAGTTTCTAATTCTGGTGTGTTTTAATTTTGTCCAGCTCCGGGATTTAATACGTGTGTTTTGGCCAGCTTGAAAGACCTCATCTTCAGTTTGCCTGTGCAGGGGCTACTTCCAGAACAAGGGCTCTAGCACCTGCTCTTTTTGCATGTCTTTTCCAGAAATGTTCTAACAATTGTGGTTACTCCAGGAGACTGAGTTCAAAGAATGTGGTAAAGCATCAGATCTAGGATCTATGTATGTACACATGCATAAGCAGTACAAGTGTAGAGCTCTGGTGGTCTCTTTGTATCCTGATGAGTACAAAAAAGAGACAAATCCAAAATATTCACCATAAAAGAGCAAAAGGAGGAACTCTAGAATGGCATAACAGGTTTTTTTTCCTGTTCATGCAGATGGTAAAACTTTTTTTAACTTTGAAGACTCATAACTTCTGATGTCAATTTATGTTCAGAAGAAAAGAAATAAGGCTGGATGCTGTAGATGTGGGAAATTAAATGCACATGTGAATTCCTCAGGTTGTTACTCACTTCCAGCAGCATGTACATTCCTGCAACCAGATTTATATTCTTATAATTTGAGAGAGAGTATTTGGTCATGCTGTCCAGCCTGGGTGAGTTGTTATTTTTTTTTCTTTTTTTAAATTCAAACAGGACATTGGAAAAATACACTGGGTAACCAGTGCTAGTTACGGTTAGTTACGGAGTGTAGCACGGTTAGTGTCTGACTTAAAAAAAAATACAACCTCCCCCCCCCCCAAACCCAAAACAAACAAAAAAGCCAAACCAAAACAAAATAAACCCCCTAAAACAACAAACAAAAAAAACAGGAGTTGTGGTTCTTACAGTCTGTAAGCCATTGAATAGAGGGTGACACGGGCTGGCGATCAAACTAGCCGTAGCGGGACCGTGGGCTCTTGGCAAAGGTGGTGGCAGTAGGGGGACGCTGTCCCACTCGCCGCCGTGGGGAAGGGCCTTCCTCTCCCCCCAACCCTGGCCCTGCTCCCTTTCCCCGGGTTCCAGCCCCGAGGAGCTGCCTCCAGCCCCTCCGCCCGGGAGCGGATCACCTCCGGACCCGCGGCGCCTTATCGAGGAGTTGTAGGGGTCTCCGGCGCACTTCCTCGGCTGGCGGGCCAGGCAAAGGCGGGCCGCTCGGTAACCCACAGCACGACCCCACTTGGATGGGGTGGGAGGAGGTGACCCCCCGGCCGGCGGTGGCGGCGGCGGGGCGGTGCGGTGCCGGGGGGCGGTGCCGGGAAGGGGGGCGGAGGCGCGGGAGGCGGTGCGGCGGGTACAGCCGGGCCGGGCCGTGGCGGTCGGCAGCAGTGCTGCGCTCATGTCAGCCCGTGCCCGCTGCCGTCTCTTCGGCCTCCCACCGGATCGGTTTGGCTTTATATTTACATTGCGTTTTACTTTCTAAATTGTTTTTCTTCTTGTAGAGAAGGCGTGCGACATCCAACTTTAAAAAAAAAANCAGGCGACGGTGGCCTCCTGTGGGTCTGGCGCCGCTCCACCCTCTCCGCTCGGCTCCTGCCGGGGCTGCACCTCTGGGCCAACTCAAACCGGAATAGCTGGGGTTTGCCTGAGCCCGATCTGTAGAAATAGCCCTGTGCTGTACCCACATGCGTTAGGATAGTTGTTATTTACAGCTTTTTTTTTTTTTTTAAGTTAAAGCGGGGGAGAGGGGGCTGTATTTTATTGCACATCTAAGAATTTTTTGACAAAGACGTGAAGGACAAATGCTTTCCTTTCTGGCTCATTGTCATAATCAACTGTTAAATGTGCATCCCTTTACTTATGGTTTGCCTTTGTCAGAGGTCTTATCTGAGGTTGTTATAATAATAAGATACTTATGATCAGATGTTTAACTTTGTGAGGATGCTTTTTCCATGAGCTCTTCTTTCTCTTTGTGGGCTGAAGAGGTACAGTATAACTGCGGCTGCTCTGCTCCTGCTTGCTTGAGGTTTATTAACCTTGACCACTTTGAACCACCTTTTTAGAATCCGGAACGGAAAACCAGAGTGAATGGCATTAGGAATACATTGATATCTTTCTTTAAACCAGCATGTAGTTTGGTTGTGGTGACACGTCCTGGGGGCGCAGTGGTTCCCTCTGATGTTTGTGGGAGAACTGCAGTAGTTTCAGTGACTTTGTGGCATGTCCAAAGTAGGCATGTCGCTAAATTTTTGTCAATGGAAACATCTCCTCACTGCATGAGTCCTAGTGATCAAATTGACAAGTTGACTCAAACTCCAGCATCTGCGGCTTAAACGTTAGCTGTAACTTCAGAATAACAGTTGAACTTCTTAAGGCTGATCTGCTGCTGATTGATGTGCCTGAGTATTGCTCCTGTGTGTTGTGTTCAGCTGTCTGTGTCCTGACATCTCTGCAATGGGGCACTGTAGGGTGAAATAAAGGTAGTATTATTAAAATGTTATCCATAAATGTCTAAGTCACTTGATAGCATACTGTTACTGGAAAAGAGATGGTGTTTAAGATCCTTTATATTATTTTACCTTATTACTACTTCCTCTCCTTGCTCTTCACTCATTCCATCTGTTTTCCCATGATTTCTTCCTCTGTTAATTTCGTGCCTTCTCTATCGTGACTCTCTTTTGTCTCACATCTCCTTTTGTTTTGCTGACTCTTGTAATTTTAAATCCTGTCTGAAAATGTTTGCTTTCTGCAACTGTTAATCACTGATATTGTTTCTTATTCTTGTAACCCCAGCATTACTTCTTTGTTGGCATAGTTTGTTGCTGAATTGTTTGGGGTTTTTTTTTTTTGTTTCTCTGTCTCATTGCTGTGTTCTGTTATCTGGGTGGGGAAGTTAAATTTGCTGGACTTTTCTTTTGCTTTTCATTATGCTGAGAAATGTTCCTCATTTCATGGAACACCTGCTTGTCTACAGTCATAAATGTTTCTGCTGTGACTGATGCTTGTACAACTGTGTGTTGCTTGAATAAGCGTTGCAGCCTTGGACCACAGATCCTCCTCTCATCCCTTGGAGTTAGGGCAGGACATTTACCCCCAGTTTTATCAATGGAAAGCCAAGATCAAATCTTGCCTAAGGTACATGAATGTTCTTTTACCAGGAAAAAGAATTTAACTCAAGCCAATACCTTGACTAATACACCATCTTTCTTTGAGAAAGAGCCAGCTAACCCAGCTCAAGACAGGACTAACCCATCTCTAAGCCAGACAGGACTCCTATGTGCATCTCTCTTTCAGCAGCAGACCAGGAGTTCAAGCATGCTCTGTTAGCTTTTCAGTACAGCTTTTTTTGTGCCCTGTTCCCTGGTGTGATAAAGGTAGCTGCAGAGTCAGGAAGCTGGAGATGAGGAGCTGGAGGCCTTGAAGGAAATGCGAAGTCATCAGTGGAAAACTCCCATGTCTACTAAATGGGAATGCTGACCTCTCTGCTGGTGGTACAACAGCTTGGACTGAAATGTAAAGTTGTGATGCTAAGTCATATCATTTGTGCATTTGGACCAGCTGCAGCGATGCAAGAGGCAGAAAAAACAGCTCAGGGAAACAGTTCAGGGAAGGTGTTCACCCAGCCGCACATTTGGTGTGCAACCATTCCTGAACTCCTGCATCTCCTGGATTCCTGCAGGTCTTCCATTTGGCACGAGCATCTGAACAGAGGTGGCTCCATCCTCTAGAGGTGTTGGTGATGACAAAGTAGGGTAGGAACGGGAATGGTTGTGTGCTCACTTCATTTGGCTGCTGTGGGTCCTTGTTTTATTGTTCTTGCTGGTATTACTTAGGGTGCTCTTTTGAAAGGTGCTGGGCAAAAAACGTGTGCCTTTTACATTGTTTAGTCCAGTGGATAGTCTCATGTGGTTGCAAGAACTTGAAATCCAGTTTGGGTCTAGTGACTCTGCAGCAGGGAGAGAGTCCTGTTTATTTTAAGCTGTCAAAGGCTAATTGTTTCTTAAACAAAGCGAGAGGGAGGCCATTCTATGAATAAGATAAAAAAGTGCACATCACCTCTCCAGTGGGGGAGGTCTGTCACATCAGCAGACCTTACTCCTTGAAGAGTTGAATCAGCTCAACAGATTAGTTTTGAGGTGGAGATTTCTAAGCAAAAGCAGTTTCATGTGTTTTAGAATAGTTTTTGCTCACTTGCTAATACAGAAATTTTCATGTGCTCAGTAGAAACTGAGGAACCAGAAAACTTAAAAGTGAGAGAAAGTTGCAGCTGAGCTATTGAGATCAAGTGTTGGGTCAGATTAGTATGTACTAGAACCTCAGTGTGGAAGTCTTCTTCCAGTGCAGAGAGGTGCCCTCTCCTCTACCATTAGAGCTGCCCCTCCCCACTTGGGATCCACATCCTGGAACATCCTCCTGGAGATAAGTGCTTATGCCCTTTCTTCCAAAAACTGAGCACAAGCACTGTCTGAAATACGGGTTCAGGAGGAAGAATTTGGAGCGGCACTCCCTCAGTTCCTAGATTAAGAGGTCCTTCTTATTCATGCTTCCTGGCCCCATGTCCAGGGGAGTGTGCCAGGTGGTGCTAGGTGAAGCCATAGGTACCTCTCCACACCTTTCTGGAATGATGAGAATCTTTTGGACCCAAAATGTTGGGGCACTTCTGTGAGCTGGAAGAAACCTGTGCTTCAGTCCTTGGCTCTGAAATATTTTTTCACTTACTATAAACAGCTGTTGGATGTGAGCGTGTGAAGGCTCTGCTTTCAGATTTGATCCCTCTTAGTCAGAAGAGGAAACTGAACCTCTCTTCCGTATCTGGGGTTAGTGCTCTCATGTGGGATGGGGGCAGGGAAGTCAAGCAGCGCCCCTCTGAATTCTTGCTTCTGCAGTTGTATCTTAAGAGAACAGTTATTCTCAGTTTTGGAAAGAAATATACCATAACCACCTATCTCCAGGAGGATGATCCCTGCTGTGAATCTCAAGCGGACAGGAGGCACCTCTGGTTAGTGGTACAAGAGAGGGTTTTAGGGCTCAGCATTATCCGATGGCTGCTGCAGGTCTTTGGATGCTTGAGATACTGAGACTTGAAGCAGTGCCCTGCCCTTTTTTTCCTCTTTGGCTTCAGGTTTATTCTGGGTTTGTATGCTGCTTGGAGGTGCTGGTGATATGTACCCTAACTTTTCTGATCTCTGTGAGCTTCTCCCCCCAGTCTTTTTAAAAAGAACGCTTTTGAATGTATAAACTGATAGTCTTGTGATTTAATACAGAAAAGGAGAAGATGTTTAGGAAAAGGAGTTTACATACATGGGTCTTTTTCTGCCATTTCAAGATATATTTAAGATATAATTGGTACTGGCTTATGGACTGTGCTAATAATGCTCTCCCCCGTCACCCCCCATTCCCTTCTCCCCCCTGTTTTTGAGCTCTTGGTGTGTTTTAGCTTCTATACAGTTTGAGGCTTTATGTCCTACAGGAGGTATGTGGCAGAGCTAGGCAATGAATCCAGGTATCTGAAGTCAGACCAATGTCTGAACCGCAAGAGCGCCTTCCCCGATATTTTGGCAGTAAACGTTGGAATGTTGGCAATGATATAGGCTGGGAATTAGAGCTACTGTTAATCACCTTTTGGTACAAGTTGGAGAGGGAAGGGTGGAGGGGCAGTATTCATGATTGGAGAGGTGGGAAAAAAGTAAGTGACGACAACAGCAGCCAGCATCAGCTGTTGGAAAATTTGACAATGGGCCTGTTAATCACCATCAGTAGCCTCATTCCTGTCTCACCTCTGTAAACATGCTTTTGTGCCATAGCAGCAAGAAACCTCATGGAACATAATTAATGGAGCATGCAACAGGAAAGCTGCCTGCAAGGTAATATATGGTTGTGAGTGATGAGGAGTGCTGAGACCTATTTTTAATTAGAAGCAAAAAGTGTGTTGTAGAGCATTCAGACTCATTTTCTTGAGTTTAGTGATTTGTACTGAACAACTTGTCTTAATTTGTGGAAGTGCTTGCCAGAACTTTCTCATTTGACATGAGTATTAGGATTTTATTCAAATTCCTTCACTGGGCCTTTGTGCATTAGTTGTCTTACTGAAGTTGGACTTCTCACACAGATTGAGTCAGTCATACTTTGGGAAGGAACAAGATTAAGTAGAAAGTGTTTATGGAACAGCATGAATCAGAATATTCCAAATACAATGAAGGCTGAAACAGACAGGCTGTAGAGCTGGGCAGAGAAGAACCTAATGAGGTCCAACAAGAGCAAGTGTAGGGTCCTGCACCTGGGGAGGAAGAATTCTGGGCACCAACGTAGGTTAGGGGTGGACCTGCTGGAAAGCACTTCTGAGGAGAAGGATCTGGGGGTCCTGGTACATAGTAAACTATGCATGAGCCAGCAATGTGTCCTTGTCACCAAGAGGGCCAATGAAATCCTGGGCTGCACAGGGAAGAGTGTGGCCAGCAGGTCAAGGGAGGTATTCTGCCCCTCTACTCTGCACTGGTGAGGCTACAACAGGAATACTGCATCCAGTTCTGGGCTCCCCAGTTCAAGAGAGACAGGGAACTACTGGAGAGAGTCCAGCATAGGGCAACAAAGGTGATTAAGGGATTGGAGGATTTCTCTTATGAGGAAAGGCTGAGAGAGCTGAGGCTTTAGCCTGGAGAAGAGGAGACCTTATTCGTGCTTACAAGTATCTGAAGGGTGGGTTGAAGGAGGATGGAGCTGGATTGTTTTCAGTGGCTCCCAGTGATCGGACGAGGGGCAGTGAGCACAAGCTGGAACATAGGAA
>VXBJ01004104.1:62275-228104 GCA_013400055.1 Nycticryphes semicollaris
TTTTTTTGACCCTTCTCTCCTACTGTCTGAAAATGTAATATATGGTTAAGGAACAGGGTATAAGTCCTCTAAAACAGCAAAGTTTTCTTTCTTGTGACAGCTGACAGAATGTAGTTAGTCAGGACAATCAAAAGCCTGAAGAAAGTGAGAGCGGCATAACTAGAATTGCATACAATTTAATTCTGACATACAAAGAATCAAATAATACCTAGAAGAAGGAATGGAAGGTGAATTTAAGTTTTTACTTGGGCAAAAGTATTTGACTATTTTACTCCCTAGATTTGACAGTTTTGATTGTATGATCCTGATTTTTTTTTTTTAAACTACTGTGTAGGATTAGCATTTTCAGAAATACATTCTCTTGGTTGTATTCCTAATGCAAAAGCACTGGCCTGAATTCTGCAGCTACTTTGAATGTATGCTAATGTATCTGGGAACATAATTTGGTCCATCATATGACATTTTTTGTATTCCTTTTCTGTGATAAATTTCTTAAGCACAAGCTACATTATATGGATTATTAAATACCTTTATTTATCTTGCAATAAATGCCACATAAGCAGAGATGTAGACGTATAAATACAACTCTATCTTGCATGCCTTGCAACTGAATACATATATCAAAGCTTATATCCTCTGTAATTATCCACTCACATTAGCAATTAGGCACTGCTCCAGCTTTTTCATTTATAATGAACTTATTTTGATGCTCATTTCAAATATTATAACAACAGTGCTGCCTTTAAATAAACACTGAGACAAAGCACCCTTATGGGAATGCAGTAAGTAATGAGCCCCAGAGGGAGTGCATTTGTTTCAGACACACAGCTTGGGTGTGAAGGAATGTAGGATTAGACCTAATTATGGTATTATGATTTATGAGACTGTACGCTAAAATGTAATATCCTTGGTTTAAAGAGCTTATTATTGAACAGAAGTGGAGAGAAAATTGGGGTTAGGGAAAGAACAGATGGATTTAATGTAAAAGTGAGTTTACCTTTAAGCTGTGTGGTAGTAATGGAAGTAAGAGAGGACTTGGATTTTGAATTGAGGCAAATGGTGTGGCTATTACAACTTCTGTAGTTCTCAGCTGGGCTATGGGTAATGTGGGAAGTAGTCAGGAAAGAGAGAGGAGATTGTTTAACCTGCGTGACTTTAAGTCTGCTTTGACTTCCTTTTATATAATGAGGGGATTAACTAAATGCTTTTGATTCAGTTCTTGGCCTCACTAGAAATCAAGGTTATCCTATATTTTAAAAGTGCCATAGAGGACAGGTTCATATCAGTCTTTGACTTCCCTGGCTCGGAACGTTACCTCCTAAGAAGCACGTGAACTTTTGCTTGGTTGGCTGTTTTACTGCACGGGGAGGTGTTTGAAACCCGCTGTTCTTTGCTGTTAGTGGAGCAGGCTGCTACTGCTGCTGCTTGGCTCAAGCATGAGCCTATTTGTTGAGCACTAGCACAAAGCCATGTCTTCTGCACTTGAAAGCCTAGTTTCTGCTTGCTTTGAAAAGGTCTGTCACTTCTTGCATGAAAGGGAAAATGGTGAAGTTCATATGACTTTGATACACTTGATTAGGGATATTTATGGAAAAAAAGAAGAAAGGTAAATGGATCGTAGTTCAGGATTTTGCTTTTTTTTCTGTTTCTGTGTTTTGTTTTATCACTTGTTCAGATAGGCGTATTTTAATTATATTAAGGACATAGAAACCCTTATGACTGCTTCTTTTAAACCTTCATTTGTTATTTTTAAATCTGATTCCATCTAATTACTTGTACCAGTAGTTCAAGTAATTCAACAAGTAGATGTGCAGACACCTTCTGATGTAGGTCCTGGTTTCAGCTGTTTGTGATGATGGTAAACCTTGACTTTTGGGACCTAAAGTAGAGGCCCGTGGCTGAATGTTTTCATGTGGCATTTCTGAGAACAGGATAAGCAAAAATGCATTGGTTACTCCTGTTTTAAAAAAAACAGGGATCTTGCAGCTGTGTGCCAAGAACCTCTCTGAGCTGCAGTGGTGTCTCCAGACCCACTTCTCCAGCATGGAGGGCTTGTCCTTCTCTGTCCATTTTTGAAATTTGCCCAGGTTTTGATGGCAGTGAGTTGAGGAAGGATTTCATTCAGCCCCCTAGACCTCAGGGGCTGCCTTGGTACCTGCCTCTTGCTGGAGGGGGTAGTAGGTGTTACCTGGCAGGGGCAGGTTCCTCTCCCTGCTGGCACTGGCCACCAAGAGGCTTCAACCTGACCTGCAGCATCGTGGGAGGTGACTACTACTTCCTGGGATTTCCAGCTTCCTTTCCCGGGAGGCACAGGGCAGCTGCAGTTGTCCGACTGCTTTGTGTTCCCTGTCTCTGGAGAAGTAAAAACACTTCCGTTTCTCCTACATCAGTTCACTTCATATATGAAACAAACATAAACCAAGAAATCACATTCTATCAAGGTAATGGTTTTGAGTGCAAAATTGGAAAGTGTTAAACAAGGAAAGCAAAAGACAGAGAAAACATAGGCTTAAAATGTACTTGTTATTTGCATCTTGTATTAGGTATCACCTGGGGTTTGGAGGGGCTGTTTTGGCTGCGGTAGCCAAAAGATTGTGCCAGGATGAGCCTTGTTGCTCTAGTGCTGATTTCCCAACTGTCTGCCTGGATCTCTGTCTACCTCTTAGGCTCATTTGTTTCGCCTTTTTTTTTTTTTTTCCCTAACTGCTGTTGAATAGAACCAAAACATTGTCAAAGGCATATGATTTTTAAAACAATTCATATTTATTACTTAAATAATAAAGGAAAGAGGACCCTAAAGTGGTGACTGGGCTGGGCAGCCTGAAGTCCCTGTGAGCAGGGTTGCGCTGTCCTGCAATGAACCTGAGGACCAGCCACCCTATCCCAGAGTTCCTGTGGCACTGGTTCTTCTGTCAGGTTTACCTTTGACTTAGCAAACTAGGTTAAATGTATTATAAACTTGGGGTAGATTTTGCAAACTGTGTCTGTGAGTGTTTATTACCCCTCTCCTGTTTCTCAGTAGCTTGCCTTTGTTGCCTCTAATTTGGGTTCTTTTGTGCAAACATAAATGTTTTGGTGTTCTCCAACTTGAGATACTGCCTGTGCCAAAGGTGCCCCAGCCCTTTGTTGGCTTCACAGGCACATCACATTGCCTGAGCAGGACTTTTCTTGCCATCATCTCCACTGGGTGATGAGCAACCACAGGGTTACTGAATTGCAGAAAAGAACAAGATGGCTGTCGCCTCTGCCTGTCCAGTGCTCCGTTGCTGGCCCCTGGGTGATCAATAAGAGAGAGGGGAGATGGGTGCAGAGGGATGTGTTGGTGAACAGAGGGTGAGGTGGTGGAGGAACCAGCAGAGCAAGGGGGTGTGTGTGGAAAGAGGTAGAGTTGGGTGGTGGTCCAGAACTGATGTGCGTGGTCTAACAGGCAGCATGGATTAGATGGGAAGTAGGGCTGAAGAGGAACAGAAGGTGGACGGTTGCTGAGATCTGCAGTCCCCTGCTGACAGAAAGGAGTTATAAAAGCTACTGGCAAACTTGTCTTTTCTTTTCAAATTACTCCACACAGAAGAAAGCAGCCTGTCATTGCCACTGTTTACTTTGAAATTTCAAATGGTGGAGGTCTGTGGTGAGGCAGTTGAATATTACAATATTTGATATTTTTTCCCAGCATTTTTGGTGTTGTTTAAGAAAATGCATAATGATACTGCCTGCTCCAAAAGAACATCTGAGTTACAAAGGCAGTTCCTGAGAAAGAAATAGCAGTTTTAAGGTTGTCTATGGTACCTTACGCAATTCTTTGTGTAAAAGCACAACAGTCCTTACTGACGTGGTCCCGTACCATTTTTTGCAGGGCACGGCTGACTTGCCAAGTGCACGTGATGTTCCAATGCTTTTGTAACAACTGAGATTATATATAATGAATTGTGGTACTCCAGTAATCTTATTATATAATAAATTTTTGACAGTTTGTTTGAAATGCCCCTTTAGGATATTACTGCCACATGAGTGAAGGCATGGAGTTGAAATTTATATGAAATTACTTTGCAGAATGTGGCTAGAAAAGCATATCCAAGTGTGGTTGTTATCATTTGGCACTGAGTGGGTCAAGGTTATTACAGCTCTCCTCTGTACAAAGAATTGCTATTAAAACAGTAATCAAGTTGTTGTTCTTTGACCTCTGGCAGATAAAAATCAATGTCATTTAAAAAAAATGAACAAGCAAGCACTGAAACAAGGCTTTTTATATGAATCTTAAAATACAGAAACTTTTTGTGATCCAGTGCTTGGACGACTTATTTTGATTTTCTTTCAGAGGCTTGTTTGAATTTCAAACCAGTTTTTTTTTTTTTTTTTTTTCCCTGCACTTGATATACACAAGTTAATGAATGTTGCAGAAGCAGCTGAAAGCACACAGTCACAGTGTTGGGAAAAACCACTGCTTAAACTCATGGTAAGCCCCGAATTTTTATATCTCCTGCCCACAGTTAAAAGTCAACAAACCAGTTCTTAGGGTTTTTCCTCTTTTCTGTGAAAAAGTGCACAGGCACTCCTGTGTGCAGAGCAGAAGCAGGGCAAGCACAGGAGTCTCTGAGCCGCCCAACTTTCTGAGTGCCTCCTGAGGGTGCTTTGGATGAAAGCTAGAGGAGCAGCAGGCACAATCCACCACAGCATCACTAGCCACTCCTGCAGGATGTGTTTCATTTCATTGTGGGGAATTTTGCCTGGCTCCAGTATGCACCTGCATCTCCAGTGTGCACCTGCATCCTGATAACTGTGAAATTTTGTGTACTTGTATAATCTTGAGCACTATGGTGTGGAAAATCTAGCCAGGAAGCTTTAGTTGAATGTGGCAGCTAAGTTGAATGTGGCTAGTATAGTTTTATCTTAAATCTTGCAATACCTGGCATTATTTGTAAATTCCAACTTCCAGGGGTCTGAATTTTGCATATCATAGAATGGTTTGGGTTGGAAGGGACCTTAAGTTCATCTAGTTCCAACCCACCTGCCATGATTTGGGTTGGAAGGGACCCCCATTGGAACCATATCATCTATTCCAACCCCATGCTCAGTTGCCATTTGAGAAAAAGTGAGTTGCTCTCCCTAATGGGTGTGGAGAGAAGCTGGAAAATAGGAATGTTCACAAATGAAAGGTGTGTAAGGAGTGCCCTGAGTTTGGAAGTAATTTTCTTCTGCTATGTTTATATTGTTTGAAGGTGGAAGTATGACTAACTAGTAGAATGTGAGTACTTGAGATTGGGAAAAGTGCTTTTTGCCTGACCTTGTTGATGTCATTTTAAAGTTAGCATTTTTGACGGACCCACCAGTTGTTCCAGATAACTGAATCAGCAGTGAACTTTGCTAAAATATTCTCAGTTACCTTTTAAATCTGGTTAATATTTCTGTTATTGTTCAGAAACAATAAAGAGGGAAAGACTGGATATCTGTTTTGAAAACACTGACAGCAAATCTTTATACATTTGAGTAGTGTAAAACATTGAAAGACATCACTAAGCAAGTCCATTTTTCCAATCAAAGAAGAAAAGTTCTAAGGCTACCTAGAAAGTTTTAAAAAAAATATGAATTCCTTCATTAAAAAAAAACCCAAACAAACTGTGCCAACCGAGAAAGGCTAACTGCCTGTTAAGTGGTATTTGCTTTCATATATTGGAAAATTTCTGACTTAGATTATTGCCTTTTGCCAAGGTAGACTTAGTTTCAGCTGAATGCACTGTCCCCTCCTTGCCATCTGCCACTTGTGAGGGTGCCAGTTTATAGACTTCACTCCTGTTCTGAACTGGAAAAATAGGGCATGGTGAGATTGACTCTTTGCAGGTTGCTGAAAAGTCAGGGTTAGGTGAAGAGTTTTGTGGAATTTCATTGTTCTAAAATGAGATTTACATCAGGTTTGTTGATGGAAAAATCAGGTAGGGCTATGTCTGCAATGCTTCTCCTGTTGGAGACAGTAAGTCAAGATTTAAGGTTGAACAGGTTTCATAAGTGAGGAACTGATGTAGTAAATATTTTGGATTTTAGTGTTACTGCAACAACAGTAACATTGAATACTTCAGCAAATACCAGAAGTTCAAGTTTTGAATAATATCGTCAAGTATTTTTGTAGATATCCTTTCATATAATTGCTATCATAGTAGCATGTTATTTATAGACAGTATTAAGAGCATTAGAATGCAGGAAAAAAAACAATCCTTGCCTTTAAAAGATAAAAGTACAAAATAACATACAGAAAATTTAGTGGATATTGTGTTGTTTGGGCTGTTATTGTGTCAGGCCACAATTGACTTCATTACATAATATATATTCTTCTATTCAGAAAATGTAATTAACAAAATAATGGCAAAGATTCATGACATTATTTCCTATATAGATGGTCTGAGATGTAGGTCTTAGACCTGCAAATTCTTCAAACAAACTTCTACAAACTGCAAATGTCATGAAGCATTTTTTTTTAAAAAAAAAACCTCAACTGCTGAAGAGCATTCAAATTAACTTATCTACTTCCTGTGCTAGATTTTCCCTAGTACTAGTAGATGGATTAGAGTTAGATCATGAAACCATTCAGTGGCAGGCACCTGGCTCTTCAGAGAGGGCACTGCTATGGAACCTGGGCAGCTGCAGGATTGTGTTAGAGCTATGCTCAGTTTCTGTTAGCAATGGCTTCTCTTGCAAAAGCGAAACAAGGTCAGGACCTGGCAGGCAGTAAGTTCTGTCTGTATTAACTTTTGTAGTTGAACAGGTTTTTCTGGCACTGAATGTAAGGACTAATTACTGAATTCCCCCCTCTCATTTAGGATATGGTAAAAACATGAATTGTAAAGTTCTGCTATAACATCTCATTTGAAGCAATACTGTGCATTAGGCTGGTGGAGTCAAATGCCCAGTTTGTGGGACCATTTCATCTGGTCCATTTCCTTTCTATGGCAGATTAAACTGTTTACTGTGATTAGGCTGCTCTTAACAGAATCATTTTACTTGAGTAGAGCTGGAAGTAGAACAGTGCTGGTTTGAGTTTTCAACCATGGATCTACAGTGTATTTAAGGGGAATTACTGTGATAAAGGATGATACACAAGCAGTGGAATGACTTGCATGAGGTTGTTAAAAAATTGTGGAATAAAACCAAAGTCTCCAAGTTCTGGGTCAGTTCTGTTTTTAGAAATGCTTACCTAGCAAGATGTTCAATGCTAAGTTGCATAAATTGTTTTATTTAAGATATTGGTTTATCTTATGGTAAGCCTTGGGAGTAAGCCAGCTGTGACAAAATTAGTTTAATAAAGCTTCCATGGGCCAAATGTTTTTTTAAGTATATATCTAAAGATGCAGAATGAGCTTTGTGATTGCAAGAAAAAAAAGTCTATGCTGTGAAGAGTTTCACACTTTCTGGCATTATTGTGATGCCCCTATGTTGGATGTAACCTCATTGACACTGGTACAAGTAATGTTCTTCATTTGTAATGGAGATGTGAGAAAAATCCCTCCAAATTTCTGTGACCAGATAGATGAAGCAATACAAGTCACCACCCAAAGCTCATACACTTGTTACAGCTGGAGCAAAAGCTGAGCTGTATTACTCAAGAGGCATCTTAGAAAGAAATTCGGCATTGCCAGGGCAAGCGATACAGGACTAAGTGAGCAGGAGTACCGGGAACGTAGGACAAAAACTTAAGTCATAAGCAGAGAAACCCTGCTATGCTGACCCATGGAAAATTAAAAATGAGAGTGTGCTACTTACCATTGTTCTCTCTGAAAGCTGTAATCAAAGAAACTCTTGCTGTTTGGTTTCTCCTGTGCCCAGGAAAACAAGAACTGATGCATTAAGAAAGCACCTGACACCATCTCATACTTTTTCTTTATAGTGGAAAACAGCCCATAAGTCTCCTGAACTGAAATCATTGCTTGCGACTAATGATAACCTGGTATCATGAGATGGATCCAACTTCCATAATGGAGATTTGTGACTTCTTGTCTCAAAAGAGACCAGAGAGAATTGATATAATTTCTAATACAAGAACTGGAAGCCTTGCAGGTAGAACTAAAGCAAGAATAAGAATGCCGTTTGAAAAAAAGAACTGAGTGCATCAGAAGCAGTCAAAGCAAAGAGGTTTTGTAGTGAACGCTGTGAATGATGATTTACAGGTGAAAGTGAAAAGTTTTATGGGCAGCAATTAAAAAATGTCTGGACAAGTTTGGGAAATGTGCAGGGAACATACCCACTCTCAAACGGCAAGGTGGGTCAATGGGGTGGAAAAAAGTATATTTTCTGTGGTTCTGATCTGGTTTTCCACAAAATACAGATGAGGAAAGCTTGGGATTCCTTTGAGTTTGAGCCTCAGCAAAGACTTGACTTTAGAAATTATCTTTCTGATCACTTCTAAATAACGTAGTAACTAGTTATCCAAGTGTGGAAACCTGGGTATGAGGAGACAAAGGAGAGTTTAGAAGTTGATGGAGTATGATAAAATTTTTGAACGACCTGGGGACAACTCCTGTTGGTTCTTAAAATTTCAGACGTTTTCACGATAATTTATCTAAGAGATAAGTACATGGTCAGGACAGACTATACTGAGGCATCTTGAGGATAGCTTGCAATGTCGTTGTAGGAATTAATAGGGCTGTGCTTTCACAGGTGTTCACAGATCTAGGAGCAACAGGGTGACCTTGACACTTCAACTAGCCTCTGGAAAGTTCATTTAGATGAAGATATTGCCTTAGGCAGAAGATCAAAGGACTATTTCATAGAATGACTGCTGAAAAGAGATCACTTTTTCTTTCTTCCCCACAACTTGTAAAACCTCCTGAATCATCCATTTGAAGAATATGTTGTTCCTGAAATGGGCTTCAGAACAGCCAAAAGCTTTCTTTGGGAAGATAATTAGCTCTTGCAATCATCTTGAAGGGTGGCATCCCCTCAGCATGGCCTGTGGATTTCTGATCACATCAGGCAAGCTTGGAGTTTAGAAATCAGGCAAAAGATAGGAGTTTGTATTCATTCAGAAATTCTATTGTTACTTTGAAACTGCTTAAACAGGGGGGGCTGCAAGATTGCCCCTGCTGATTTGAAAAAAAAGTATGATTTGGTGTGTAAGCAGGATGTGGAAAATAGTGCAGGAAATGTGATGTTTGAAAGATAAGAGAATGCCCCAGTGCAACAGTATCTTGTGGGGACATCAAGGAGTGTATTGCTGAAGTTTTTTTCTGCGGGAGAATTGGTAGTAATGGCTGTCCATTGATAAGTCATGACTTATTGCACAAAATCGCCTGATGCTTGTGAAGTCAGGCACCAAAGGGCACTAGAAACAGAAGAGACTTTGCTGAATGATTTAGAGACAAGCATAAGCTGTCTGTGGATCAAAGGAAAATTTTAAATTCAAAGTATTTCACTAAGCTATTGAGACTCTAGTCTTCCATAAAAGTTGCACTGTCTCAGTGTGTCCACAGTCTGATGGGTGTGGTAGAAAGGATCATTATGCACTCATACTTTCAACTGCCTTATTTTCTAAACTCAAGGAAATTAGGGCACTCTGTCCCATTGCCTTTGAGGGACTTAAAACAGGAGCAGATGAAAATATGAATTACACTCCAAAAGTTATTTTGGTTCAGTATTAAGCAATTCTCTTTATTGTAAAGAAATTCTGGGATGATGTGGACTGTGCAGAAGATCAAAGGCTAGACTGGAAAAGCTCATTCAAGCCTGTTTGATAACACGAATATCTCTTGGACACATTTTTACAGGAAAGCGTCCAGAAATTGTCTGGATGTAAGGGAGAGATAATGGATCAAGGAGAATTCAGTCTCATTTGCACTTTGTCTCTCCTTCTTTAATGTAGTTTCAGATACACGTTATAGTAGTTTAGCTTGTAGTGACAAGTGTATGGACTAAAGAGACCAAGTTCATGTCTAGATTAAAGAATGAAGATTTTAAGTAATCTGGAGTGAAAGAAAGCTTTTTTTCAGTAGCTGCTTTTAGGAGAGGTCATACAAGAGTAGAGGCATCTTATTCCTTTAGCCCAGAAGAACTGAAAATATCTTGTCATCTGTTCTTCCACAGAATAATGGAATTGTCAGAGGTGGAAGGGACCTCTAGTCCAACTCCCCTGCTAAAGCAGGATTGCCTAGACCATGTTAACTCAGGACTGCATCCAGGCAGGTCTTGAAAACCTCCGGAGAAGGGGATTCCACAACCTCCCTGGGCAGTCTGTTCCGATGCTCTGGCACCCTTACCCTCATGTAAAGAAATTTTTCCTCTTATTTTAATGGAACTTCCTATGTTCCAGCTTGTGCCCATTGTCCCTTGTCCCGTCACTGGGAACCACTGCAAAGAGTCCAGCTCCATCTTCCTTCAACCCACCCTTCAGATACTTGTAAGCATGAATGAGGTCTCCCCTCAGCCTTCTCTTCTCCAGGCTAAAGAGTCCCAGCTCTCTCAGCCTTTCCTCATAAGGGAAATGCTCCAATCCCTTAATCATCTTTGTTGCCCTACACTGGCTGTCTGGTTTTGCTCAAGAACAGGATGTTCTTGTGATGTTGTGATTCTATGTGATGGTTTTTTGAGGGATCAGATCTGAGTGCTTGTTTTCTAAGTACTGATGAAGACACATTATTTCTACTAAAACATAGGCATAGTTTTTTCTTGCTGACTTTGGTTGTCAGAAGGAATATGGATTTTGTAAGCTAGACCTGAAATATCTTCCATGAGTTCTCAGTCCTCCATACAAAATGGAATTGAAATGAGGTAAATTTAGTTGAAGAGAAGAGGGAGGATGGTTTTTTCCTATGCATTCAGTGAAGTATGTCGGTCTCTCGCTCTGTGTGGTGTTTGGTTCATGTCTTTGGGCTATGCAGCCTGAGGTTGTTCCCTATGGGTCCCCATTTTCAGTATTTAATCTACTGTGCCAGTTGTGGAGGAACAAGAAGCTCATTTTCATCTGTTGCTGAGCGTCAGCATCCTGAAATAGCAGTTTATGCTGTTAGAGGCATGGGCATGCTTCAGAGTGTATTTTGCACCACTCACACTGCTTCTGCCAAAGCACTTGCAGTTTGTGTGGTTGGCAGGAGGATGTTGAAGGGGAAATTTGAGAAGCAGGGGGTCACACAACCCAACCAGTAGATAACAAGTGATTATCTGTTATCACTGAACAGTTGATCTTATTATGCAGTTTCTGCTTCTAGAGTAGTTTGCAAAACTGAATCTGAGTCTCAGGATGCTAACCATTAGTTTGCAGGAAGGAGGACATACTCTGGTCTTTGCCTAGATGCGGGATTCATTTTAGGAGGGTGATGACTCCTGCACTACCCAGTCCCTAGATTGAAGGTAGGATCTTTCGGGATAGACAACGTGCATGAAGGAAGTGGAAGATGCTTACAAGTTCTTTATAAGGGTATAGATTTAAATGAGATCCTTTCTGTAAATGCTGAACTCTCCAAGGAGGAACAATGGACAGGACTTCAACGTTGCTCCAACTACCTAGTGGCTTTGTCTTCTGGAAAGGATGGATTTTCTTTTTGGAGGGTTCTGTTCCCACATTAAACTGGCACCTGAGTGGCTGGATGAATTTCTGTGTGTCCGGATTTCTGCAGAAATCTTCTGAAGCAGAAGCAACTGCTTTCAAATGGTTCTTGGTTAGAGAGGAGTGCTGAAGTCGTATTTCACTTGTGCCAGCCTTGTTACCAACACATAGTAGTGTTGAGAGTGGGGGAAGTAGGATACTTGTGCCATACCTTGCAGGTGGTGAATTGAGCGCTCACTGGTCAGGTGTTTTGTGGACTCTGTGTTGCTGGAGTAAGTCAGCAGAGAATCTGATCCAAATGCCAGCTGAAAGTCTGCTTGACAGCTATAATAAGATCTGTACAAAGCTAGTTGGTAGGAATTTAAGTGCAACTTTGACTATGGGTGCTGCGAACCTTTTTTCGGATTTCAGAATGACAAGTTAGATACAAACTTTTATTTTGTATTGACATAGAGATTTTTATACAAACAAAGCTATTTTTGGTGCTTATTTCCTAGAAAAAAAACCCAAACAACCCAACTTGAAAGCTAAAATATGGAAAAATATGATATTTCTAAACCCTCTTCAGATTGAGGATTAGAAAAAAGAAACAACAAAGACTCAAAATTGCTTGCAGCTCACACAATTATCAGGACAGCTGCAACCAGATGAACTGCACGTTGTGAGGTTGAGGAACAATTTGTACTCCTTTTTAAGTTGTCAGAGTAGCAAGCAGCAACATACATGCAGTGGAATAAATCTTTGTCTCCGATTTTCCATTTTTCTAAGAAAGACTGTCCATTTAGGTTTAACAAATATCTGTTTATATCTTAATGGATCACAGGGGAGCAGTTATCTTCTGGTGCCTTATTTAGGGCACTGTATTGAGGGAAGAATTCATATGTAAGTCAACTGCAGTAGCAGAGATAATCATGCCTTTTGACTTGGTGAATAGTTTTTCAAACCACTGAGGCTGTGGATATACACTTACTCTGCAAACTGTCTTTTATCAGTGCCTGCACATCACTGTTCTCCACCAAAACATTTTATGTGAGTGCTTCTTAGCTGTCTCTAAGCAATATGAGTTCATATACTTAAACAATTTAGTAGATGATTTATGCTAATGGACTTGACTGTTGCTTGGAGACAGACAGGCTCTGAAAGGTTGTAACATGAAATGAATGAACTATACCAATGTTTACTTGTGCTCTTTCCTGCATTTGGGTCAACTTAGCCCTGTTGTTGAATGTTGTGATCTATGAGTCTTGTAACTCAAGTGTTAGGCATCACCTAAACCAATACTATTTTATTGCCACCTGCCAAACTAAACAGAGTTCTGCATCAGAGAGCTACTTGGGGCAAGGCTGGCAGCTACGATTTCCAGTTGGAGAAAAGCTTGAGAACAGCATGTCTCTCTTAGAAGGAGGCCAGACCTTCTGCCACTTGGGTTGAAACATTTCAATGTCCTCTTAAACGGAAGTGTTAATCAAAATATAGCCAACTAATTGTTTATGTGAGTAGATGAGATTATGCCAGACAATGTGGTGCTGTTTGACTTGGAGAAAGAACTGTGTAACCATACACAAAGCTGCACCACAGAGATAGTTGATTTGCTTTTTGATTAGGTAATAAAATCTGGAAAGGTCATAAAAATGGAGCTGATTTTTGGGTGGGGTGCCATACTATCTTTTCAGATCAGTTTATAGCTGAGTCATATTATTTACTGTGCACAAATGAATGATGAATCGTAGCTAAGGCAGTGAGCAAGTTTTTAACTAAGGTGGCAGGTTCACTTCTTGCGATAATGGGTAGAGCAGACAAGAGGGTTGTGCAGTGGTAAGGAAAAGGCTAGAATGGCTTTACTCTGCTGAATATTATTGCACAGTATTAGAGTGACTCTATCAGGGCTTCTTAAATGGGGGTTGTATACACCAATTAGTTTAACTTGAAACTAGACGTGAACTTTGGTATGCTTTTTTGTGTGTCCAGGTTCTCTTTACAGGAAAACCATCCAGTAACAAGGCAGCCTTGCTGCTACAGTCAAAGTCACTATGGGAAACCAGGCCAGTGTGATTATAAACCTCAGGATCTCAGGCTTGCCTGTGATTGCGTTTAAGACTATACATTGACACAAGAAGATGGAATACATCAAGTACCCTGAAAGATGGAACGTGTTCTTCCTGGGAAGGGCCACTAAAATGTATCCTATTTATTTATTTATTTTCCATTAAAAAAAAATAATAAAGAGTAGCCTGAGAGAGCTGATGCCTCTAAAGAGGGAAACAGGTAGCTGCCTCCATGGTACCCGCCACACTGGTTGAGAGTTGGTCCTGCAGGAGTAAGTAATGATGACTACTTACTCCATAACCATAACTCCATGCTTTCACCTTGCCTCAGTGCCTTGTGGTAGCTGCATGGTGGTCTTCAAAACAGGTCCTTTCTTCTGTCACCCCTCCTATTTTTACCCACGCTCACTCCAGCAGGTGCAGGATTCCTTCCCCCTTGTGCTTCTCCTCTTCCTGAGGCCTTGGAGCTCTGTCAGAGTGCTGTCCCACTGCCTGCCTTTCTCACAGGTTGGATTTTGTCCCTTCCTTGCCCAACTATTAGTTGAGGTGTTGAGCACATGTGGTCACTGAAAACAGGTTGCCTGTAGCAGGGCGAGCTAAAAAGTCCTGTCAGTTCCTCGCAAGTTGTAGTCGGGGTCTGCTCTGGGCCAGCACTCAGCAGCTGCTTGCCCAATGTTGTGACATGTCCCAGTTGTGAATGGAGAAGGGGAAATGTTTGTTTTGGTTCGCCCCCCCCCCTCCTCGCCATGTATACAATGAAAGGAAGCACTGCAATAAACCGAGTGAGGCAAAAAACCTTTCCCAGCACATTACCTTGTAACACTTCTTCATCCTGTTTCTCTGCTCCCAGTCCCACTCAGGCTGGTGCTGGCTGTTGGGAGGCGCTGGGGAGGGTCACATCCAGTCTCTGTCCCACCAACAGTCCGTGGCTGCCCCTGCCAGGACCCTGGAGCCTGGCTTTCCTTGGACAGAGAGGCCAAGGAGCCCTCCCTTGCTGCTGGCACAAGGGGCTGCTGAGGTGATTCTGTAGGCTTCGGTTGTAGAGAAGCATGGTGGGGAGGAGGCGCTTTGCTTTCTCAGCTGGCGGAGGGGGAGACTGCCTGAAAGCATGACTTTGTCCTGGCCAGGGAAGGGACAGTACCTTTCCCTTTACTTTTATTTTGAGCAAAGACAGGAAGGTCTTGCATGCCTTTAGCATGGCAGAGCTGGTGTAGAGCAGTGCTGTTTCATTGCTGACATGGGAAAAGTAATAATAAAACGTTCAGAAGTTAAGTAAAACACAAAGGGGGCTGGCGGGTGGAGAGAGGAAATACTTGGAGATGTCTGCAGTGCTTCCTGTTTGCTTCTGAAAATTATGAGTCAGATACCCCACAAACAGGAGAAAGGAGTTTGAAAAATTGTGAGATTTAAAAAAAAAAAATTAATCATGCATGGCTTTGTTCTCTTCATCTTCTGGTTTTTGAGCTTTCAGAGCTGGAGGCCATTATTCACATTTTTCTGGGCAGTGGTGACAGCACATGCTCTTTTTCCTCTTCAATGAAAGTAGAAGTTTTTTTTAAATACATATTCATACAGCATCAGGAAGTTGACCAATAGAAAAGATACCAAATATCGCAAGATTTGGAATAAAATGTGCGTTACCATCACAGTTGTTCCAGAGTTGATTGTTTTGACTTGAAAACTTTTGCAACATGAGTTAGTTGTAACCCTCAAGCTGATTTGCCTTTGCTTTGTGAGATACATGCTTTGGCACAGGAGGGCAAAGGTGCTTTGTATGTATCTGAATTTGTGTCTGAGAATAACAGTGCTTTCTACTCACTGATCCAGGAGGAGGAACCATGCTCCATTTCCCTTGGTAAAGCACAGTTTGCATCTTTAAACCCACAGATTTTATGGGATTGTAACATGAGCATTAAGTGTGCGTACAGTGATACTACACTTAAAAGGAAAAATGAAGTGGATGCCATTCTTCCACTATATCACTGAAGTGCAGGCTTTACTAGAAGATGTGATTTCTTTGTTTCTCTGCCAGTTAATTCCCAGTAAGTGTATCTAAGTGATAAAGGACTCCTGCTCTCCAAATAGAAAGCGATCATTTGCAGGCATTTTTCCTCTGTTATGGTGTCAGGATAAACTGTATGGGAGACCTGGAAAGCGTTTCCTTCAGCTGAAAAGAATGCTGCAGAACTGGAGGGCCTTCATGTAAAAGGCTGTTTCTTTGTAACCGGGCTTGTTGTTAAAGACACACCTTAGTAGGTGATACAACATTTGGACAACTGACAGCACAGCCTGACAGTCAGCACTCTCCGGTGTTCAGCAGAGTTGTTACTCTGGTATTTATGTCATGATTAAAAAGCGCCCTCCNCAGTACGGAGGGCGCATGGGGAAGCCCTTGGTCAAGGATGAGACCATTTTCAAAAGACTTTTCGCTACACCTGCATTAATAAATAAACACGTGCTCACGTGTGCTGTGAGGTGCAGGGAGATGATGGTCTGTACCAGCAAACTGTTGAGGTTTAAACCTGCTTATTACAGCACTTTCCCTTTTTAAGATGCTAGTCATGAAAGATTCACACAACTAGCAGATCAGTGCATTGGCTCTTTTCCCACCTTTACCTTTATGCCCTTTGACCTGCACAGAAGCTACTATTTTTGCCATCTTACTTGCGGCTGCTGTTTCTTGGCTCTCCTGCTTCCCAGTTCCTTCCCCCATGGAAGGAGTGTTCCCAAGGATTTCCTCTTCAGGTTGCTTCTTGGTGCTGGTACATGTAACTCTTAAGCGAGCGTGTACAGGTTGGGTGTAGGTGTGGCAAAAGGCTCTGAGAGCTGCTCCCATCTACTGGGAAAGCAGCTCTGAAAGAATCTGGAACAGCTCCTAAAATGATCTGTCCCAGTAGGAAACTGTCTCTGCTCAGTTTAAAAACAAGTAAATAGTGTCACTGTAATTTTTCAGCTGTTTTTTGTTTTGAGTGTATTTTTTAACTTGCTGCAAAAGAAACAGAAGAGCAAAGAGAATATGCAAAAATACCTGTCCCAGCTGCCAGAATTTGTAACCATTTATCATTGCAAAATGAAAATTAAAAAAATAATATTTTGTTGAGAGAATTGGAACATGTGTTGATGTGAAGTGCTCTCTTGTCTTTTAATAACTGTGCATAATTCTCATTACCGTCAATGAGAGCTGGACATGTATCAAAGGGTGAGCAGACCTCATTCAGTGAACTCCTGCAAACCAAGGCATTGTCCCTGGTGTTGGAAGTAAACTCTGAGACCAACAGCAGGACTTTGGGAGCTGAATGTATGAACTGGATGGTGGTTATGCTGTTAAACCTGCTGCCTCCTTTTATCTGAAAGCAAAACCAATCAGTGCTGTACTTCCAGAGTGCTGTGTTAGCAAGAAGGTGGCTGGGGAATATTCATGTTCCAGGTGTAAAGCCTCAGTTTTTCCTCAGTGCCGAGACACAGTGTGCCATGAGGGGGAGTGGGCCGCAGCTAGTGGGGGCCCAAGTCCTGCTGCGTGGTCATGGTGACACAATAGAGCTGATCAGCATTGAAGACGGCCTCTGGGGTAGCTAAACGAAGATATGCTAAAGAAAGAATATAAAAACCACTGGGTCAGATGCTTAGTGCCTGTTGCAAAGTGGTTTTTGGCTAACTTCAGTGGGATTACCCACGTTCATGCTAGCTCAGGACTTGTCACCATTTGAAGACCTCTGCAATGAGGCACACCCTTTCTTCATTTGGTTTCCCGACATATAACGAAGTTTGTAATTCAGGGTGTTTCAGAATCTGTATTGTTTAAAGGAAGGGAATTATTTTTAACTTTAGCAAAAAGTTAGGCACTTAAGATTTGCCATTGCTGTGTGAAGTAAACACTGCAAAATGTGTAAAATGTCAGCATTTTGATTAAGAAATGTTTTCCACGTACATTTTTATATAATGTGACATCAGTTGGTCTGCCAGATTATTACTTTTTATGTTACAAAATGGAGAAAGAACTTGGTTTGATTTCCAGGATCTAGATTCCAAGTCATGTTTGCACTATTGATAATTTGTGCATATGTATTTGTGTATGTATGCATTTGTCTATACATGTCGTTATCCTAGAAATTGTTGAGGTTCATTAGAGACCTTACAGTAGCATTTGAGGATGGTTTGTCTACTTCAACAACAATATTTTACATTATGCTATTTCAGCCAGATGTAAGTTTCCTAATCCACTACTTTTGCTTATGCTTCCTTTATACAGTAAGTGTTGCTGTTTTGATGCATAGGTGTGAATACATTCATTACCATTTCTAGTGATGAAGTCACTCTTTTGATCACTGGACAGATACTGGTATTTCTCAACAGAAAAACCTAAACCTTCCTCTTTGTTTTCATTAAGTTGTGTTAATAGTGGCAAATTCAGCCTTTCCAATTCCTTTCATCAGCACACAGTTCTTCAAAACAATCCTTTCAAGTAGATGTTCGCAAATATTTGCAAAGTAGCTAGACAAAGCTGGGCAAAAGGCACAGGTTCTTCTGGTACAAGCTAAATGTAGAACCTCTTCTGATTGCGATCGTTTTCTCTCTACTGCTATAGCTTTGCTTTGCTGTCTCCAGCTGAATAGGTAACCCTCCAACGAGTCCTATGTGTCTGGCTGATTTTGAGACCAGCGATGCTATTAATAGGACCTCTTTTCTGAAGTCACTATGTACCAGTCTGATAGATGTAGCTCACTAACCAGCCCCTAAAATTCACATAAAGATGCAGGCTTGCATAGTTCTGAAAATCCCCTTTTTAGTTAGCAGCAGTGTCAGTGCTCCTAATGCACGTTATGTCAATACACCTAGTAATTCTCCTTCATCCATACTTTTTTACATTAGGAGAGATGAGCGGCAGACCTGTTATGGGTAGTTGTAAAGCGGGGTTTTGAGTTGAACTTACATGTTTGTGGTTTTCTGATTTACTTCTAAGTAAGCATCATGATTATGTTGGGGAAAATCCTAGACTTGTTATACTATTTGCATACAAAATGTAGCTAGTTGGAGTAAGGATTAAGACGAAGAGCTGTGGAAGTTAGATTGTACTTAAAAACTTTGATGAAGGACACCTCAGATACTCCTGAAATAAAGGGAGTACTTGGAGAATGTTATGGACATTTGTGATATATGGCCTCTGCCCTGAAGAACAGCTTCAGTTGAGTGCTGTGTGTGGGATAATACCTCAAATAGACTTTGAACAGCTGATGAGCAGATGATATTTTTGGATTTTAATGTGTGATGACATACTCAAAGTACTACAATACTTTAATACATATGTCCACTTCTGCAACACCCCACTTTTTAAAGTCTTGTCTCGATCAATTCTCCAGTTTTAACAAAATTGTAGGAATCATTACACCTTGCTTTATCTTCTTCATTTTGTGTGCCATTAACTAAAACAGTCCTTCACAGCTGTGTTCTTGAGCAATAGTTGAGTGAGCTTAATTGAAACTGAAGGAAGGTTTTTCTCTTTCGTTCCACTATACTTCAGTGGCTGGAATCTTTTGAGACAAACTGCATCATCATGAAGATCCTCACCCTTGAACCTTGAATGTATACTGTGGGTCATGCTTGCTATATATATCTATATTTAAAAAAAAAAAAAAGAAAAGGACTTAGCAAACTTCAAGAGATACGTATTCTTTGTACCCTGTGGGTAGACACATGAGCATAATATTTTTCTCTGGTTGTTGGCAACCTGGCAGTGAATGTGTACCTTCAAGAGTGCAGCATTAGCAGTCTTGTTTTGCTGAGGAGTGCACAGAAGGAAGGTGGATGGGGACAGGCGGAATATTTCAACCCTGTCCACCTTGGGTTTCTTATTTGCGTCTCAGCCAGGCACAAGAAAAATTGCCAGGTGTTAAAGTTGAGCTAGGAGGAACACCTTGTAGAAAGATAGTACCTGCATCCTGAGATCATTGAGGGTTTCACTGAACATGTTTTTCCAAAGCATAGTCATCTCAAAGTTACACAAGTAGCAAATAGACGAGGGAGAGAGGAAGGCCACATCCAGAGAATGTTTCATCCTTCTGTTTTACACATCAGGGTTTTTATTGTCCTCTGGAGGTGCCTGTCTGTCAGTCTTGAGTGAAAAGGGATCTCAGATGATGGATTTTAGCTAGATGCCTTATGCTTACCTGGCTGAACTGCAACCACTAGAATGCCATGTTCCACCCTATCTCCAGGCAAGATTGGTTTGGCAGTGGCAAGCTTGCTGGCGGTGGTGGTGGGCTCTCTTCATTTGAAGAGTCTCCCGTGTAGCTGTGCACTGGGTGCTGCCACCACTCCATGCTTAAACAGCACTTCACCCCCAAGTACACTTCAGGGAAGGTAGGGTCATTAGAGTTAAACCTTGGCCTCAGAAACATCAGTGGAAATTTTGCCAAATTATCTTGGCTAGTTGAGAGAGATTCCTCTCCTCTCTCAGATGAGCCAGGATTTCACCCAAGAAAGAAAATGTTAATAATGGAAAAACTGTTGGATCTCCCAGGTGATGCATATTGTTAGTGGGTCTATATTCTGCAAGCCATACAGCTTTCAGAAAGCTTCCCTAATACTCATTTTCTCTTTTCCATTTCTTAGCTCTGAAAGAATGTCTCAATATGAATTTAATCCAAAAGAATATGTTTTCTTGTGCAATATTTTCTTCTATCAAATGTGGTTAGACTATCACAGCATCCTTGTATGATAAAGTTTTACTTTTCAGATTTGGGAAAAAAAAAAAGGAAGAAATCAGACATTTCCTTAGTTTTATGGGAATGCAATTTGTTTTTCAAAGGTACTGAGACAGATTGAAGCCAAAACAAACCTGGGAACAGAGCACCAGCATTTTTAAGAAGCGTAGCAGGAGTTTGTGTGACTGGGGAATGAGGTGGGTGGGGCGAGCCTCCCATTGCCCATTCCCAAGTCCCCGTTTGACAGCAGAAAATAGGTATGCCTGACACCACTGAAAAGTGATTTAATGCATGTTGTATGGATGTGAGGATCTTGAAATGCTGTGTGAATGTTTATTTACTTGGCACAAATTAATATGCACAAGCTATATCCAGTGCAATTTTCCGTGTGCATAAATGACTTGCCTATTATACAGGCCAAGAAAATTGCAAAAATTGAAACTAAATCATATTTTCTCCCCTTCACTGTAATCTCCAAATAATGCTTTATTCTGTTGTAATAATGTATTTTGCCTCTATTCTTATAATTTATTTTAATTTGCAAAATATTTTAAATGTAGCTCTGACTACAAAATGGATAAAGAAATTGTACTTGAATAGGTTGCCGAAGCTTTTACAAGCTAAAAGCATGACTGGATGTAATGCAGTACAAAAGAATAGCAAACTGTTGTTCAGGATTTGTAGCTGGATTACTTAATCGAACAGGCAAAACTTCTGCTCCCCCCTCAACCCCCAATCTCAGACATGCAAGCCTGCGGGTACGGTTACAATAATGTATGAATGCACTAACAGATAAGGAAAAAACCTTTAGGGCTGATTATTAGTGCAACTGTGGAGCTGCCAGCTTGCATACTGTTGTTTCATTTCCCAGAATATGCTCACTATCTTTCTTGCTGCCCTTCTGTCTCCTTGGCATTTGATAATACAACTCAAAGTGACCTTTACAAGCATTTTTCAGCATGGTGAGAATTGCTCAGTGTTCCTCATCTGTGTGGTTGAGACAAAAACATACCCACATTCTTCTTTTACACTGGAGGATGGTTTATAATGAAATTTGAGAAGTTTGGAATATTTTATATGCACAGAAGTTTTCTCCCCCCCCGACTAGGGGAATTAATTTAATAGCTTCTTTCAACCCGTATTAAGCTTTCTGTTTGTAGCAATAAAAGATTTGTTCAGAAAGCAAAGGGTACATTTGCTAAATTTTGAGGCAGGCAGTGGTCAGACTTTTATTCTCCCTCTGTGTTGCTGCATGGTACTGGCATGTAGTGCAGTTCTTTAAATATTGTGTACTGCAGTCCTCATGTTTATCAAAAAAGGGGTTTTAATGAAAATTTTCCTAAATGTACAGAGGCTCAATGGCCCTGCTATGTAAGTGCAAGGAAGATCTTTTTGTTTCCTGTGCAAGCCTGGGTTAATGTAGGAGACCCTGAAACACTGCAGATGTGAAAAGATGATGATGAAAAAAGGACAAATTTCATACAATGGAGCTAAATCATAGAGCTGTAAATCATTTGAATCAGGACTGGTAGTCAAAAAGGAGTATGAACTCACATCTTGGGAAGGGTGAGGTATAATGACTGAAGATTTTTGGCAGGAGACTGCTTGAAGCAAGCAAGAAGTGGGCTGACCTAGATGCCTGATAAAGAGGCTCAATGAAATGAAAAGTGGGTGGACTTGGAGAAGAACTGGGTGGACCTGATTGTTTTGGCACTTAGGTATTTGATACTTGATTTCTAGGGCAGCAAAATTTTAACAGCCTATTGTTTGTTATTGGTTGGCTTCAAAGTGGTATGACTTAGCACCTCTCTTCCTGAGCAGTTACTGTGTGCTGGGATGTGTGGAGCATGGGAGCTGCAGTTAGGAATGAAAGAAGTGTGTTGGGTGGAAGGTGCTTGGGATGACTGTTTCTGGTAAGAAGGTTTTGTATGTGAAGGCACATTTGAAGAGCAATGGAAGGGAGGCTTTAAGAGCTGGAACTTTGTTTACGGCTCTACCATTGGATTTTACATGAGGTTACGTGTCTTTGGTAGGTAACCTTGGCATGATTTGTGAACTGATGTTGAACAAAGATGTTGCTTGGTTCCACTGGCAATGAAAACGTCCACCACCTCTTGCTGATGTCTGTTGTCAATGTTGCACCTTCTTCCTACTGCTGTCAGGCCTTATGCTCCTTAGAAAATCTCTGTAGCGACGATACCATGAAGACATTAAAAGCTGAGCAACTGAGAGAGGCTATGTCTTCAGTCTAAGATGCTCTAGCTTAGCTAGAATAAAATACTATAAATACTGTAAAAAAATCTAAATGTGTGTAATGAGCACTAAATTGGGTTCTGCAAATCCCCGTGTATTATAATAGTTAGACATCAGTAGCTGGGTCTTGTATTTTTTTAACAAGTTTTGCACACACATGCATGTATGTGAGAGTGTGCGCTAGTGTGTTTTGTCTTGTGTGTGTCTTTTTGGTATTTGGTCTGAAAAGTAGAAGCTCCTGTTGACAGGAAGAGACAAAATACATTTCAGGATCTTTTTTTTTTTTANCTTACGTTGTGCTTATGTTGTAAGAAAGACCTAAAATTAATGAAATCGGTCATCATTCCTTGTCTATTTTTTCTTACATTGGTTTTTGTTCTTCCAGAATGTGACTGTACTTGTAGTACTCTTAAAATAACTCCTCATGGTAAACAGTTTTTCTAAGATTATCAGTATTCAACTATTCCTTGACCCTTGCGTTACATCTGCAAGTTCCTAGAAACCTTTGGTGTATTTACCTTTAGCCTGTGTTAGGTATTTGGAGGAGCTTGTAGGACATGAAGAATCATCCAACATATATGATTCATACCTGTAAACCCAGGTATCATTAGTCTTCTCTGCCAACATACCTGCCTCGATTGCTACCTCTTTGTCCTCCTCCTCCCATCCATGTGTCCTTCCTCCTGTTTAGCCAAATACACAGTGAGTCTCCACTGGTTCTTCACACGCTCATTCTGTTTATCCTTTCAGTGAAAGTCCCTGCAAAGGCTGCCACTCTACCTTGTAGATAGATTAGTGGGAATTACCGCAAGTGATAGTTTCCCTGCTTCTGCCCAGTGCCCAGGGAGCGGAGCAATGCTAGAAGCTGTATGAGAACTTTGAAGCTTGTATTAGGCAAATTCTGAATACAAATGATGAATAGTATTGGGAGAAGTTGATCTGGTCCTTTTATTGCTGAAACAACAAAAATGAAAGGCACTGTATTTGCAACTGTTTATAAACACGTTTGCACATGTGCCACCTTATATACGGAGTTCGTTGCTGCAAGATATTACTAAATCAAACACTTCTATATGTTTGGCTTTGCTTGTGGTGAGAAAGGACAGATTTAACCCCACTAAGTGATGTGGGGAAATGGAGAGGAAGATAGGTGTAGGACTCTGTATGGGTTCCTGCTTTGGCTTGACGTGATATGGTGTACTCTCCTGGCTAACACTAACAGAGAGTTGAGAGCTGCCTTTACTTTTTTCCAATGCCTGAGCTGAGAAGCACACCTTAACTCTTAGGCACTGCTTTAGATAGTTTCAGTTCTTCTTTAATGTGGTTTTGTACACTGTAGTGTGAGGTCTTAATGACTTAAATACCTGCTAGTCTATGAGGCTGGCTGCATGTGGTGGCACGGTAAGGACCTGCACTTGCTTCCCCTGCAGCAAATGGAAAAAACTTTGACTGGCCTTAGTGGGAGAATGGTTGGTCATTGAAGACAAGCAATCCCATCCCATAAATGTTGTTACTTTCAGACCCTAATTCTTCAATTACTGAATACAAAGGGCTATGCATAAAGTCCAGGGCCATAATTATTATTTTGACCTTTCTGGTAATTTATCTTAGGCACCAGTAAACTACTGTACAACTTAATTACTACAGCAGTGCAACAATTACGTGGAGGCATTGTGCATAAACCAGATATTTATTGTGTCCATGGAGAACTTGCACAAATAATAATCATATCATACACATGCAGGGAACTCCTTTGCTGTTTATATGTTGCCAACACATGAAAAACTGAAACATAGTCATGTTGTATCTGCCAGATACTGAATGACAACAGAGGACACAAAGCTGTATTGTCTTTTTGCAGTCCAGCTGAAGAATTAAACCCTTTGAGGTTTGCCAGAGCTTCTTTGATGTGGCTTGAATATTGTCATAATAATTTAGATCAGCATTTAAATAGCTAGCAACGTAGTAAATTCTGCATTTATCAGAAAAGTCTGCTCTGGTGCACTTCAGCCTCCTATGCAAACCAGCAAGCAAGTCATCTATTAAGATCATTTTAATGTGGAGTGCTGTAGCCTGACAGAAGCTGCGGATGCCTAGGACCTTTTGTAGACAAGCCTGTTTCCCAGTTTCACGCATCTCAAATGATCGTTTGCAGGTTACATAGGTGAGGAATTACTGGTTGTTTAACACAGTGACCCAGCAGGCTTCAGTAACAAACCCAAGCCTTTTGGCTTGGTATGAAAAGTGTAATTTGAATATTATGAATTGTGCATCAGAGGAAGTGGCCTGTGTTTGAAGGGCCTCTTCTGTTCCAGTCTACAGGACAGGCTGAAGTCTTGCCTCATGTGCAATGTGCAACTCAGCTCTCACAACAGTACCAGTAAGAGGCACCTCCGCAGGAAACAAGTAGCTGCTGAACTCTTCGATGGACATACTGCTGGAATACAGGATGAATGTCATCCTGTGGAAATTTTGGGGATTAAATTATTGGAAGACTGCTATATCGACAAAGCAATACTTTATCCAGGCTTTTGTCAAAGGTATCAGAAGCTAGTATATTATAGAGCAAGGGCTCAGAAGACCCAGTTTCTGGTTTGTCATGCTACTGTCCTGCCACATGGCAATTAGTCTTCCTGTGCTGAAGTTTTGGGCCTATATGATGGAAGCAGCAGCAGTTCCTTTCTCTTTAGCCTTGTTTGATGTCTTTGATTTCCAATTACTTCAGAACTCATTTATTGTCCTTTTTCTTGTGCCTTTAGAGAATGGTTAAAAGAAAGTGATTGGTATTAATTGTTAAATGTCTATTTTCTGAGCCTTGGAAGTGTAACATGTTTGAACACATGCAGCTCATTGTCTCAGTGTGCAGGATCTTGTTTGTTTTTTCTAAGCATCAGCAGCTTGTTTTCTGTATGGCTTTTGTTGTGGTGATGTGCGAAGTTCTGCATTTCATCTGCAGTTACAGCTGTCGTGAGGGTACATAAGTTGTCACCAAGGAACATGAGATGTTCCTTGTGAATTATGCTCAACTTCCAGTGTACCGTCCTCCATCCTGGCAGTGTTTAAAGGTCACACCTTTTGGGTTCATTCAGAAAGCCTTTCAGGAATTTTGTTGAGGGGGAAGTACTTCTTGGCATTAAAATCCTTTGACAAACCTTCTGTTAAGGTAGTGCTTTCCAGCCACGTTTCTTCTGTGACTCCAGGGTTTAGGTCCTGTTTATAGGAAGCTGTGGCCCATTAGATCATAGACAGAGGGCTTCTTGAAGGACTGATTTGTCCTAAGTCCTGCTTTCCAAATGTCACTTTGTTCTTGCTAAGCTTTGCCCAACCTAGACTGAAAACCACATCTCTTAGAAGGCCATGGAAGGTCCCTTGCCTGCTCCTAGAACTATTACTTGAGTTCTCCTTCCTTACTCACAGCTCACATTTGCATCCAAGTATGTTATGAGATCCAAGCTACTGACTTTCAAAATTCTTTATTGTTTTTCCTTCTGTCTCTGTGAGCTGAAAGCAGAGTAAGCAGCTTGTCAGCAGGCAGCTTGCTAAAAGTAGGAAGTTCATGGGCATGCTGGGGGATCGGTCTTGCTGCGCTTGTGGCTAGATTCAAAGCCACCAGCAGCTTGAGTGAAAACTGAATGCATCTATTGTGTAATTCGGCTGAACCCAAATTGTGCTTTTTCTGGCATAGAATATGCTGCTAAGACTGTGTTTGTGAAGTGGCAAGGCAGTAGTGTGTCCTTAAACATGATTTTCCTGAACAATTGTTGGAAACGGGCAGATTATTTACGGGATGCTTCCTGAAAGGAAACTGAATTCATGTTTAAGACGTTCTGTGATAAGATTAGCAATTTATATTTTTGAATTTTATTGTTTATTTAACTTATAAAATATTGTGAGAAATATATTTGATCTGTTGCTTAGATTTTTCTGCTGTGGATTAAATAAATGCTTATTCGTCTTAGTGAAGGAAAATGTGGTCCTGTGAGTTTTGGTTGGAGCTGAATCTTAATTGCACATGCCTCTGCAGAGGAAAAGGATTGGAAATGGTGAAGGGGAGTAGCATAATTTTTAAGGACTAGAACCTAAGGTGCTTTATCAAATTCCAGATAAAACAGTGTTATGAAACAGCAGGTCACTGGAGAAACCCACCTGATTGTGTAAGCAGGTCCACGTATGTTCTTGTATCCTGAATGCACAGGCTGCTTACTGTGCATTCTCTTAAAAGTCCTCAGTGGGGATGCAGGCATGGGACAAACATGGGACAGCTTGCAAGTGTAGGGCCAGGGTAGCCTGCAGTGCTTTAAGCGTCCTTTCTTGTATTAGCTACAAGTGTGCCTTCCCAACGTTTTTGAGATCTTTTTCTGGAGCTCATTTAAGTGCCTCAGAGTCTGTTGATTTTGATGAATTCTTGATTATGCCCTAGAGTACTGGCTGTGAAAATCTGACAGCTGGAGCAAAACAAACTGTTTCTGATTCAGGGTTAGTGAGCTGTAATGAAAGAAAACAAGAATTTTACATGTAACATCAGTGTACATGGCATAAGAAAACAGACATAACAAGATTTAAATGAAGTGGAATCTGAATACAGGCCATAATTTAGTGCAATAGAAAAAAACTTCTCACTTGAAGGAAAATGTAGAGTTTTCTTTTTTTTTTTTGGTTATGTTTAGTCACTGAATAATAGTTTCTAAGTTATTTTTTGAATTAAATAGGAGAAATATGTAATCTTCTGTATCTATGGTGTAACAGGTCTGGCTCTGCATTTATATACACTGATGTCAAATACATGTTTTACTAAGTGTAATAACATTTGTTTTTCTAGGTTAGTGGATGACCGGTGTGTGGTTCAGCCAGAGGCAGGTGACCTTGCTAATCCTCCAAAGAAGTTCAGAGGTCAGTAACTGGGGATAATTTATTTTTTTTTAATGACTGATTGATGCGTGTTCTCTTCAGGCACTTTGCCTTACCAGATGTGTAACTTCCCAGATGCCTTTGTGGTTTGCAAACATGTTGTCACAGTTTCAAACTGGGATGTAAATGACAAAGTTTTTAGAACTAATTACCAAATCAGCAAAGGTATGAGGTGTAGGTGGAAAATGTGGGGAAAGGGACTAATTTTCTTGTGATCCAAGAGCTGGTTGGTTACTGTGTTCTGTACACCAGTTGTGGATCCCCAGCTGTGTGACAAACTCATTGCCCCAGCCCTGCTCTTACTGTAAATGGGAAACAAGCTCGTGAGGTTCAAAACTACTTGAGTTCCTGGTTTGCTTATTTTTTTAAAAGTTAACACAATATTTTAAGGACCACCCCCAAATATTTTGTCAGCTTTTTGTTTTGCTTCTGCTTAAAACCATTTCTGATTTTTCTCAACTTTCTTACACGTGAGCTTATAGATTTGGGTAATTATGCTGTTTCACTTATGGGAACAAATAGCAATGCACTGACAACATCTAGTTTCTACTTCTTGAATGCTAAAAAATACTCCTGTGGTATCAGAAGTTCTGTGTGTTTATATGCAGGGAAGGAAATAAAACTTTCCAGTGTTGTCTGTACTTGATTTAAGCCACTGGCTCTAACTATGCCAAAGTAGAGCCTTACTAGCTAGATCTCTTCTGGCTTAAATAGGCTTGCATTCACTCCTGTTATGAGATAAAGACAGGCATGGCTTGCCTTGTTTAGAGCAAGGGAAATGCGTTTCATGGCTGCTTTCATCTATCTCAAGGGGTTGCACTGATATTCTTAACCTTATTATTTTATTGTTGGTGTTGGCAAATACATATGTGCTATTATTGCAAAAAAGTTGTGTTTAAAACATTGAGAGATTGAAGTTCTGCTTTCCTAGAGTATTCAAAAATGTTACCCATTATATATTCAGGAAATATTAGCAGTTGGTTCCAGTTCCAACTGTGAGCATTCAGCAGATCTTGGAAACTGAGAAAGTGAGGATGTATACTTAAAACTAGTAGTAATAAATTTCAATTACTTGCGTGATGTCATGGAATAACTTCATAGCAGAGATGGGGATAGCATCTAGTTTTTGAGCGTGTCTTCCAGGCTACCTAACTGTGATTTCATCTGCTTGTTGCTTGCAAATCCATATTTAATTCACAGCTTCCAGGTTGCAAAAAAATTCAAGTTCCATTCTTTGTACAGTATTTCTGTCACTTCACCACCTTGATATGTCTCCCCAAGTAGAACGTATGAAGGTTTCTAGATGAGACAGGAGTCACTGGAAAAGATTTGCATGTAATAGTCTAATAGCAGAATATATTCAAATGCCTACAGTCACGTAGATGAACAGAGGTTAAAAAGACAATCTTCATTTTTTCATTGTCTCACATTTGAGGGCTTGATTTTATAACTTCAGTACAGTTTGAACTCTTTTATTGCAGTTCTGGGGTGTACTTTCCTATCTTGAAAAGGCAAAGAATGAGAAAGTTGATAGTGTCCTGTGTTGAGTTAAAAAAAAAATTTCAACAGTATCAAGAAAGTCTGGGCATTTTGCAGGGTCTTTGAACTCTCAGCGCTTATGGCACGCCATCAGTTGTGGCAGTAGTACATGTGTACGTAGATCAGATGTCAGAAGGGGATGAGACACAGACAAGCTGTACAGCTGTTTGCTGCTGCTGGGGTAATGCAAGGACTGTACTCCTGAGTTACACCCCAGCTTCTGCAGGAGAATGTTTTCTGTTAGTTGTAGACAGTTTTGGCTCCGTTCTCTATTGCAACCTCTGTCTGTTGCTTGCATAACACATCCCTTTATCTCTAGTTGAGTCTGCTCCCTCTTCCCTGCAGCATCTAACCTTTCCTCTAACTCAAATCCTCCACTTCTTGCACATCCATTCTTCTCCCTTTCCCTAACCCAAAACTTGTTGATAGCTACTTTTCTCCTGCTCACTTCTGCCTCTTCACTCCCTTTGCCTTCGGCAGCCTCTCTTTCTGGTTGAGGGTGCATCCATATCTGACTCAATTTTGAACTGGCTTGCTTAGCTATGGCTAGCATTGGGGTAGTATGCAAATTTGGATGACCCACAACACCTGTAGGAGAAGCTAAATTAGTGAAAAACTGAGTTTTGTCACCTTAACTGGTGCAACCCACCATGCTATAACATCATGGCTATACTGTTAGGGGCCACATCTAAGAGCATTTTCATACTGCTTCAAGTATGTGTAATCAAGTGGCACACTTGATGGCTGTAGCGAAGATAAAGCTGTTGTTTGGTTGGGTTTTTTTCCTTCATTTTACAAGTCAAATTGTGACAAAGTGCGGGAAGACATAGGTTTTGCTGAGAACACAGCAGGAACTTGATGTCTAATTGGGATTTAGTGCCTGGTACCGCAGTATTATAAGAGCCACCCAAAGTACATCTCTGCCGTGCTTTGCTAAATTTCTTAGCTCTGCTTAAGAGCACGGAGGCAAAAGAGTTGCTAAATGTTGTTCTTATAACCAAGAAATGTAAGCAAACACCATAAATTTCCCCCAAAGAATCTTCTGGGAAATAGCATTCAACTAAAATGGTAAAGTTAATAAAACAAACAAAAACTGCTTTAAGTATCCTCTTGACATAAAAAGAAGACTTAGGCATGAATGATTAATTGAATGGTTAGACATAAGCAACTAAAAATAGCATTTAGCAGAAGGAAGAGTCAGGCCTCTTTAGTTATAGGAACTGCTGTCTGTATAATTTACGTTGCTTTTGTCACTCATAGCTGAACTGGTGTCGATATGAGGTTAAAGCGCAACTTGTGAGTAAGGAAGTATGAGAAAGGCATATTTCTAACAAGACTTTATATTCCAAGGACTGACTCTGAAAATCAACTGAGAGGACTACATTTGCTCTTTTTTGGTAGCATTTTATCAACCCTTTCCCCAACAGGAAGAAAAAAAAAAAAACGAGAGAGAATTGTGTTTTCTGACTACTTGTTATCCCTTGTACTGAGCTCAATCAGAGACGAAATATATGTACTAAGCTGTTGACTTGAATCGAAAGGCTATGTAAAGAGGTGTCTCAAAATAGCAGTTCCGTTTTTGTTATGAGTTTACTTTCTTGTTTCTGAGTGGGTGGTAGCTATTCTAGCTGTTTCAGAACATCCTACCAAACAGAGTATTGTTAAGCTAAGGAAAGCTGTGGTTGCTTTCATTTTGCCTCCATACAGAGAAGCTGTAGTCCCGATTTCCCCTTTCAGCCACACGGAAATGAACCTGGAGTGGCTCTGCGTTTGTCAGGGTGCATATCCAGATCTGCATCAGCGAAAAAGAAGGCAGAATTTGGTTGCGCATGTGTTTCCTGAAGGCTCTTGGGGAGGGGGGGAAGGGAAAAGTGTTTACCATTTTGCAGTTGAATTTCAGGGACTGATCAAGCCAGGTGCTTCTTGTCCTAATTCTATCTGAAGATAGTGAGAGCTAAAGCAATTAGTGTCGTGATGGAACTGCTTACCCTAATGCAGACCCAGGTTCACAGATATTAGGAAGAACAGTGTGTGCCAGAAGTCCTGTACCTCTGAAGAAAAGACACTTCATGAGCAACAGAACTCTAAGTTTCCTTAGACTGTGACCTTAAACATGCTTCAGCTTGATTCTGTTATCTCCAGTGGGAAACACTTTCAGCTTCCAAGGTGTAAAATAGCACAGATAAGATCCGTTTCTTGATCAAATTTAGCAACTCTGAAAAAGGAGCACATCTTTTTTCTCTTTTAAAATGTAAAGTGACCCAAATTCTTAAACTGGTTTAAACTTCCCTACATTTTATACCCTGCATCTGCAGTGAAAGTGGTGCTTGAGTTCCTAGATACTCTTCTCTTGTTTTCTCTCATTTTTTTTAGTCTGAACTTTTTCTGACATTGTTCATTCTTCTTTCCTCTTCTCTCTCTTCTATTATGTTCCTCTGTGTTGTCTCCTTTTGTCCTCCTACCCTTTCCTCTGCCATTTTCCTGTTTACTTGCCTTCTCCTACATTGTTTTGGCTGGTTCTTGTGTTTTCTTCTTGTTTTTTTCAGTTCCATAATTGCTTTAATTTTCTTCTCAGACTCCTGGTAGCTTTTTATTGTTGTCATCCTTATGACTCTTCATTGTTCCACACATTGCTCCCTTGCATTCCTCCCTTTCCATTCTTAGTTCAGCTCTTTTTTACCTTTCTATATTTTTTTCAAAACACATAGAATTGTACAGACTGATTTAATGGCCTTGTCACTTCCACTTAAACCAACTGGTTGACAAATGGGTAAGTTAAGCCGTGTGGTAATTTCTCTAGTTCTTCAAATCATGGAAATCTTTTATGATGAGGAAGAATTGATTTCTAGCATCACTTGAGGAGAGGAAGCATCTGGCATATATTGTTCTAGGCCATCTTTATCCAACATCAAGAAACATTAAAAATACATAATATTACTTATTTTCCTTTTCAGACTTCCTGAGTGTAGTTGCTTTTTGCTCAGAGGATGTGCTGTGTGTGGTTGTTCCACCCACTGCTGCTTTTTGAAGATGGCATTTGGTGCTCCTTCACAGGCTCAGGCAGATGGTCAGTTCGCTGCCCAGTGTGTCCTCTGCGGATCATCTTCCAATCTCCCACGCTCTAGGGGTTGCTGCTTTCCATCTCCACACATCCCCCTCTCCCGCCCCGCCCCCTATAAGTGATTAAGTGATTGATACTCAGCACTGTTAATTTGTTGTATTTTCTCACTTTCTAATAAGCCAAGGTGTAGTGTAGGCGGTTAAGCCTGGAATGTGACCAGGGAGAGGTTTTTTTTTTTCCCCATTTTGTATAGAAAAGTGATTTTTATTGTTTTAAAAAATGGGAGGAGGGAAGGGCTGGGGTGAGCAATGTTTCTCATTTCCTCTATCTTCACTTTGTCCTCAAGTAATTGATGTTTTACCAGAAAGATTTTGTAGGTATGAGAGAATTGATGAAACTGCAGAAGGTGAATGAATGGAAGTTTAGTAAGTGAAACTGGCTGATACTTTGAAATTATGTGCCTCAAAGCTACTCGTTTACCTTTGGTAGTGCCTACTTAATTAGTGTCTTAAGGAAGAGAAGCATTTATGTAAAACTCCATAAAGTAGTGAGTTAGAAAACAGGACTATCTGAGAATGTCTGGAGAAGTTAGAAGAGATGGTCTGTCTCACAAGTTGGTTGCTGGACTGATCTCCAGGGGGGCTGAGCTTTTGATATAATGTGTGTGCTGGAAAGTTGCTTTATAATCTTATGCCTCAATTTCTTTTCTTTCCTGTTTATTTAAAATACAGCTTCTCTAAGGGAGGCACCACTTTTTTCACCCCCGATATTTAGAACCACAAAGCTCAAATTTCTGTAGTATCCTATCATTATTCCAATGTAGAAAGTAGAAGCAGAAAGTAGAAAAAAGTAGTAAGAAGAAAAAACCCCAAAAACAACAACAAAAAGAGAGATGACCTCTTTTTAACATATCTGGAATCTTAAAAAAAAAAAAAAAAAGATAGGGAAAAGCTGAAAAGCCTGTCTGGCAATAAAGAATATGAATATTTTTAGTCTATAAATTCAGGAAAATACAGTTGAAATAATACTGATTTTTAAACAGTTCTCGGTAGTCCAGCTTCTAAAGCATTAGACTGTTGTGCAGCCTGGCTACAAATGGAGCAGTGTGGTGGCTGAGATTTATCTAGCACCTGCTTGACATTTCTTTGAGAGCTATCATTAGGAAAAAGATTCCCCACCTTTGGGAGGCAGACCCACACAGTGGTGACTGTGCATCTGTGTACATCTTGCATTTCTCTGCAGTGCGGTAGCACTGTGCTTTAAGACCCTGCACGAGGATGGGAAGCGGTGCGTTTACAGAAGTAGCAGGATGTGTGGGGAGTAACTGAGAAATGAAGACTGGTCCTATAAAAAGAAGGTATTGTTATTTCAGAGAAATAAGCATTTCATTAAGTCTTCTGAGAAGGCATGTTGTTACAGATTGTTGCAAAAAATGATAGCGGACTTTTCGTTCTATGAGCCAAAATCCCAGTACTCAAAGGAAAATCTCCCACAACATACAGTATGATTTAACAGTGCACACCATTTTGTAATGGGGGAAGAGGCAGAGGGGTTCACCCTTCTTGGTGTACAGGATATTGTAAAAGTTACCTGGAGGTATGTACTCCAGGTTGTATGATACAGTTCTCATTGTAAATGAGATGTAAATTTAAATGTTCCCCTAAATGAAAGTAAACACCTTTCCAAGGTGTCTGGGTTCACTTTGATAAAAGATTTGCAGTGCTTTCTTGTAGGAACAGCAGCTCAGGGCTGTGATCAGGGAACAAATTGGTGAGGACTTTGGGTCAGTGCCAACGAAAGTTCTACCACCTGCGGCATTATTGTACCAACACTCTTTGTTGCTAAGATCAGCAGAGGAAGAGCAACTGCCTGAAGGGTAGAGGCCATGCAATGAAAAGCTGGGCATAATGATGGCCAGTATAGGAGAGGCCACATGGTGTATTTGCAGAACAGGACTAAAAGCATTGCACCTTACGTTGTGTTTTAAGAGCCAGCACTGTTGCAAACCACTGGCTGTGGAGGTGGAGGCAGTGGGAGGAACGAGTGGCACAGTCTTACTCAAGTGGTTTTGGCAGCACTAACATCAGCTAGCTGTGTTTAGCTGGGCTTGATTGTAGTTGAGAGTGCTGCCTGTTGTATTTTAAGCAATGACAGTTCATTTTTCCTTAGGAAAGGCAAGGCAAGTCTTCAAACTGGATTTCCCTTCTCTCTCCTTTTGTATTACAAGAGGTATTTCTGCTGGAACATGGTTTCAATAATTCCCCACAGACTGTGAAGAGACGGGTATGTTGAAGGATATGTGGAGAATATATCTCAGAGGAGCTAAATCTCCTGTTCCTGCCTGTGTGAAAGGGTAATGCCATTGGATTGACGGTATGGAAAATGAGAATAGGATCTGCCTTGGTATCTAGCAACTTCTACAGAGAGGTTATGAGTTTAATACATGAATTTCCATTCCTAAGGAAACTTTTCCTATCATGTGTATGGTAGACTTCCCATATGTGCTATTGTGGATTGGAGAGCTGCAACAAGTCCTAGGTAGTTAGCCACCGCAGATGTTAAACTTGCTCTGGAAATTAGTGAGTAGGACAACACTATAAAATAGAAACTCGTGCAGACCTGACTCGGTGGTTAAAAACCCAACCATGACTTGGAGATAGTTCCCTATAGCTTCCCCTGCTGACATTCTTGTGACAGGATTGAGTGAGTAATGATGTTGCACTGTATTTAAATATTACATGCATATTGGCAAATTCAATAGGGTCACTTACATACTGATTCAGTGTAACTGCAGTGTGTACTTAGTCTTGATATTGCAGTTGCTATTTCATATTGCAGAACCTTTGATATGAGAGATGAGTGACTATACGGTGTCCTTGGTGCTCCAAAGAGTCTCTTTGGAGAAGGCAGCAGGAGAGCTGAGGGTAGAGAGGACTGTTTTCAAATTATTCACAGAATCACAGAATGATATGGGGTTGGAAGGGATCTCTGGAGATCACCTAGGCAGCTTTTTCCAGTGCTCTACTGCCCTCAAAGTGAAGAAGTTCCTCCTCATGTTTAGGTTGAACTCCTTATGTTCAAGTTTGTGCCTGTTACCTCTTCTCCTGTCACTGGGTACCACTGAAAAAAGATGAGCCCCTTCTTCTTGACACCCATTCTTTAACTATTTATAAGCATTGAGCACATCCCCCCTCAGTCTTCTCTTCTCCAGACTGAAAAGACTTAAGTCTCTCAGCCTTTCCTCATAAGAGAGGTGCTCCAGGCCCCTAATCATCTTTGTAGTCCTCTGCTGTATGCTTTCCAGCAATTCCCTGTATTTCTTGAACTGAGAAGGCAGAACTGGACACAGTACTCCAGATGCGGGCTCACCAGGGTAGAGTAGAGGGGCAGGATAACCTCCCTCAACCTGCTGGCCACACTCTTCTTGATGCGTCCCAGGATGCCACTGGCCTTCTTGGCCACGAGGGCATATTGCTGGCTCATGGTCATCCTGTTGTCCACCAGGACACCCAGGTCTTTTTCCTCAGAGCTGCTCTCCAGCAGATCAGCCCCCAACCTGTACTGGGTTATTGCTCCCCGGGTGCAGCACCCTACACTTGCCTGTGTTGAACTTCTTCGGATTTCTCTCTGCCCAACTTTCCAGCCTGTCCAGGTCCTGCTGTATGCCTTCTGGTGTCAGCCACCCTACCCAGTTTTGTGTCATCAGCAAGCTTGCTGAGGGTTCACTCTATCTCTTCATTCAGGTCATGAATGAATATATTGAACAGGACTGGACCCAGTACTGACCCTTGGGGAACACCACTAGTTACGGACCTCTAACTAGGCTCCATGACACTACTCACAACCCCCTGAGCTCTGTCTTGCAGCCAATTTTCAGTTCACCTCACTGTCCATTCATCTAACCCATGGTACAGAGGTAGCACAGAGTGGACCCGTGTAGGGCATTGAAGGCTTTAGGTTCAACTCCGATATTCTGCCACCCAGTTTATCGGGTCATTGCCATCAAGCTTTTTTTGGTGACTATGTTTAAACATGGGTATCTAGGCATTTCTGGAAAAAGAAAATGAACTAAAGCATACTTACAAATGAAGGAAGTGTCTTTCAACATTACTTATGAGTATTTCTTTCAATTTTCTACAGACTGCCTTTTCAAGGTGTGTCCTATGAACCGATACTCAGCTCAGAAGCAATATTGGAAAGCCAAGCAAGCCAAACAAGGAAACCATACAGAAGCAGCACTGCTGAAGAAACTTCAAGTAAGAACCATCTGTATTTGTAATCTTATCTCAATCTGCAGGCTGTAGAATTACAATAGAATGAGAAAGAATAATAACAAGTGCCTTGGGAACTGCTGTAAAGGGTATTATTACGCCACCATCCCTACTTTATATTCTCCTTAGTTCCCCTACCTCCTGACTGGCATTTATTGCCCCTGCTCCGTTTTTTATCTTACTTTGGCCTGGAGATTTTGCCTTTGGTATAATCAAAATAATGCTTTCAGAAGTTTTATAAAATAAAAATGGAATTGTTAAAATCAGGACTGGGCTCTGATTTAAATCATGCTATTATTTTAGAGGTCCTTTCCAGGAGTTAGGCAGAGAGGTGGATAAAGAGGTACTTTCAATACTTTAGTCTGGAAATTCCTCAGAATTGCAGTTGTCTTTGCTTTTAGTCTAGGCGATTCTTCTCTGAACCATTGGGCAGGTTCTGTTTTGCATCAAATACAGTGTGGATGCAGCAACTCCTCTGTCTCTGAAAAAAAGCTGGCCTGATATCGTAATTGAAGGTATAAGACTTAGTGAAGCAAGGCCATATCAAACCTGGATGATAGTTTCACACGCATTGGAAAGGTTGCCAGTGCTTCCAGTTAAAAACAGCAAGGAAGGCACATGGTTTGTGGCTAGAGTTAGCTGCAGAGCTGTTAGAGCTAGGAGCTGAGAGTTTGTTCTGTGTGGCTGTGTTTGACCCCAACTGTTGTGCTTAAACCTTGATTTTGCAATGTGTGACCCACTAGTTTTATTTAGTTATATCTAAAGTGAATGTATTTTTATGCAATTATAAACCTAACAAATAAAAGAAATGGTGATGGGGAGAAGCTAATTCTAGGCCCTTCTTTTTCCTCCTTCAGGATGAATAAAGCACCTGGGATTACTTTCTGGAGTTGAATTTTTTTTTTCTTTAAATAGCAAGCATCTCAAGTATGATCTTTAAACTGTGAATGAGTGTCTATTCTGGTAATAAAAACCCAGAATCATTACACAGGATGATAATAGTGCAGAAAATCACACTGCAGCAGAATTTGGGTACTAGTATTTTCAGTGCAGCAATGCTTGTAGTTTGGAGGAAGTGTTTTAAACGTGATACCATTTCCTTTTTTACACTATTTGTTCCAATAGCTGAATACAGGTACTGATTTTGTAGTTTAAAGAAGTAATCATTCTCTTGCAGCATGCAGCAGAACTGGAACAAAAGCAGAATGAAAGCGAGAACAGAAAGCTGTTGGGTGAAATTGTAAAATATAGCAATGTCATACAGGTAAACCTCTTGAAATACATCTGCCTTCTCTCACAGCTGAAAAGGAAACAGTTGTTTCATTTCAAGGTTATGGTGAAAGTGAAACTGACCACTGTAAGCTGGTTTGTCAAGGGTCAGGTAAACAGAATTTGGTGAAGTTTACAATATTGTGTTTTTCTGTCTGTTACAAAGCCTACCAGAAGTGCTGCATATTTGTGTTTAAATAATATTGTCATAATATAAATTTTATGTGTAATGTATAACTCCTGTTGCTGCAGTTAAGTATCTGAATGTAAATATCTGTCTTTTATTTTCAAGTTTTATTTCAAAATCATATTTTGTAGGTGCTGTGCAGCACCTTTTAAATCACTGAAGTCCTTTGTACTTCATGACATATAAACAAGACAGAATTTATGTTCTTAAGTGCAGTACAACTTTTCTGTAATGGATGAAATTCCTGAAGGTAACACTATTAATGGACCCTTGCCCTACCTGCTGTAAAATTAATCGTTGACACGTCTCTCTTAATCTGCGATATGCCATGTTTTCTTTAGCTGCAGTGTAGTTTGATAACTATCTTCTAGATTTATTTTCTCTTTATGTATGTTATGAAAATTCACTACAGTGTGAAAGTCCGTGTCTCCTCTTTGACTGAAGGGAGGAAAAGCAAAAGTTATACTATTTTTTTAAAATTATCATTTGTTCACAGCTACTGCACATAAAAAGTAACAAGTACCTCACAGTCAATAAGAGATTACCAGCTCTGCTGGAGAAGAATGCTATGCGGGTATCCCTGGATGCTGCAGGGAATGAGGGATCCTGGTTTTATATCCAGCCATTCTGGAAACTGAGGAGTGAAGGTGACAATGTAAGTGGAAATACTGAATGTGCAAGAGGGAGAAATAAGGAAGTTTCCAGAAAATACATGATTTCTTTGCTACTGGCATAAATCACAATGGATTATGTTCAGAAAAAACCAACCAACCAAAAATAACAGTACTCAGGATTATTAGCTTTTACAGGTAACTAAAAAGTGTTACCAAATTATATGGTCTGAAATGTTGACATGTTCATAGAATCATTGAATCATAGAATGGCCAGAGTTGGAAGAGACCTCTAAGCTCATCAAGTTCCAATCCCCCTGCCATGGGCAGGGACACCTCCCACTAGACCAGGTTGCTCAAAGTCCCATCCAACCTGGTCTTGAACAATCCCAGGGATGGGGCATCCACACCTTCTCTGGGCAACCTGTTGCAATATCTCACCACCCTCAGGGTAAAGAATTTCTTCCTAATTCCTATTTTAAATCCTACCCTCTTCAGTTTAAAACTATTAACCCTTGTCCTATCATTGCACTCCCTCATAAAGAGTCCCTCCTCATCTTTCCTGTAAGCTCCATTTAGGTACTGAAAGGTTGCTATAGGGTCTCCATGGAGCCTCCTCTTCAGGCTCAACAACCCCAACTCTGTCAGTCTGTCTTCATAGGAGAGGTGCTCTAGCCCTCTGATCATCTTTATGGCCCTTTTCTGGAATCGCTCTAACAGATCCATATCCTTATGATGGAGCTCCCAGAGCTAGACACAGTTCTCCAGGTGGTGTCTCAGGAGAGCAGAGTCACTCTCCTCGACCTGCTGGCCAGGCTTCTTTTGATGCAGCCTTGATATGGTTGGCTTTCTGTCTGTGTATGCACATTGCCAGCTCATGTTCAGCTTCTTTTCAATCAGAACCACCAAGTTCTCCTCCTCAGGGCTGTTCTTGGTCCATTCTCTGCCTAGCCAGTATATGTGCTTGGCCTTGACCTGACCCATGTGCAGGACCTTGCACTCATCGGAGTTTCTGTTGACCTGTGTTGGGACATATTTGCTAAGATGGGCTTGCATTTAGATTTACAAAGCTGATAATAAGTTGCAGTTCACGCTAAACTTTTTTTTTTAAGCTTTTTTTTTTTAATATTCTGGGCAACAATTTTTTCAAGAGGTCGGCAGACAATATCTGTAGGAAATATATCAAGTTTCTTTAAATATGTATCCTGCCACAACATGAGAGTGTTGTCTAAAATTGAAATTGGGTCTGATAGTCTGGTGGGCCTTTCTGGGTAGGATTCAGTAGGAGTCTTGTGTATTGGTACGAGGGAGAATATTTATGAGAGCTCTTTCTGCAAATCTGAGAGTTGTGCCATGAGATCAAAACTTGGTTCTTCATTCAGTTGGCTATGGCTTGGTTAAGTGCCCACATTCAGATCTGGCCCTGGGAAGGGTACAGGATGAACTTGTGTGGTTTTATATTGTAGACCTGGATGGGAATCTTTGGCCATTCTTCCCTCTGAAGTAATTGATGAAAGAGCCTTCACAGGATTGCAGACAGGATGCCTGTTTTGTTATGTATTTTCTCTCATTAACTTTGTGGTTACACAACTTTTCGGATGCTGTCCAGGATGAGTGTGGTTGCTTGGAGCTCCTTTTGTCAATCTGTTGTGGGGAAGGGCAGGACTGCATTGCCAGCTCCTGGTCAGAAGTCCCTAAAGTCAGAGTCTTTCCCTACTCCATGAAGTGATCAGAAGGGTATATGAAAAGCTTCCCTTTTCCCCAAGCCTGTTCTGGGGAAAAGCAGCATTCATGAATAGGCCTTTGAGACAACTCTGCTTTATTTTTCTGCTGGGCAAGTGTTGTGGGTCAAACATTAACCTGGTATTCCTTTCCCTCTTTGGCAATTAAAAAAAAAAAAAAAAGGATGACTTCTTACTTTAAGGTTTTGGCATTAGTTCAGCATCATCTAAATTTCTCATGCCCTCTTGCCTGGGAAATAAGTGCATGTCATGCTCTCTGGAGTGAGGACCTGAGGTTCCCAGATTGTGATCTGCAAAACCATCATGAGCTGAGAGTTGCAGGGAATGATCTTAAGCCTTAAGCCATCCTCAGTACTATAGAGTTTTTGTTTCAGTTTTACACTATTGGAGGTATGTAAAAGTTTGGAAGCAGTTTTGTTGGTCTGAAAAGTTTGCAGATCATTGCAGTGATCGCTGTAATATCCCACTTTGCAGTTGCCACCTATTTTGTTCCCTGTGGAGCTGTATTTGACAGGCTAAAAGGGCTGTATGGGAAACTGACAGGTTTACTCCTAACTTAGTGGCCTCCTTTGGAACCTGCCTGGTGCTTATTTTTGGTCACCGGGTGTTACCTTTCAGAGCCGGGAGCTCGCCATTATATTTTACAGAGGAAATACTTGAGACCCATTTTTCCCCTCCTTTCTTCCAGACCCAAACAGATCTGATAATATTCTTTGCAAACTTCCAGTGCGTTAGTCCTTTGGTAGATTTCTTGTGACTGCTCTACCACATTTCCATCCCTTCAAGAGTTATAGCAACTAGGTGGCTGTTGTAAGGGGGACAGAAGTAGAAAGCGAGAGGGCAAATCCTTCATTTGTATCTCACAGATGGAGAAAGGCTCCAGCCTTGTACTCATTTCATTCCTCTGTGTAACTCCCAGATATGTGCCCATTAAAAGGCTAGTTGCTGGGGTAGTTGTTGAGGGACTCATCTACAAAGCACCTGATACCACGTCAGCTGGGGCCACTTTACCACTAGGTTAGATTTAAAAGGACTTTTTTTTTTTTTTTTTTTATACTTTTCTTCTTCTGACCTCTCAGTGGACTTATCTTGGTATATCAGACCCTTCTTCTGTTTGGAAACTTTTTATTTATTTTTCGTTTCTGCTGCGAGGAAATTCCCTAAGATAATGTATTTTAGAAAGTCTGTAGAACAGTAGAATTAGAAAGTCTGTAGAACAATTGAATTACTGCTTGGATGACTGCATCAGATAACCCAAACAATGTGCCATCCAAATGTGCCATATATCCTAAAAGAAAAGAAGGTGGTTTAGTCTGGGGGAAGCTGTGATACAGGAAGTCATATATGTGATTTTTCTGATAAGCCATCACAGTTGTTTAGCCTTGTGAAATATTTTAAAAATTATTTTTCTGAAGGAGGGTTAGCTTAGCTTCATTAGCAACTGATTAGTTATGCAAGTCAATGAAAGTAGTAGAAAAATATGGCTGAAAATTTGCAGTAATTAACATAACTGCAGTATTTTATGCAGACTTTTATTAAGAATATACCAACTCTCCTTCAGTGGAGGACGTAACTGATCAAGCCTAGACTTGGTTCCAGTTCAAATAAATAGCAAAATGTACATGGATAGCCGGATTAACTCTGTGTGGATTGAATTTTCAGTTGTCTGCCCATTTTAGTGGTTTGAAGCTTGATCTTGCAGCATGCTGAGGGAGGTGGTGATGGACTTGGGGAATACCCACACATCTGTGAGCACATTCTGTTAATCCTCCCCCACCCTTGAAGTGTGTCAGCAGTTCTACTGGCAGATGGTGGTTATAACATAGAAGCAATAGAGATGCAGACCCTTCAGTGTGCCCAGTAAGCTACTTGGATAGTTAGTCCAAACTGAAATAACTTCTGACAGGGAACTGAAATCCATCTTCAGAGCTAATACAACCTTTTGTAACTGCCAGTCTTTGTGATATACCACATCTCACTGGAGTACTTGCTTCTACTTCTTGATTTTGGTGTAGATGTAGCTGTGAGGTAGGGCCTTACTAAGTTTATATGAATGATGGAGTTGCTCTTAGTGATGTCAGCACTGGTCCCCCACCCAGAAGACAAAACACAGTCAGCTTTGTCTGTGGCTCTTCCCAATTTCAATGTATCTTCTTCACCAAAACACAGACAAATAGGGTTGCATAAATTTAGAAATTGCCTTGTGCAGGAAGAACTCTATTGCATCCAAGACTGAAGGACCTTGTAGGCTTATCTTGAATTTGAAAGCTGAATTCTCATCAGCTTCACAATGAATTTAATTGTTATTTGGAAGTATCTTTTCTAGACTAGAAGAGTTCTGTCAAAGGTATCGGGAATGAAATCCTCAAAAGTTATGAGTCTGATGCAACTTTAACAAATCCTTGTTTATATGTATGGAATAAGTCCCTGAGACCTATCAAGCTATTACCCACTTCTGGTCTACTGCGTACTGTGGCTGGTTGTGCCCAACAGTAGCTAAGGAAGAGGAGAAAGAGCTGGTGTCAGTGTTAATTTTGCGGAGCAAAACCTTGGGAATACACTGCTCTGTCTTCAATAATCTCCACATAGTACAATTCTGCAGGCAGAAATATTGGCACATGGGCACGTGAGTGCTCAGCCTCCAGTGTCATGCTGAAGCACTATTTGGAGCCAGAAATCAACTAGGTAGGGGATGGGAAGAACTTGGGCATCTTGCCTAAGGTAGCCATGTATAAAATAACAGGATTCCCTGTTACCTTTGCTTTTTTCTGCATCACTGGTGGAGGGTATATAGGAAACAAGTGCTGTGAATTTGCCTTTATCCCTTCCTTTCCAACCACCTGTGGAAGTTTGAAGCAAGAAGAAAAAGGAAAGAAAAGAACATAGGATATTGCGTTTCTTCTGCAGCAGCTGGCGGAGCTGGCCAGCATTGCAGGCAAGTTACTGATCTGGACTTGGAGCAGGGTAGGAGATTGAGACAGAAACCATGAGCCCATATAACAGTTCTTCCTCAGATGTTGGCCCGCAGCAGAGTAGCTGTGAATGTCACCTTTCCTCTGGTTACTTCCACGGTAGTCACAAGCTTCAAAGATACCTTCTCCCCACCCCTCCTTATTTTTCCTTTTTCTTCTTAAATAAGATCCTCAATGATGTGTTGTCTGACTTATTAAGTTGTTAAGTCCTGGTGTACTTGCAATAATTTTGAAGTCCTGATCCCACTTTGCAGGATACAAGCCTGATGGTTTTTTTATTATTGAATTGTCTGGTCATAACTTCTTAAAATGGGCTGTAAGTAATGTCTGTGTGAAGCATGGCATGCAGGAATGTATTGCATAAGAATCTTAAAGGCCTCTTGTTGTTATTTTGGTTCCATTAGTGAACTTTTTCTCATTACTTGGATCAAATAGGATTTCTATATGTAGTCTGAGCATGATGACACTATCTTTTGCTACTGTTTGTTTTAGCTGTGTTATGTTAATGAACAGCCAACCTTCTTTTTCACCTCTGCAATAAGTAGGCCAAATTCACCTGCACTGAAGTGAGATGAGGGTGAATTGGGCTTGATTTTTTCATAGGAAATGTATTTTCCTATATGCATTTCATATGGCAAAAATCACATGTAGCCACTTATCTTTCTGTGTGTGTATGCTTAATATTGCTGAGAACAAGATAAGGAAATCGGGACCCAGTGCCAACCAATCTATGTGAATTTATCTATTTATTTATTTATTTTTATTTTTCTCTCTCCTTGGTATGAATTGAATTCACCATATGCATGTCTCAAGCACTCTTGAGGTCAAAGACATTTTCATGTTTTTGCCACTTACCTTTAGAGCTAAAGAATTGCAAGGGCATGGGAATTTGCTTGCAGGGAATCAGCTAGGAATTCTTCCTGTAGAGAGAAGGATTCTCAGCTGATGTAGCTGTTGCCTGTGCTGGGCTCCAAACACCATTTACGGAGTAATAGCAGAGTGGATGGGAGTGTGTTTGCCTCTCTGAATTTCCAGTGATTTCTGTTCCTTTCCAGACTGCAGTCATACAGCCTAAATCGCAGAACTGCTCAGCCTGTCGTATTTGCCAGAAGATGGTCCACAGAGTCACTGGGCTAGAGAAGTATTGTCACAGGCAAATGTTAACCCTCTTGTAAAATGAAAGACGCGCTGATGGGAGAAGATTGGCTAACAGCCAGAGGGGAAAAAGGAATCTTGCTGTCTCACTGCAGATTATTTTCTGGCCTTTCTCTGCATTTTGGCTGGCAGTATGTATGGAATAAAGAGTAGTTTAACTTTTAGATTAGCTGAACTGCTCTTGGAATTCATATGTTGGTATCTATTTCATAATCTTGAATTTCTGCTGAACTGGGTAACACGTTTACTGAGAATGTGAGGATCCATTAGGGTGAAATCTTGAACCCAAGTAATTGTAGAGGCACAAGCAAACAGAGCTGATGTGTGAATTGTCTGCAAATAAATTCACTGAGTGCCATTCCTAGAGCATGCATTTGAGTAGTTTTCTAAAAATGTAACATTACTTCATTTTATTGGATAATTACATAGGTCTAAATTGCACTTTATATCTGACTTCCAGGTTGTTGTGGGAGATAAAGTTGTTCTCATGCCAGTCAATGCAGGACAGCCTCTACATGCCAGCAACATTGAGCTTCTAGATAACCCTGGCTGCAAAGAGGTGAGTTTAGTGGAGGGAAGAGGGATAACTGCTGATCTGAGATGTACTATATGTTGTTCTTTTCTGGTATCCAGAACCCACCATGAACCCACCAAAGACTAGATGCTAGCTTGGTTCCAGCTTGGCCTCAAAAAACCAAGATGAAATATGCTTATTCTTGGCACAGTTCTGCTTGACACTGAAAGCTTCATGAGGTTTGCTTGAGTATCTGAAACTCTCACTGCTATTAAGAATAAATCCTTTTCCAGCAGCTCTTTAGGCCATCTTTGGTAGGCTGTCAACAGAGACAGTAGTGTTTTGCCCACTCAATCTTCTTCAACATCATTATTGTTAACAATAGTTAACAATTCAGGACCCAATGTTAGGAGATGTACAAATACGTAACTAAGCCATGTCACCTGGCACTCTAGATGTGGTGTGGTCTTTTGGAAGAACAGAATATCTCAAAAAGAATCACACCCCTTAAAACTATAACTGTGTTTTGCTTTTTTGTCTACAAGGTAAATGCTGTCAACTGTAACACAAGTTGGAAAATAACTTTGTTCATGAAGTTCAGTAGTTATCGAGATGATGTACTGAAAGGAGTAAGTATGATTTTTTAATTGTCTTTTGAATCTGAAAAATCATGCTGTATTTGACTGTAAAGAAATACTACATGGTGAATAAAAGAAGAAATGAGGACTTTATGGAGCTGTGGAGGATCCCTCACTACTGTTCTTCAACAGCTAGAATATTTTTCCTTTGTGTTATTGTCTTATTGAGTGAAATTGTCTGGATTTTGCTAGCTTCCAGCCTCTTTCCTCTCCCAGAGACAAATGAGGATCTATAAGAAAAGATGAGGGTTCTGTATAGAACAGCTGTGACGCTTCAGTTTATGCCAAGATGCTAAAAGCAGGTATAACAAGCTTACAGGGGGGAGTGAGGCATGAAAGATGACAATAGCTGTAATAAGACAGTGTAGCTTTAAATGCTGAGGGATTGCACATCTTCATGCCTCCAGATCACTCCCTGAGACCAGTTACATTTTCATTTTAAAGAAATTTCATTTGTCCTCACTTGTATTTTGATGTCATTATCAACTGGCTATTTTTCAGTAGATATAAAGGCACCAGCAGTTTTTGAGGAAGAATTTGAAAGGGAAAATAGTGTATCTGTGCAGACCCACTTGGGGATAGTGTTTCAAGCCTTGGGGAAAGGTAGAAGGAAGCAAAAATGATGCCAGCAGAAGAAATAGAGAGGGGGCATTGGGTTTGGTTGCAGAGTAGAAGAGATGAGATAATATCATGTTGGAAAAATATATTCATTTTCCCTAAATTTTAGGAGAGATTAGAAATAAAAAGTCCATTTTGTAAAGTTAGGTAGAATTAAAAATCACCTTTAGGCTGTTGCCCACTATTCATTTCGGTACTCTGAAACATGTTCTCTTTACGCAGAAGTGCATGAGTCTCCCACAGGACTGAATTATCTCAGTTGGTTTCCTGATTTAGTGCCAAGATTGTATGCTGTGCACTTAGTATCTGCTTCAGCAATAAGAAACAACTACGTGTTTTCTTCACATCAGCTGTGTTGACATCACCGGAGCTAGTACATGTACAGAAGATGAGTCTAGCGGCTTTGTCTACCGCTTAATAATGCCTCTTTTTCATATTACTTTAGGGAGATGTTGTTAGGCTGTTCCATGCAGAGCAAGAGAAGTTTCTGACCTGTGACGAATATGAGAAGAAACAACATATTTTCCTTCGTACTACATTACGTCAGTCAGCCACTTCTGCAACAAGTTCTAAGGCACTGTGGGAAATAGAGGTAATTTTTTTCTTTTTATAAATATTTTAGGACCTGAAGGCCAAGGTTCAGTAAAACTACTTTACCACAACATGAATCGTTCATAGCCTCTTGATATCATTATACACCTCCCCGTTACTATTATTATTTTCTGTAGCGGTTTGTGTAGGATGAACACTGAAGACGTGCTTTATTGCTCTGTGTGTGCAGAGAGAGGATGTTTCCTTACTATATTTACGTGCACTAAAATCATCATTTTAATCAAGATGAGTAAAATTCAGACTTGACATAAATGGTGTGATTTTATCAAATGGAATTGAGTAACACCCATGTATCCTGAGTTTGGAGTGTTTCTATTTCACTTCATATGCAATACAGAAAATTGAAATTCACGACTGACAAAAAAATCTCACAAATGTGATCGAATCTATTCTTCTGCAACAGGGCACATCAACATGTGTTTAAGGTGTGGCTGAATGGGGTTGATTTTGAGAAGATGACTAGCATACATATTTTTGTTTAAGTGTGGAATATTGGAAAGTGGTCTCAAAACATTGCTATTGCAGTAATATAACTCCCATACCCAAATGTTTGTGCTGAACAAACTGTATTTAAACCAGAGATCCTCACTCAGGCAAATGGTTGATTATTGTCTGATTGAGGACTGTATGGAATAGGATATATTGCACATGTAGTTATTTTAGGTTACTCCTTAAGAGAGACAGGCACTGCTAGGTTTGAAGGCAGCAAATCACCAACAGCTCAGTCAAGGTGAAAAAGAAATAAGCTGGGGTATTTCAAATGATATGGGGATATTTTATCACTCGAATGAAAAATTATCAGAAACCCCCAGTGTTGTCAAAAATAGATCTGGTATACATAGGTAAACAACGTAAGAAGATTGGAGTTTGCTTTTACATAGTGCTTATGTAAGCGTAGAGCAGCTCCACTTACTTCCTTGAGCTCTGGATTCACACCATGTCACTTTAAAGTAAAATTTGGCTCATCCTGTTTGCAGGGAGTAGATTAATGAAAACCTGGAAATAGCTGGAGTATTTCTGGGCACCTGGCAAAAAAAAAAATGTAAGCAGTTACTTATGGTGGGATTAGTGTGAGCACACAGAATTCCTCTATTTCTAATATTTCTAATAATTCTAATATTTCTACTATTTCTAATAATGTAGTTAACATTTTTATTTCAAATGAATTATAAGAAATGTTAGTGATCTAAGCGTGATCTTGAGAAGCATAATTAAAATCTTTACTTCTTCTTTTAGGTTGTCCATCATGACCCTTGCCGGGGAGGGGCAGGACAGTGGAATAGCTTGTTTAGATTTAAGCATTTGGCAACTGGAAACTACTTAGCTGCAGAGGTAAGAATGTCAATCAAACAAGTGGTTGTGTGCTGCCTAATCGAGTGCTATATCAGAAATCCCATAATAGGTAGGTCCATGATAAAGGTCTCTGAAAAGATCTCACATCAGGTCTGAATGGGGGTGTGCACTGCTGTGTTGTGCAGTATTGCTGTATCAAAGGGTTGCAAGGAAAATGTTCTGAACTACAGGACATTAGAAGGTGAGTTCAGGACAAATATAACCTTAATTTCAACTGTGCTGTTGAATCTTGAACGTGCTGTTTGTTGTCATGGCAGCCAGGATAAACACCACTGTTAAATATCCACTATATTTACACTGAAAATCCTTGGGTTCATTTGTCTCTCTGCTCTTGTTTGCGCTTGATTTTGGAGTAGTGTTGTGATCAGTCAAATAATCTTCTTTGCTGGCTCAGGCAGCCATATACAGATTAAAGCTTTTAGAGTGGAACTGAATGCCAAGGTCATCACTGAGCTTGATCAGAGAAGTCTGTGTGCAGGCATTAGAACAGATACTCTGAACTGTTCAAATTCAGGAGCTGTCATTCTTTCTTTGCCCTGGCAGCCTCTAGACTTGGAAAAATGTTACTGTGGTGCTGATTTCAGTGTGCTGATCTCTGCCAGACAGCATGGGGTCCAAGGAATCTCTGTGTACTATAGAAACTTGGGAAAGGAGAAACTTGTCATGACCATTGATGTCATGACAGTGCATAGTGATTATATTGCAGTGTTCTGCTGTTGCAGTCTTGTCTTTAGACTAAAAATAAAAAAAAAAACAATGAATAAAGAATGGTCTGAGGAAATCTTGCACCTTTTGGTGGAACAGAAGGCCCAGGAGGAGGAGGAGACAAGGAACTTTTCTGGTTATTATCTGGTGCTTTATGTTAAAGCAAAATAGTGTTGTTACTTCACAAAAGAGCAGCTGAATATCTTTGAAGACCCATAATTGCATTTAGAAGTAAAAATTCCAGCTCTTGGCAAGATGAAAGAAAGCAGATAATACCAAGTTTATGAAGTGGGAGAGTCTTGGATTCCTCCCTGGCTTTCAAGAAGTTGTGAACTTTTAAAGTCATATCTAATACATATTAGAACTGATCTGTGTCCAAGTTACATCAGTGGAATTAAAAGTAGTTTTTCACACTGATTTAGTTAAATCTGTGCAGCATTGCCTTTTTGACTTATGCTTGCAAGCGTGAGTATGAAAATTTACAACTACATGAGACAGTTATAAATCACTCTACATTAGGGAATCCCTGAAAAAAAGACTTTCTCTAACTGGATTGAGTTATGCTTGCAAGCAGTGCAACTTCTGTATGGAGACAAGTCCTTACTATTCCCAGGGTGCTGCTTTTACTTTCCAGCTCCTGGCACAGCTGGCACTGATTTCAGAGTGAGAGCAAACAGGAGCTGTCAAACCTTTACTTATTTCTAATTATGTCAAAACCAGTGTCTGAACATAAACAGTGGACCACCAGGACAGCTACTGATATTATTTTCCACCTAAGGCTGAATGCAATTTGGATCTTTTAATTGGTTTTAGCAGTAGCTCACAGTGTAAGTCAGAAACCTGGTAGGCCTGAGTGGTGAAGGCAATGGGCCAACATGCCTTTAACTTCTCTGCTCTATTCTGCTGCCTCTGTACTGCAGCAATGCTTTGGCTTGGCTGAAGCCATCTGGCTTTATCGTGTAGTTAATACTGGCTAGTAATAGCTGATTTTCAAGTGGCAACCAGTACTCGCACCTAAGAGTCGATTCCTTTTTCCTCTCTGCATACAGTGATAGGCGCTTTTAGTAGAAAAGATTATTCAAGCTAGCTAGGCTGATGGAGAGTCAGGAAAGTCATTCAAACATTCTGACTGATGGGCTTCCTTCTCCCACCATACCTTATCTACTCAGGGATTTTCAGGAGAAAAATCTTCAGGTCAAGAGGTGTAATACTACACTGAATGTCAAACCTGAGCTTAGGTCCTTTCTACCGTTGGAAAGGAAATCCCCATCAGGAAGACTTGTAGTACAGAGAGTACAATTGGCACAGTAGAGTGAGAGCTGGAAGAGCATTTGTGTTGAACAGAGGTGATATGCTGTGACTGGAGAGCAGCATTAGCTACCATATCTGTGAAGTGTAAAATACCTGCTGGTGGAGACACTAAAGGTACCGCTCTATTAAAAGACTGTGAACTGTATTTTACACAGTTCACGTGTCAGGCACAACACCCCAGATGTACATGTCAAAGATGAAGAGGCAGGTGGACACCTAATGTGTGTGAGATAACTTTAAATCACCTGGGCCAAGCTTACTGAACGCTTATCTGTGCTCTTGCAGCACATGAAGATTACTCATGGTATGGATTATCAACAGTGTCACGCTTTGCTGTGACCTGATTTTGTTTAAGCTTCTGTGGTAAAGATATCTAGAGTGGAATAAGAACAAACATATAAACAAAATTCACAAATCTTTTAAGCATTCTGCTGTTGGTTAATGATACAATTTTTGTCACAATTTGAGTTATTGTAAATCAGGATTAATCACTGTTCATAATTATATTTTCCTTACTCATCCTTCTGTAAATTAGCTTGATGTGTATGATGGGGCCTTCTGCACTGGAAGCTTGCACAGGTTAAGTCTCAGACAATAAACAGGATTGTCCTTCACCTGAGTGTCTCTTTTTGCTCCTCTGCAGTTAGACTTGTACCTCGTATGAGCAAGTGCTGTGCCTTCTCTTTTTCTCTCAGGCTTCCTCAGCCTGATTTCTGACTTTGTGGGTTTGAGACGTTTAGAGAAGGGATGGCACTGCAGCTTTTTAAGGCCAGGGGATGATCTACGGACTAAGAAAATTCAAGATAGTTGGCCCAGAGAGTTCAGGAATTTAAAACTGATGAACTTAAAGGTGTTTCAATACTATACTGAGTAAGTTTTGTTTGGTTTGTTTTTTGTTTTTTTTTTAAATGAGGCAACAGTTGTTCAGTAAAAAATATAGGTAAATATGTAATATCTAATTCTTACAAACTTTAGAGAATGAAATCAGGATGTCAGTCCTACATTCCGTGTTCCTAAGAATCACAGTTGTCCAGCTTTTGTTACCTTTCAAAGACTAAGGTCCTCTGATGCCTTTGACTTCTGACAGTCTCAAATAGTACCATTCCCCTTTAATACTCTTTCCACTTGGGATTATTTAGGCTAATTTTCATTAATATACTTTAAAGTTCATTGAGATGAACTAATACTGGAGAGCAGCCTAGACCGTAGTACCACATTCTGGGCTGAAGGTGAGCTGTCCTGGAAAGACACACTGTTAAAGCAGACCCGTGGAAGACATTTGCTAATTGCACATGGCTGTATTGTCATTCCCCTGCTACTGTGCACATTCTGGGGACCATGGTCTGATGCATCAGAAGCATGTGTGCTCTCACACAACTATTTAACGCATAGAAGGGATATACTGAAGAAAGTGTTTCATTCCTACTACTTGGGACATCAGAGATCTGAATAGCTGGTAATGTCACCTACATCTCTGGTGTTTGGAAACCTGAAGCCACTGGCTCAGACATTCCCAAAACGCTGAAATCATAGAAAAAGTGGAACCAAATAGATGACAAATTGGAAAGAGAAATACTCTTCTTCAGAGACAGTGGGAGTTCTGCTGTTAGTGTCAGAAGGGCTTGATTTCACCTGAAAGAACTGAGCCATATCTTTAGCAGAAGATTTAGACACTAAGCCACCAGCTAGGATCCAGGCTGCTGAGTTTTATTCTCATCTTCACAGAGTTACCAGTCTTTTAGGAAAAGTTCTGTGGAAGAGTCTTTTTTTAGCCCTGGTTACATCAAAATGACCCAAGGTATTTCAAAACTTTATAAAGAGAGGCTGTAAGGTTAGGTGGAAATTGAACACTTCAAAGTAAGAAAGACTATCCCATTTTTTTTTTTTTTTGAGTCCTTTCAGTGTGTGTACCACGTGTAGAATGCACGCAAATCTATCTGTCCATTTATGGGACCGAGTTGCAATTTACTCTCAAATGTTGCAGGTTGGGATCACACAGCTGTGCCTTTCTCATGAATAAACCTAACATTTTCAATGTTCTAATTGCCAAGATAAAAGTCTCTTTGAAATGAATATCAGCTTATCAATTGTGCTGAACCAAAGCATGCACCTTTTAATATGGTTCTCCATGTGTATAGCAGCTACAGTTCTGTGAATTCTAGACTGGATAATCTGTACTGAAACTATTAAGACTTGCTGTATGAGGATGTTAAACAGAAGTATGTATGCCCATGCATACATATATAAACAGACAAGCAATGCAGGGTAATTACCTGTTATTTCATATTAAGCTTCCCAGGTGAGATGGATGTTGCTAAAATATTCACAAAACGTATATGCAAATATCACATCACATGCTAGTCTCAGGTATTACAGTAGACAAAGTACAGTACATTTTTTTGTGAAACAGTGTGAACACAGACATAATCACAGTGCAGAATTTCTAAGGAAAAATCTGTGTAATTCTGTTTTACTTAGTTGAATAGACTAGACCAGAGTTACTAGGTACCTTAGCTAAGATATGGCAGTAAATTCGGTGAGGTGATTGTCTTTAACACTGAATAAACTATACTATATTAAGTAAGTTCAGATAATGCAGGTAAGATGGCAGCCTTAATGTTTACATTCTGTGATTCTATAAAATTGTGGCCATAAAAAAGGGTTCAAATTTTTACCATGTCTTCCCCAAAGTAGTGCATAGACTGCTGGTGTTCCTCCAAAATCTGTGTCCTGAGGCTCTTCTAGATCAAAGAGAAGAGTGAGAACAGGCTGGGTTTCTGTTATGTCTCACTATTAAAAATATTAGCCTGCCATATAATACATGCCATTATAATATGCATTTATCTAGGTGGACAGAACTGTACTGTTTATAAGAAATTTAATCCTGTTGTAGTAATCACTTGATTTGGATCATGGTGAACGTAGCCAAGGGCACGTTCAAGTTAATATTGATATAAAATAATCCTCTCCTGCCTTCTGAATAGGACGTAGAAAACAAAGCGTTTAATGAGATTTTAAGAACAATGTGAGTAATAGCATACTCAGCACTAGCTAAGATTAAAAAAAAAAAAAGTAAAATGGAAATCAGGTGTTAAAACTTGAGGCTATAAACCGGGATCCACCCCCTGGAGCCCTGGAGAAACTTCATCTGTAGTTTTGTGGACTTTTTCATTCACGTTCTTAAACTGCTCTGGAAAAAAAGAGTACTGCATAGGATGTTTCATTAAGACAACCAAGACCGAATATTTGAAGGCCGTAATTTTGGCTTTTGATATCTGGTTTTTGGAAATTGGACTACTGACAGAGGTCTTTTGTGTTCAGGCAGCAAAAAGGAAGTACTCCTTGCCAGTGATATTTTTTGGGGTGACATGGAAGCAAGCCTTTGCAGAAAAATTTATCTGCTGATCATACAGCTCATGCAGAGGAGGAGACTATAGTGGTAAATGTGCTGTGCTTCCTTCTGCCTTTAGAAACAGTAAGGCAAATAACTGGATAAAAATGGCCTTGATAAGGATGCTCAGGTAACTTTTGCTCAAGGATAACAGCTTGCAAACTGAAGTGGGTACCAGGAGATGGCAGCATCCACCAAGGCCATCACACGAGCTCACATATCTAATTTGTTGGTAATGAAGGACCTCCTTTCCTGGAGATAACTTCAAAATCTTCTGTTTGAGTTGTATTTTTCAGCCTCTGTTAAATGTTAATTCAGCATTTTAATTAGTTTCTGTCCATTGGGCTCAGTGGTTAAAGGTTCTCATAAGAAAACGGGTGTGCCAAGGTGACAGGGTGACCTTGGCCCCATAAGCCTTATATCTGTTTTTCACTGTCCCATAGGAGCATGGTTTTGTTTTAAAGCTCTATAAGGGGTGAAGAATAATTTACAGCTATTTGTGAAGAGATGGAAGAGATCCAGAGACAGGAGGAGAATGGATTACTGATTTACAGAGCCAGTCTGACCTGTTCCGCAAACTTGGATGTGGCTTTTTAAAATGACAGAGTTCAAAGCTGTCCATTTAGCAAAACCCAGGGTTAGGTTTTCCAAGGTTTTTAAGAATCTTGGGAATGCAGCTAAATTTATTGATCTGACTTGTGTTGACTGTAGGGAAATTTAGTAACAACATTTGCAGCTCTTGATTCTTCATAAATCTGGATCTTGGAAGAAAGATTTTTGCCCCCAGCCAACTAGTTTTGCAGTAGTGATATGTAAGCCTTGTAGTGTTCACCTAGGCTTTTTCAGTCCTGTTTGAAGTTGACTGGATTTGAGCCATGGTTGTATACATACGAGTTTAGGAGGAAGGGAAGTGTGGAGTCATTAATGCAACATTTATTGTACTTTGGTCACTGTAAGGGCTGCTTCTGTTATTAAAAATACCACATCTGCTGGTGTTGCAATTTGATGTGTTCCAAAACAGCAAATGTAGACATGTGGTCTTTCCTTTAGTGCATTTTTGTTGCTTATTATTTCAGGAGTACTTAAGGAGTTTTTATTGAATTACATTTTTGCCTCTTTATTTTTGATGATTGACGAAAGTTTAGATGGCTTTCCTTATTTTTTTAGTTGTTGTTGAGAGGTTTTTTGGGGTTTTGTTTGTGTGTGTGTCTTTTTCTTGGTTGTTTTCTTTTTAAAGGTTAGACATTTCAGCAATGTCTAATCCAGTCATCCCTAGTTATTTCTAGGAGAAGCACTGAAATGCACATGAGATACTAATATTTAGAACATAACTCTTGAAGAGATGAGGATGATTTATCATATAGCACATGTTGGCGTGGAGCCGCTGAAGCTCATACTGAGGTTATGGCCCAGAATTCAGGTTAAACTAAAGGATCCCTTAGATAATTTTTCTCTCTTTTGACTTCCTCTGCGGAATAGGATATGGCTGTGTGGGACTGAGCATCAGGCGTCGGTGGGTGGTCCGGTTCTCTGCCACAGGAGCGCAGTGTAGGGATTTCCCAGTTGTCACTCTCTCCTGGTCTAAGGTACAGCTACAGGCTGCGGCAGCTCCAGCTTTTGCCACTCACGTGAGACCTTTCAATCAGTGATTTAGGCACACCAAAGAATGGCTTGCCATTGCTTATATGACAGCTAAAAATGCCATCAAGATGACCTATCCTCTCTTATGACGAGGGTGAGTAATGGGAGCAGGAAGGTGTCAGAGCTGATTCTCATCCCAGTTTTGGACTAGCAGGTAGTTCCCCCACTCAGGGATGACTGTCCTTGCCTGCTTCACTCTGCTGGTGCCACAAGGGGGTCCTGAAGCTGGCAAAAAGATTTAGTTCTCCCGGTGTTCTCTGAAAAGTTCTCTGCTCCCTGGAAACTTGTCTGATCTGCTAAGACACGGGTCACAAGCAAAACAGCAGCAAGATGCAGTCCTGAAATAAAAGGTTTTGTAAAATTTGTCAACTTCCTCAGACAGTGATTGTCAGGAAGTTTATGCTGATGCTGTGGCAGTGTTGAGTGGGGTTTACTACGGTAGAGTTGTAGCCAGTCTTTCTTCAGCAAGTTAATAAGTTGGCAAAAGTCTTTTGAATACCACTGAAGTCTTTGAAATTGTGCAAAAGTCCTTTAGATTTATTGAAAGCTAATCAGTGTGACATTAACAAAGAACAAAGCAAGCCTAATGAAAATGAAGGATTTGAGAAGTTAATTTTTTTTCTTTTGTGGTGGCTTTTTTTTTTAAATGAAACACTTGCCCTTGTTGATTGGGTAACAAGCCATGTGTTAACAGGCTGTCTATCAAATGAAATGGGAACTATTTATGTATGTTGAATTAGATCCTTTTATTCTTTGTCTGTCAGGATTTCCTTCATAAATGCAAGCTTTAACCAAGTCGTTAAAATGCTCATTTGGCTGAAATTCAGCAATCTAATTCTGACAAGATGTTTTAAATATCCTTTACCTAGTCAACAAAATTTGATTAAAATCAGCATGGGTGTTTCTCCAAACTGTTTTCTCTCCTTATTAATTAAAAGTGTCCAAAAATAGTCTGTTTGGGCACTTCCTGTGCATTCCTCTGTCTAGGAAAGCAGCATTCAGTATACAGGTGAAATGTCAAACTGCCTGCAGTATGGAGTAAGAGTTATAATTCAGTTGTTGGACTGTGAAGTGTTTCTTACTATGTGAAGATGCAAAAATAAAATTAAAGCCAGGGAAAATGTATTGGTGAGAAGTTGTTCTGCTCAGTAGCCTCAGGAGATTATGCAGTGTTAAAGTCTTATGTATTGAAAACAGATATAACTTTGACTAGCTTGAATCAGTGGAGACGTCATCAGTTGAGATGATAGCCTGGGGCTTCTGGCACTCAATCAGGATACCTCTTCGTATTAGCAGGACAGTTGCATTCTCTGAGCACCAAATACTGGAAGTAACACAGAAACATACATAGGTAGAAGTTGTCTTCCTGTTATGCAGACTGTAAAGGGGGATGATCATATTATGAGGACATTAGGCAGAAATCCAGGAATGAGATTCTTTGCCCTTCCAAATAATTTTAACCAGAAATGGTTAAAAACTTTGTCTATACCTCAGTTTTCCACCTGTAAAAGCTGGCTTTTATTAGGTGTTTGTCATACATACTGTATAGACTGGAGGATGTGTAGAATTGGGTTGGGTTCCCAATGATAGGTATAAGTAACTGAACAAGATTAAGTGTTTGCAGTGTCATAAATCATTGTCATTGGAGCTGTGAGAGCTGATTACCTTAGCCTTGCCCAACTGCAAAATCCCCACAATAGAACTGGCTTTCCACATTGCAGTGGAGTGAGGGACAAGCACGATGACTGTCGAGTGGCGAGTTTGCTGCTTCACTGATGTGAATTCTACTCTGCCCACCCTTAGTTATTCTCTGCTAATGCAGTCTGAATTACTTGATGTAGATTGCACTACCCTTATCACAAGGGATTCACTAAACAGTGATTGCTGTTTAGTTGGATAGTTAGGTTGTGGGGCCTTATGTAATGGCCAAGTGTTGGGAGATTAAGGGGAGTCTCATGTGTGTGCCATAACATGAAATGAGTTTTAAGGTCTTGGATATTTAGTTTTCATCCATGAGGAAGCTGAACTCTCATTTTGTGATTGCTTTTTCTCTCCCATCCATGGAAAGATAAAAAATGGCTGCACCTAATTTTGCTGAAAAACAAGCAGTGGAGGATTAGGATTTCTGGATTATTCTGTAGTGGAAAAGAAGCTGTTGGAGATATACTCTAAAAAATCCCGAAACAACATATAATGAAGCTGTTACAATAATGATTTATACAGTCACACTTGCCTGAACTCTGCAGTTCAGTTCATCGTGTTCTTACTGTGTATTGACTGCATGCACCTTCTAATGGCATTTCACGGATATATACAGTTCTATATTGCAGGTACTTTTCAGTAACATTGCAACGTCAACACATCTGATGTCACAAAAAAGCTTGAAGATGGTTGAGCTTAAATGAGGCCAATTTTGGAATGGTTTTCTTACTTTCTAAACACTTGCAAAGAATTTTACTTGATTTTGTTAGCAACAAGGAAAAAGATTGTTAGTGTTATTTTCAAGGATTCTTTTCTTTTGGAGGCTTATTGAAGAACATGGAAGTGATATTACATAAATCAGAAAAAACAATAGGTTTTGGACTTTTAAGGCTGTCACTGTGTCCTTGGCTCATTCTGCTGTACTTGGATATTGAAAGAGACTCAGAACAAGTGTAGTATGACATAAAACACTACGTGATTTGTGCCCCTCTACCAGGAGAACGTAGTATGGGCTAAGAGCTAATAGTCTGGTTTTCAGAAATGCTCAGCACCGACATTCTCAGCTGAAATGAAAATGGAAGTGGCAGCTGCTCAGTGCAGCTAAAAATGAGGCTATGAATATCAGCCCTAAAACTGCATTCCATTGTGTTTAGTGTCGAATGCCAGACTATCAAAACTTTCTCTAAACAAAGTCTTTTTAGTTTTATTACTTCTGTTATGGTGGGGCAAGAAAAAACATCATTGAGGATGCACTTTATTTTTCATTTGAGCCTTCTGTCTCCCTCAGCCTCTGTCTGCAAATGAACTATTTTGGAAATTTGAGGGCATCTCTTTAGTCTTTTTTAAAATAGGCAAGAAGTGGTGTGTGGGAGAGATTTTCTTAGTTTGTGCTTTTGTGGCTATTTTTTTTTCTTTTTTAATGCATCATTACATTGAAAGCAAACACTTGAAGAATAGCAGAATTCAAGGCCCAATTCATACAAATTCAGACAATTATATTAACTCAGGCCCTTCAATGAAACATCATAGATCTATTCTGTTTGAAAATCTAGTCCTCAGTGCACTGTTCTCTCTGCTGAGTCTAGTGACAAACCTGAGATGACCCAGACTTTTTCACACATATTTAAAACCGTCTGAATCTGAGGGTAGGATTGAATTTAGCCAATTTGTATGTGCTCTGTATCTGTGCTTAAAGGCCACTGTGTGTGGCTATGACTAAGGAGCACTGACCAATAATTTTCTGTTCTTGATGAAGGACCAAAAGTAGAGAGCTTGAGCTTGGCTGTTAGAATGGGCAACTAGAGTTACTCAGATGAACAAAGGTAATGCTGAAAGAAGTGTGAGCACTTAAGAAGAAACCATCGTTACATGAAAACAGTTACATATATATGTATACATACATGTATGTATATATGTATATATTCTAGTTGTCTGTTCTTCAGTGTTCATTTTCTACTCCTGTTCCTGTATAACAGAAGTAGGTGGTAGTTGGAGCAAGGAGACTGTCTGAGAATGCCACGGAAGAGCAAAATGCAAGATTTGGGATAGATGTCAATGCAGGGAGGAAAGCAGGTTCTTTAAATTAGATTTGTGAGGGTAACACAGTGGCTGATGCAAATCCTGAAATGAAGATAGGAGAATAAACCTTTGGTCATTTCTGTGTTAGCACATCAAGTCACGACACAGAAGGAAGGTATTTTCAGCAATTTTAGGAAGACTTAAAAGTCTTTCTCATTTCTTTAGGCTCATAGTATTGAGATGAGCTGGCTTTCTTAAGTAAAGTATTAATAAAAGCCTTATAAACTTAATAAAAACTCTTCATGATAGTTGTCTGTGTAATTTTAGATGTACAATGACACGATATTGAAAAGTTTTACGGGGATTCATTCAGCTTGCCCTGTGAAATTAACTTCTGGCTCTTCCACACTGGTAGTGCCAAATTCAAGCCAAGAAAATGACTAGATTTATCTGTAAGATATATACATTACATTGTTGCTTAAAAAGTAAATTACCTTATGTAACTAATAGTTTCACTTCAGCATTTTCAGCACTTCGAAGGCATATCCTCTGTCAGGAAATATGGTAAATATTGAGGCAAAATTGTTTCATTATGTAAGTCAAATCTTGAAAAGTTTCATGTACAGCCAGTGTGTGGGTGTATGTGTATTTGTTTATTTGAGTATGTATCTGCCTACATAATCCCTCATCTTCTAGTCTACATATTTCCCTTGTCAAAAGTAAAATCATATTAGGCACTGTTAAATAGTAATACTTTATTATAATACACTTATTATTATATAGTGTCTTTCATCCAAGCTTCTCATACTACTTCAGTTATTAATTAATGCATGATAATCCTGGTATGACATACAAAATATGTCATATTAACATTAATTAAACAGAATCACAGGGTAATTAAACACTTGTCTGTAGTGGCATTGCCATTCCGGTTTCAAAGATGTGCTTATTCTGAGTTTGCTCTCTTCCTGTAAAATCTCAGAAGGTTGTTAGTTTTTCTTTCAATAGATCAGTTTAAGGTCAATCCTGGAAATGATTGTGTGTGTACGTGTGTGAGTAACTGTAACTTGCTGTGTTTAGTAATTATCTGCGCTTTCTCTATCATTCTTTTTGGTTTTGGTTATTTGAGATTCCTCTCTTGAATTAACAGGCTTCATTGCAAGATGCACTTTTTTTACATGAGGGACATAGGCAGTTAAGTCAGTCAGAAAATGAATTGGTAATTCTTATACTCTTGTTCTCATACCGCTTCTAAATATTCCACTGTCCTTCTGCAGGATGGATACATAATAGAGAACTGCACCAAACCCTCTCCCTGAGTTCTGAAATGTCTAAAAGCTATCGGGATAGCATTTGACTTCTTTTCTTTTCCAGCTTAACCCACACTATCCAGAAGCCAGTAATGAAGGAAAAGCTTTGGTAAGTGGAATTTGTATGTTGCATATAATCTGGGAAATACTGTATTCTTGACATAATACATCCCAACATATGAAAGTCCTTTACAGCTTTCCTTTTACTTACTTGTCACAGCTGCTGAGATTGTTTTCTGTATCCTGTGCAAGCTAGGGTGCAACTGAGAAATGGTGTTACAGACAGTTTTTCCTTGCATAAGGCAAATGATAAGTAACTTAAATTCTACATTAAATTGGCATTAGTTGGAAGCTCTTCTGCGTGGTCACTGCAAATATGAACTGTATTAATTCTTCTCAAATCGGCTGTATTACTTTATGGCAAAACCCACCACCCTCTTTAGCTAGAAAACCAAGGACAATCAAGTCTGGTTACTTATGCGACAGTACGAATTCAGAGGCTCTGCTGTGGAAACAAGCACCCCTGGGGCATGTTTGTCAGTCAAATGTAGCTCTAAATCTAAAAATATGCTGAGACTCTTTTTATTGCCTGTATTGAATACATGTAAGCAGATAATCAGGCACAGGCTTAGTCTGAGCCCTGCCACACTTCGGGCAACTCATCTTCTCAAGGATCCAAGTTGTCTTTGCTGCAGTGAGGGTGGGTTAGACAAAGGCCTTATGCCCTTTACCTTGGAGGCAACAGCCTTTGCCTTGTGCAATATCAAGAGCGTGCTAGATGATTCTAACTAACAAGGCAAGACCAGACACGTTGTAGTCTATAATGTGGGAAGGAAGTGGATTCCCTTGGGGGAATCTTATTGTTATTGAGACAACAAATAGTCCAAAAAAAGAATCATCCCTTCATCAGATTCATGAGATTGCCTTGAAAACGCTGAGATGTTAAAAAAAAAAAAAANCTTCTGGCTTTTGTTCTTTTAAAGGATACATTTTCGTGTTTTTCTCTGCTTGGGGAAACCCAAGATTCTTACACAGTCAGATGTCTTCAGGACTGCAGTTTTAATAAAAATGGAGACTTTAGTAGAAGTTGAAAAAATTGGTTTTCCATCTTCCCTGGTATTTGGTATTAATGGTAACACAGCAATATAATAAATAACTTAAATAGCTGAGCTGTCCAGAAAAATGAGAATTCTTTCTCATGAAAACATGAAAACATGGAAGTTCCAAAAGCTGTTTCACTTTTGTATTGGAATGACACTTGAAGTCCTTGGAGCTTTTGGATGGAAATGGAGATAAGTTCTGGAATACCTCAGTGAGTAGGGTGCTTGTTTGGAAATGCTTGGATTCTTGTTCTTGCTCTGTGAACAGCAGAGCTTGTCTCATAGGTATGCATCTGCATACATTGTAGTTCACATCCTGATGGCACTCCTCAATCAAATCTCCTCATTATGCCCTGTGTAAGACACTCCAGTTCACTTCTCAGAGCAATCTCAGAGCATGTAAACTTGTATTCTGTTGAATGAAAGTAAAAAGACCTCTGGAATGTATCTACTGTGCTCCAGCCTTTCTTGGTGCCCAGGCCAGAAAATGGACTACAGATATCCTGCAGTAAGACCTATGAAAGCATGTATAGGATAGATGTTAGGTCCTTGTCACCAAGAATTCAGTCCTATTGTACAACACTATATTAATTTAGATATAAGGTTTCCAGTTGCAGTAATTCCTGTCCATCTAAATAATAAAATATTCTTTGGACTGGGTAATATAGAAAGCACAAAAATAATCTGAACATGAATGTTGAAGGTGACTTCTATAACAGTTTGGTTTAATCCATTTGGGTATTGGTTTCAACGAAAAATCCAGATCAGAGAAATCAGATCAGACAAATACTCCAATGACAATGTAATCCAGACTGATTGATGATCGAAACTGATGTCTCTGTAGAAATTTTGGTTTATGCAATCTGCACTTGTTTTGTGAAGGAACTCCTAGCAATGTTTGTTAACACCTCAATGTAAATCTAAGCCTACAGGCACTTTTAGCATGGTAGAAATGCATTTGGATCCTTCATCTCTTTACAGTCTTGTTGGAAATAGCATGAGTCAGCAAAGGCTATTTTAAGTCTTCATTCTGATGTTGAGCAACTGAGCGGAAAAGCTTCACGTCCCTGTGCGGGAGTATCTGTTGCAATGATGCAGTGTTTTGAATTACCCCTCAAAAGTACAAGAACCTTATATTATCTGGAGTTATTTAAGAGCCAGCTACGTCAGTCTCGTGTCCAATATGCACATAACCTACAGCACACAAGCTTTCTTTGCTCTGTGTTTTTCATCTAGTGTTTCTTCTGCAAGGTAACTGCCTAACTGATTCACTGCAAAGGCATCTTATTTTTCATCTTTTGAGGCAATTCATTTTGAAATACTGCCCGTGAAGTAAATCTGCTCTAGAGGACGAGGTGGAAGCTACCCCAACAAAATGTAAAGTCTGAGCAGAGGGTAATGGGAGAGTCATACTTGAATCTTTTCAACTGAAGGAAGAAACTGAGCCTGCAGCCTTTTTCTTTTCTCTGCTAGTCTGTTGGATAAAAGGGTACCAGTTCCTTCTCTGTCATCTGTGTTTTAAAGGCAGCACAGCCATCTGTACAATTTGTGCCAACCCTTAACTCCTAAATGTGTGATGGGCTCCTCGTGCATGTTCACTGCTTCGTTTACAAGTCCTGATCACAGTTGCTTAGGCAACTGAATTTGAGGAAGCAGCAACGGAGAAGGATTTGCCGTGGTGCCGATAGTGGGCATGTGCACATAGATTCTGCCTAAGTGCATCTTTTTTGCCTTGCCTTAAGTGACTTAAAGTTGTTCCCAAGCATTAAAGCTACGTTTGGACTGTGGTTCATTGCTCATTTATGGGCTGCTTCTTGAAAATCCAGCCAAATTGTCCTGTGAAACACTGCTTTTATTTCTGGTAAAATCTGGCCTTAAAATGAGTTGATTAATATTCTTTATATATATATTCCTCACATCTAAACTCCAGAAGTTTTAAAAAAAGATCTATTTTTATATATATATGTGTGTGTGTGTGTGTTTGAAGGCCCTTTAGTGATTTACGGGCCTTATAAGAAAAGGCTGCTTCATCTCTTGAAGTCTAGGAGACTGTAGTGTATTGTGCAACCAAATGCAGTGCTCTGTGTTACAGCTGCCATTAAAGCCTAGCTGGATGTATTTTATGCTGCAAAGTAGTCTACTATTTCTAATCACAGAAATGTATAGCATACAGAAGAGTGCAATAAACATTGTGGAAATGTCAAGAATAGCTGGGTACTAACCATTTGTTAGCACCTTTGCATTAAAGGCTGTCTTTGGATAGGTATCTTAACTCCATTTGTCTGCATTTTAATGAGAGTGAAGATCCTAACCAGTTCCAAACTGGCTTTTATTGTTGAGATTTTTCTTGGATTGAGATGGTTTTATTTCTCCTGTAAAGAAGTTAGATAGTTGTACTGTAGACTTCTAGGTGCTATTAGACGTAACTCCTTTGACTTCTGTTTATCTATTTTTATGAATTCCAAACAGCTCTGTAATTTTTTACTTCCAACTACAGTGATTTTTTTTTCCCTGATAAACACTGTAAATTATATCTTAGAATCATCTTCCAGCAACTAAGTGTGCTTAATTAAAATTTTAGAATGTGGGACACGGGTGATACAATTTAAACAAGTAGAATAGGCTTGGGGAATTTATTGGTTTTTTTTAAAGGCTTGGTTAGGAATTAATATGGCAATAAACAATCTGCAAAACATTTTTTTTTTTTTTTTTAAAAAATCATCATCTTTAAAATGGCAGTGTCTCTGCTTACATAAAAGCCAACAGTCAGACCACTTGAGAGCCTGGGGGGGATAAGGGGAGACATGGATGCCAGCACATTATTATTATTCTGCTGCTGCACACAGGTCTGAATCAGCTCTGAAAACGCATACATTGTTTCTTACAGAATGTCTCTGGCTCCTAACAACAGAATTGCAATGTGATATTTCTGCTAAAAAAGCGATGACTCACGGATGAGTCAACAGTGAAGGTGTTACGGGAGGCTAACTGCTGCGCTGTCTGCCAGGGCTTCATAACATGCAGGAGCAAGGCTGGCCATTAATTTACTCGACTTTCTTTTCATATAGAATTTTTTGAATTGTCTAACCTATGGAGTTCTCCTCACATTACCGTTCTCTGAAAATGCTGGTTTTGTAAGAGCCTCCCAAACTGGGTTAACATATTGAGATACCACATTGTACTGGATTTAACAGGCATTTTCAGAACTCTGGCTGCTATTAAATTTAAGTCCTGCTGAAATCCGTAGTGCAGTTTCATCTAGTCATTTGGGAGCAGGGCATTATCCTTGTCTGTCTCTATGCCACAAGAGGTGTCTTTACCAATTGGAATTATAGATTTGATTTCTGAAAGAAAAGGTATGTCGGGTCTGTCATGTTTTTGTATTGCTTGTTGCAGTTGAAGGAAAGCCCCTCCATAAGCAAAACTCAATGTAAATCTCCTGAATTTTAGGTATGATACCTGGTTGAGGTGAATAGTGGGGACTTGGGCTAAGTCATAATTATTAGCATGTTGTATTAAAAGCTGAGAAGAAGCATCTGCTGGGCTACAAGTCTCAAGAAAGACAAATCTGATTGTACCTGATTATTTTGTCTCTGATTACAATATGGGTTTTGTCTCCAGCTGCATTAAATTTGCCCTTCAAATTGCAAACACGGTATTATGTCTATTGGATTTGAGTTTTTTTTGTTAAGTTTCTTTTTAATTTGGTATGATGCACTGGGAAATCTGGGGTGGTAGCCTGGGAGCTACAGACTTTGCCGTGAACCTGGATCGTTATTTCCACTCCTCCCCAAAATGGCTGTTTGTTTCCACTAGCTAGGACTCTTTTTTTTTGGAACTCTTAGACTTTTCTTTCCTAGATGATGACCTCCTGGAAGAGTACTGGAGCCACCGGCTCTATGATAGGAGTATCTGTCTATCTTTCTCTTCCCCCTCCTGGCAAGGTCCCATTGTGCATGTGAGTATAGTTCGCTTCGCTTTCCTGCTGCAGGATGAGGCCAGGCGGAAGAGGAGCTGAATGCGTGTTTCCTTCACCCTTGTTGAATGATTTAACCAGTACTCAACAGAGTGAGGCCATTCCATCCTCTTGCTCTAGGTTGTTTCTCATTTGACTTGCGACAGCCTGTCGCTAGTTTGCCAGTAGTATGAGAAAATAGGTTTCTCTGAAATTGTTCATTGGCTTCCTCTTCATACTGCTTTAAGTTTAATTTTCTTCTCTCTATACTTAAGACCTTTTACAGTTCTTTTCCTCCCTTCTTTTCATTGAATCCAGTTTTGCTGGCTGCATCTGTTCATATGCTAGTTTCTTACTTCAGCAAATGTCATCTTGTGTTCATCTGTTTAGGAATGCAGTGCTTCTCTTGAGCTGATCATATTGTCAAATTAATTTGAAAAAGTTTAATACTTCCACTTCTTTCCACGTCCCCATATAGACTCATCTGCTGATTCAATAATGGCTACGTTAAGTGCAGATTCTGGTGACTGCGTTCTAAATTGAATGAATCATAAGAAACTTTGTGTGCAAGCGTGTGAGTGTGTTGTCTCTCTCTCTCTGTCTCACAGAGGCGTGTGCACATGCATTCAGACATAAATTCAGACGTAAATACATGTATGTTCTTATGTGATGACTATTGCTCTGCCTCTCATGCACTCCTTACATATGTTGTTTTCCAAGCTACCAAATTCAGGGTCGCTTCTTGTTACAGTTTTTTTCTTTTCATTGACTAATGCTTAACGCCCATAATCCAAGTTGGGTTGTGAGGTGTGTTGGAGAACATAAAATAGTATTAGAAGGAGAGTTCTGAGGTTTGTGCTGGAGTCTAGTCTGAAACCACTGCACAGTTGTTGTGTAGGTCAGCTAAGCTTCGCAGTTAGCAATGTTACAGACACTGTCTTGCCTTCCATTGAAGTGGACTTTCTTTATAGAACACCAGCTCTTGCTTGTATGCCAGGTCTGATTTGACAGTTGCCAAGCATCTGTGTCGGGATTATACCTGATGAGCCAACTCTGTTGTTCAATAGCATCTATAGAATTATTGGGTAGACTATTAAGTGCGTGGAGTCAGCCCCAAACTGCAGGATGAACTTCACAGAGCTAGTGGTCAGCATGAACTACTTAAGTACAGGAGACCTTCCTTTGGCTTTGTTTCCTGTTGTAGAAACCTGCACATGTGCATATATAGTCATGGTTAATGACTTACTGGAGATGGTCAGACATTATGTCATGAGTGAGTAAAACAAACCCATCATAACACAGAGTAGAATATTGTTTCATATTTTGGTCTGTATTTTCCCCAGAGCCCTAGTGAAAAAAATGCATAAAATTGTGAAGTGTCCTGCCTTTTTGTATACCAGTTTTCTCAGTTTGGAAGTTGTAGAGTGTACAGTTTGTGGGAAATCCTATCAAAAAGTCTGGATGCTGTTCTAAAGTATTCTGTGTCATTCAACCCTTTACAGACCTCTTGAATATTAAACTGATTTTCCAGTTTTCCAGTTTTGTTTGGGCATTTCGGAAGTAGATTTTCATTTTATGTTAGATTCTAACTCACACCTATTACACTCTTAAGAGGATTCTCCTATAGTTTGCCTGCCTTTCCAGTTTGGGTCTCAGCCTGAGTTTGTAAAACATGTATGGAAATCACAAAAATTTTGGCTATTTTCTCAATCCTTGCAGACAGGTTAAGTTTTTATGTGCTTTTTTTTTTTTTTTTAAACTAATTTTGAGTGTGGGTATGAAAGGATGTCAGAACTGCCAGACTAGTTTACTCTTGCGCAAGACACAGGAGATGTTTCCCCTTCATCTCAGCAAGCTTTCCTCTAAAAATCTAGTGGCAATACTCTAATCGCTAGATGAGCCTAAGGAAAATTTCTGAGAGTTTTCATGGAATCATGGAATTGTCAGAGTTGGAAAGGACCTCTAGAGATCATCTAGTCCAACTCTCCTGCTAAAGCAGGATTGCCTAGAGCACATTACTCAGGACTGCATCCAGGCGGGTCTTGAAAACCTCCAGAGAAGAGGACTCCCCAACTTCCCTGGGCAGCCTTTTTTCAGGGCTCTGGTACCCTCACTNTTCAGGGCTCTTGTACCCTCACTGTAAAGAAGTTTTTCCTCTTATTTGAATGGAACTTCCTGTGTTCCAGCTTGTGCCTGCTGCCCCTCATCTTGTCACTGGGAACCACTGGAAAGAGTCCCACTCCATCCTCCTTCAGATACTTGTAAGCATGTATAAGGTCTCCCCTCAGCCTTCTCTTCTCCAGGCTAAAGAGTCCCAGCTCTCTCGGTCTTTCGTCATAAGGGAAATGCTCCAATCCCTTAATCATCTTTGTTGTCCTACACTGGACTCTCTCCTGTAGTTCCCTCTCTCTCTTGAACTGGGGAGCCCTGAACTGAATGCAATATACCAGTTGTGGCCTCACCAGTGCAGATTAGAGGGGCAGAATGTCCTCCCTTGACCTGCTGGCCACACTATTCCCAATGCAACCCAGTTCTTACTACTGTCTCTATCATTCATAGCAGTAACGGGATGGAAAGCTGGTCGTTTTAAGCGTCATAATGAAAAACTCGATGTTTTGGAAGGATTTAGAAAGTGCCTTGAAATGAGATTATAACTAGCTATTTCTTACATAGTTTCACTCATCCTTAATTTTTTTGCTTAATCAATTGACCATATGAATAATCAAAGCTTTGCCCTTGATTATCCCTACAGTTTGGTTTTAATCAAAGTACTTATGCAAACCGAGTACAGTCTACCCTCATAACATTGCCTTGTACATCTCTTCCCTAGTGGTGCACTATAAATCATTGTAATAGTATTTCAAGTTTGCAGTGTTTGATTTTTCTCTTTTGGCTTTCTTCATTTCTCTTTTCCTTTCCTCCTCATGATATATTTTGTGTACGTGAAGAGCCCTGAGCTGCCAGTCTCTTAATTGGTTATGAGTCTTTTGAAATTTGTATAACTCAATGCCCCAGAGGAGCAGGTTTTACTTATGCCTGTAATTCTGTTGGTTGCTGCATGGTTACGGGCATAGACTCTGAATTACTCCTTCAAGCAAAGATACACACTTAGGGAAGTCAGGAGTTGGCATCTGTGAAGGCAGAGGTGTGTAGGTAACCAAAGATGAACATGGCTGCTCAGGGTTACTGGGTCACAAGATTATCATGGAGCTTCAAAAGGTGGTGGGAGGAAGATCGCCACCTTAGGTTTGCATGCCTCTTGAGGCATCAAACAACTAAATCTGTCACTTCAGAGCTGGGGAGCAAATGTCTACGGTTTCAGTGGGCACACACAGTGCTATGTTGGATCCAGCCTCCAGTGCGTTATCAGACTGTGCTAAGATTTCTAATACGATTTAGGTGGTGCTTTGTGTGTCCTCCCTTTCCAATGATGTGTTGATCTTAGTGGGAAAGATATTCTGGCTCTTGCCATTTGAAAAGTGTACTGCTGTGATTCCAACTGTATGAGAGAAAAAAAATGAGGAAATTTAAATAAACCATAAGAGGAATTAGGCAAATTGCTTACTTTTTTAATCCTTTCCCCCTTTTAAAAAATCCAATTTTCATTATTTCTCTTCTTTTAACTTTCCAGACCAGCTCTGTGTAGTTACACGGTTGGGTGTGAAGGGTCTGCAACTATCACAGGCTTTTTTAAGCTGTAGGTGTCAAGTAATAATGTATACAGTGCTGCAGTTTCTCTGTAGCTTGTGACCTGCTGTTGTGCTAATGACTGTCTGAGAATCCATGTGCCTGGGGCAAAGTGCATCCTATGCGCTACACACTCCAAAGCCAGTCATGATATAGCCTCTCTAGAATGTAAAAAAACCCAAACCAAACTACAATTCAGATGTATTACTTGCCCACAAGGTAATTGGAGAATTTATAATGGTCCCTGATGCAAGCAAATAACCTTTGTACCTAATCAGCAGAGAAACAGCGACCTTCCTGCTTCAAAGAAGAAGCGCCAAGCAGGGGAGAAGATTATGTATACCTTGGTCTCTGTGCCACATGGAAATGACATTGCATCTCTCTTTGAACTTGATGCCACCACTCTTCAGAGAGCTGATTGCCTGGTTCCAAGGTAATAAAAAAAAAAAAAAAAAAGGAAAAAAAAAAATAGGGAAAAATATGGCTGCATTGACAGGGTTTCTTCCTAGCAGTATGCTGGTGAGTAAAGTAGAAAAACATCAAACAGAAGCAAGTATTATCCTTCAGTTAAAATTTGGGAGTGGTCATGGATAAACAAGGAATGTATAAACACGATAACGCTGCTGTGACTGGATAAAATAATTATAAAGATAAAACAAGTGACAAAGGGGGTCTGTAAAGAGAAAAATAACGGGCTAAATATCACACAGATATGCACGAGGGCACCTGTACTGCTAATAGATCACGTGTAAGGTGAACTAGGCTTCTGTTTCCTTGACAGATCACAATGCCACTGATGGCATTTGCTACTCAAATGAATTCAGCAAATGGCTTCTGGGTTTTAACTGTAAATGTTTGAAATTTCAACTGTGTTGCTTAGCAGAGATTGGCTAGATAAGTCACATGGCATTGGTTGTGACTGAATGGGCATGCAAACACTTGCGGCTAGTTGTTATGTTAGGGTGGACTTTAAAACTGGGTACCCGCAGACACTGATGTATGCAGCTTTGAAGAGTATTTGCTATGCTAAGTTTAGCCAGACAGTTTGCTTGCTTGACTACTCAAAGCCCATCAGCGTGAAGGGGAGAGCGTAAATGAGGACCACAGTGAAGATATATATATATACAAAGTAGAATTCTGAGTAAAAATTGTAATTGATTTCTCAGCTCTGCTTTTTGATAATACCACAGATTATCATATGGAAAGAATTTAGAAGAATCTCAAGTCGGTTTTTTTGCTCACTTGATTTTCCGTTGAGAACTAGTACTATAAATGCTTGCTGCCTGGAACAAGGGTTTGCAGATCATAATGGTGAAGCTGTGAAACCATGGCCAGTTTTACATTCTGGCTTTTGTGCTGTGACAGGTTGAAAGGGTTTGTTAGTTTGCGGAAACAAATAATAAGAAAAGAATTGGATTTATTCATGAAATGCATTTATATTTAGATGGGATTTTTAACACCTTCCTTTTAAAATTTTTTTAAGGAATATTTTACTTCTTGGCTTATATAAATACTTAAAACCAGCATTCTGCATAATACCAAGATGTTGTTTGTTCTCGTTGCAGCTCTGTTCTGGGTGAGAAAGAAGGAGACAAGGGAAAAGGATACTGGAATATCTTTTAGGTTTCCCTCACCCTTTTATTATGATTGGCTGCTGCGACTCATGCCCTTAAGTCTCATGTTATGGTCATGTGATGCATTGCATCTCACCTTGCCCACTTCAGCTCGGGACTGATCCGTCTAACCTGTTGTTTGCTTTGTTCTCCTTTAGGAACTCATATGTCCGACTGAGGCATTTGTGCACTAACACTTGGGTCACTAGCACTAGCATTCCAATAGACACTGATGAAGAGAGGCCTGTGATGTTAAAGGTAAACACATATATCTTGGAGTTGAAATCCCAGACTCATTCCTCAAATTCTCTACTGGTGATCTCACTTCTAACATAAAAAAATGTGCATAATAACTAGGATAAAGAGAACAGGAATGCTTACCCATATTAAACCAAAAACTATTGCAGATTGGGACATGCCAAACGAAAGAGGACAAGGAAGCTTTTGCCATTGTATCGGTTCCTCTGTCTGAGGTCAGAGACTTGGACTTTGCCAATGATGCAAACAAGGTTCTAGCATCAACTGTTAAAAAGCTGGAGAATGGAACAATAACCCAGAATGAAAGGAGGTTAGTGATTTTTCTTTTTTTGCCTCCTAAATTGGTGTTTGGTCACTTGTGACATCATGGCATCATGGTAATGAAAGTTAGTAACATCTGTGTGGACGTAGAGGCAATTGAGAGAGGACACTTCACTACTGAGAGTGCTAGCTTGGGAACAGATTCCATCTCTGTCAGAACATCCTTGCTGCACCTTAGGCTGGTCTGTGTATCTTGTCTGTAAAAAGGGGGTAAATGGCACTTCCCCAGCTCACTGGCTAAATAAATAAATGGGTAGCTCCCTGCGCAAATGCAAAGTGTGTGTCTTAGTTTCCTTGATTTCCACTCCTGAGCTGTAATATGGGGGTCCGTTGCATTTGATTCTCATCAAATGTACATGAAATTGTACAAGAAAGCCAGCTATACAGTGGGTAGTATGGCAGGACTTTCGGCACGTCTGCATCTGCAGTTCACTGTACTGCACATGCCCACATGCCTGCTGTGAGAGCAGCCAAAGGAGATCTCAGAGTGACCGAGAAGCTGCCCTAATAGTCTCTTTCCTTTCTTAGTTCTATTATTCCCTGTTCTCTTCTCCTATATTAAAGAATTTTGGTGTTTACCCTTTATATTCATCCGTTTTTCAGCTGTAGCACTACTAGACTGTCTGTTCTTCACACCAGCCCCTGAATTAAGGGATTTTGTTCTACATTGTAGCCAAATATATCCCACTGCCAGTGATGTAGTTTGGTATTTGTTTTCAGCTATCTGTGATTAAACTGAGTATTAGACAGCATCTCTGGCAGTGTTAATTTGTAACTTCTATTCCACTATGCATCATCTACAGCTTTTTGCTGAAAATGTTTATTTTTGGTGATAAAACTTAATTTTTGCTGTCAATTGTCAGTAGCAATTAGACCAGATGGTTTAATATCAGATGAAGGATTTATCACAACAGGCAGATCTGTAATGGCCTGGGCATTGGTAGTCAGCTTTGAAAAGTGATGGGCTGTTTCATTATTGAGTTGAACCAGAGAGGGGCACAACATAATCATGTATTAAACTGTGGTTTCAGTTTAATTATTAATATAATTAATTATCAGTGCCATTATTTGTTTGTTTCTGTTATTTCCTCTGGAAAAAACCCCACCCTCTTCTCCCTGTCTTACCACCTTCCTGCTTAGCTAAGTAGAGATCCCAACAGTTTATTCCTAGTTGCTCCATCCTACATCTGCCTTTTCTGCTTTTTCTTCTGCGGGGTACCTTGCTGTTCTCCACCAGTGAGCTGAGACTTTTGAAGCTAAAGCTCACTCAGAGAGTTAGCTTTCAGAACAGCCCAATGGAATCTTTGTGTGTGCCTCCCAGAGATAACTTAAAAAATCTGCTGGCCATCTTCCTGCCACTTTTATAGCATGCGTAGGCATGCTATAAATTATAATTATAATTTATAAATGCTATAAATTATAATTAGTAAACCTGCAGAGGTTTACTAATTATAAGACTCAATGTCCAAATTCAGGTGATGCTTCACTAGGATAGAAGACATACCAGATTTTGTTTGTAAAAGATTGCAAGCTCTTCTAAGGGAGATCCATTGAAATCTGTGGGTATCCATACCTCTCTGTGGATGCCTGGCAAAGTATGTTAGTAATAAGGAGGCAAGGACCACTTTCTTTTTGCATTTTCTGAAGGTAAGAGAGAAGGAATTACTACTGCCTCTATCATTTTTAGCACTTGCTTCTGCCAAATCTTCTTTTGTGTAGTAAAGAGTGAAAAAAATGTAGTCATTTTTCAATAGTTACTTTGGTCACTGGGGAAATTGTCTAGTGGCAGAATGCTTTTACTCCCCTAGTGAGTCCATCATCTTGTTTCATGGACCCATGGCAATGGTAAAAGTATAAAAATCCTTGCTAGGCTGTGAAAGAGTGTTTTTCTACTGCCCCTTGGCCTTGAGGCCAGCTGGTATAGATTTTGGATTTCTTAATACTCTGCATCAATCCAGCATCCTGTATTTTTCTCCCTTTTCCCCCTCTGGTTGTTTTTTAATGCCTTGGTAAACATTCCCCTGATGGATTCAAGCCTCTGCTGAACCAAGGTCTGGAATCCTTAAGTACATGTCAAACTTAACTTTGCAGGATTTGAAGTTATATTGTGCTAGATAAAGCTTGTTCTAAAAGGTAATTTTCTTTCTTAATGAATCCTAGCAAGTGTTGAAGGAGTGTATATAATAATGATTTGTCTATTTGTTCTAGGTTTGTAACCAAGTTACTGGAAGATCTCATTTTCTTTGTTGCTGATGTGCCTAATAATGGGCAGGAAGTTTTGGATGTGGTCGTTACCAAGCCAAACAGGGAACGACAAAAATTAATGAGGGAACAAAATATACTGGCTCAGGTATGTCCTACTGTATTGATAACTTGCTTGTATTTACAAGCAGATTGTAGGAGAGACTGATTGGAGAAAATGTTATGTTTAGGTAACTTGGCTTATGCCATGTTGGGTTTGTGGCTGGTTGGATCAGATAGATATGACACTACTTAGTCAAGGCTCACCTCTTGGTCTATGAATCAGATAGAAGTATGAAGGGCCACGTCTGATACCTTAGTTTCATGTGGTTCTGATGACATTTAAGATTATATTTGATAACAACTTGTTGACAAAATTTGAAAGAAACATGTCACAATCCTGCAAGTGTTCTCCATATAGCAAAAATCCATTTGTATGAGGGCCAACTTGCATGTAAACCAGAATTGGTATTATCTTTAAGTAACCTACTGAAATAAATAAAAAAAAAAAAAAAGTGAAAAGGTTGAAATTGGACACCAGCCAATATTGTCCTCCTTTTTAAACCTTAATTTAGCCAAAGTTAAGGTACTTAAGTAACAACGTTTAAAATTGGGAAGATAAAGCAATGTCAATCATGTTAGTGGGAAATGTAAAGCTAAATGCATAAAGGTGTAATGTCTGAGATTGTTCTCCCATTTGTATTTAGTCATATGTAGACAAGTGCAGTGATTCATTTCTGACTTTGGTCAGCAGGGCCCTTATGCTGATCCTGTCAGAGGAAATTTCCATTGACTGCTACACATTAAGCAAAATGTGGGTTTAATTTTTCATTCTCAGTGATTTTGATTTTGAACAGATATTTGGCATCCTCAAAGCTCCTTTTAAGGACAAAGGTGAAGGATCGATGCTGAGACTTGAAGACCTGGGTGACCAGAGATATGCTCCATACAAATACATGTTAAGGTTATGTTACAGAGTTCTCAGGCACTCCCAACAGGACTATAGGAAGAACCAGGTCAGTGGTACTCAAGATAATTTTCCTCCTGATTCCTATAGTTATGTATCCTGGGTTTGACGTTACTCTCTGCACTTTCAAATGGGATTCTGTGCTAATGGTGAAAGTAATGGGTTTTGTGTGGGATAGTAGTAAGAAGTCACCATCATATGCTGCCTCATGCTGAGGAACAGTGTTTTTTGTAGGCATTTATATATGAATTGAATAGTCAGCAATGAATATCATAGATTTACCTTGTACTTTCACAGGCTTAGATTGATATTGGGATCCACTGCTTTGTTCATCAGATTTCTTTTGTTAAAATTATGCTCTTGGACTCTGGATTGTATACATGGGAAGTCTGTAAAACTGCCTGTTTCCGTTTCTTAAATTTGTAGAGGGGTGGCAGTGTATGAGACCAGATGTTATTCTACCAGGTGGCCTGATTTCCCACTGCAGGAGACTCCCCATGAGCAAGACATATTTCAGAACATGGTATCGAGTGCTTTGTGTATTGTAGTGGGGAAAAATTGCACTAATTTTGTAGGACTAACAGGACTACAGATTGAACTGTTGTAGGTGGCTTGTTTTCTTCCTAATGCTTTACAGAAATACTTCCGTCTTGGAGAGAGACAAAAGGAGGAGGGGAGACTCAGGAAAGAAAGCTTCTTAAATGTTATAAAAAATTTTTGGTTTTTCCTTTTAAAAAATTGATTTTGAATTCTTGAATTTTGCACATCTTTTCAGGGATTCATTCCTTTGCTTTATGAAAAACCAAGAAAAATTAGTCATCCCTAATAGTGAATGTTTCTCATATATTTTAGGTGTTCAGATAGTCTTTTGATCAGGCCAGTTCAGAGAGGAAAGTTTTGAGGGTTATTTTGATTATTTTGATTGGTAATTGAGCTGGATGCTTCTGGTTCTAAAATAAAAAAATTACTCTTTAACAGGTCATCATGAGAATTTTCTTTTTTTCAGGAATACATTGCTAAGAACTTCTGCGTCATGCAGTCCCAGATTGGTTATGATATTCTGGCAGAAGACACCATCACAGCTTTGTTGCACAACAACAGAAAACTGCTAGAGAAACACATCACAGCTAAAGAAATAGAGACATTTGTTAATTTACTCAGGAGAAATCGAGAGCCAAGGTTTGAAGTGGTCCATGTAACATTTTTTTTTCTCTATTAAGGGGCTTATATATTTGCAGTAACTGTGGATCTGCCTACTATTCATAGTTCTGTTGTCTCGTTCTCCCAGATTTTTGACCTGGCATATGAGAAACCCACAAGTACAGTGTCATGCCAGAAAACATCAGAACTACCTGTAATTCTTGGGATTTGATCATATCTGCATTTCAGAACTAGAGCTTACTGAAAAGAAGGTTTCAGTAAGGACAGTTTTCAAAATTTGGTTTCAATTCTGATGGGGACAAAGAAAAACAAACGTAAATTTTTAACTCTCAAAACTCTGCAGCTCTTCTGTAAAACTGCCACTTGTGTTGGTTTCCCTGCTAATAATCTTGGTGCAAAGTTGTCCATTTTTCTAAGCTTTTATTATTACTTTTCCTGCAGGTTCTGATTCCAGATCAGACTGAAAGGGATCTAGCACGGTGAACATTCTGGTAAACATGTGTCCTAGACCAGATGTTCCAAATGAAAAATTCTGGCCTTGAACTTCTCTGTTGGAAATATTTTTTTATTACCTTTAGGTTAGAATATAAAGGAAATAGATATTTTTTTTTAATGGAAAATCTATTTTTCTCATTGGATTTTCAGTTGTAAAATTACTGAAGTAATGCAAATAGAAGAAATTAATGTACTGAAGGCCAAATAATGTCCTCTGTAATTGTGAATACCATTCTTCTGTTAGCAATTAAGGATATGGCTCAAGGCCCTGGTGCTTCACTGCTTCAACTATTCTCTATATGTCTGAAGCCACTTTGCCTCATTCTGTAATCTCATTGCATTTCCCATGCTAAACTGTGTTGGGTTTGGTCAGTAAAACCACATGAGATCAGTTCATCCTCAGTGCTGAAGGGTCCTAGTGTTTATTGACTGTCATGTCACTTTTTTTTGTGGTGCAGTATTTATAGTATTTGCCACATAACTACATTGTGTGGCTGCTGTGTATTCACTTGTTTAAGGCTCAAGTCCTAAGAGCAATAAATGTTTGAAAAAATTAAGCTTGCCAAGAGGGTGCCATCAGAAGAGTAAAGGCTTGATCTCATGACGTTTATTTTCATGAAGAGTCTTGTAGATTTTTGCAGCACTGCTCGTGTGACTAAAAATTGTGGCAGTATGCTCTAAAACGCAAGCTACAAAGTTTAAAACCTTCCTGAGTTTTAACTCCAACTAGGTAACTCCCCCAGAAGTCTGTAATTATGTACTGTTTACTTAATATTATCTTGCTGATGCAATATTGCTGTGTGCACTGTTAATTACTTGTTGCCACAAAGCTTAATTTCAGCAATGGCTAAAATTGTTCCAAAGCATACCTAAAAAAGGCTTTCTGCACTCATCCCTTGCCGTTCCAAAACTTTTGTGGAGAGTGCAGTCTGTGCTAATGCAGAAATTACTTTCTGATTCCCTCTGGTAGGATGATCACCTATAGAGGTTCAAACTATTGTATTGCTAAACAGCTGATAGTAGATGGTTAAATTTTTTACCTGGATTTCTCCACAAAGTGGAGTATATGATCTGTGTGCTTGCTCATATTTGCTCCCCCACCAGCTCTTGAGCCTCTTGCCCAGTTTTAGCTATGTTTGCCAGAGGAGTGGTGGTCTCAGAGGTACTTAGTTCCTATGAATGTCATGAAAAGAAGGTGTTACATAGAAGGAAGAGGCCCTTTCATTATTCCAGTGAGGCAAAGGCTGAAATACTGAATACTGTTAATACCCTTCATGAAAGAGGGACAAGAAGCAGATACCTGATGAGTGCTCCAACTGCAAGGAAAGCCTCAGCATGAACTTTATTAAACATCAGAAGACCTAAATTTGAGAGACAAATTCATAGGAAACAGATTTCCATGCAAAGCTTTGTAATTCCTGGTTTACGTGGAATGACGTTTTTGAATACTGGGGTCCTGTCTTCAAGCACTGCCAGATCTTCAGTCTTCGCTAGTTGTTCGCTGTGCCACTTCAGAGATTTTTAGATGCACCTTTAAAAGATGGAGATGTGGACTCCTCTGGGTGAATGGAGTTCCTCAGAGGGCACACGGTTATCTCCAGCACAAGTAACCTCTCCTTGCTACTTGAGTTAGACAGACATGTGTTACCTGATGGGGAAGATGAGTGAGAATGTGTCCTCTTGCTTTTGGTTCTTGACAAGGATGAGGGCCTTCAGTGGAGCTCCCCTGCCCCAGGCTGCTCCTGAGTTCTGGCACAACTCTTTGGCCTTTGATTTACTGAGCAGTGTAGCACTTGGGATACTTTTGTTTTTGTTCCCTGACTGATTGTTTGGCATCATTCAGAGTGGCTCTAAAAGCCATTACTCATCTTTATCTGTTGTGAGTTGCAGTTATATGAATTGACATAGATTGTATGTTGATAAGTCTTGCAGTATATGCTCCCTGGAGCATATTACTGATGGATGCTAGAGATTTCTACTGCAATGTTTCTGTGTAATGTTTTTATTCTCATGTGCTGTTGCATCTGTGGTTTTTGACTGCAGGTTCTTGGATTATCTATCAGACCTGTGTGTATCTAACACCACAGCAATACCGGTAACTCAGGAACTCATCTGCAAGTTTATGCTGAGCCCAGGGAATGCTGACATTCTCATTCAGACCAAGTGAGTATTGGTAATTGGAACATACCTTTTTGTTATCTGCTCTGTTGTATTCCTAGCAATTTGCTAATGGCTCCATTGTAAATGGTTTGTGTTTGCAGGCTGGTTTCAACACAAATGGACAATCCCCTGGAATGCCCGGTCATGTCAGATGATATAGATGAAGAGGAAGTGTGGCTTTACTGGATTGACAGTAACAAGGAACCTCATGGCAAAGCCATCAGGCATCTGGCTCAGGAGGCGAAGGAGGGTACAAAAGCTGATTTAGAAGTTCTTACCTACTACAGGTAAAACTGCTTATTCAAATGGAAGAAAATGTAAACTCTGTGAAGACCCTGGTGCTCTTCTTATCCAGTTCATTTGTCAATATCAAAAAACTAAGCCAGATCATGCCAGAAACCAGGTTTAAAAGTTTCTTTCAAGTTTTTCCTGTAGGAAGCATCACAATATCTGCTGTCTGTTCCAGACAAATCTGGAATTCCCTTTGCTCATGACAGCTCTTTGCTGCTCTTTATCATTTTGCCTCTTACCTTTAATTTATTGGTCTTTATTTTTAGGTTGTGTTGTCCTGGAAGCAATGTATGCTCTGAAGGAGGAGTGTCCCAAGGATTAGAAGGGAAATGGAATGATGGAACAGTGTCTTACACTGCTTGAGAATAAATAGTCCAAATGCTTCAGCCTTCCATTGAAGTTCCTTTGAGTTTCAAAGGGAGCCCAGTCTTCATCGGGGCTGTTGTGTGACATTAGCATTTTTAATGGCAAATTGATTCCTTGCATAGCAAAGTCACTCCTGTTATTTTTTAGGATTTACGTTAGAAAGGCTGACATCAGGCTTGTAAACTGAGATTCTGAGGTAATTGTCTCATTTCCAACTCGTTTCTTTAGATACTATATGCTATTACCTATTTTTAAGGTACCAGTTGAACCTCTTTGCAAGAATGTGCCTGGACCGCCAATATCTTGCCATCAACCAGATTTCTGCACAGCTGTCAGTAGACTTGATTCTTCGATGCATGTCTGATGAAAGCCTCCCTTTTGACCTCCGGGCTTCTTTTTGTCGGCTGATGCTACACATGCATGTGGACAGAGATCCTCAGGAATCTGTGGTACCTGTCAGATATGCCAGATTGTGGACTGAAATTCCTACTAAGATCACAATTCACGAGTGAGTTGACAGTGCTTCAAACTGAAGTACAAAAGCATTTGATAACAGTCTATGTTAGAATAAAATTAATGTACATGTCTAATGTTGACAGACCATGCATGTGGAAAGGTACTTTGTTGCAGAACACAGAGCTATTAATTATTACTACTCTTGGAAATTTCCAAGAGTTAGTTACTCTTGGAAAGTTGGAGTAACTTTCCGTTATTGTTACTCTTGGAAACTTCTTATAGGGAACAAGCTGGGGGAAAATGGAATGGCCTTTTCTCAGACCAGCTGAACTTGAAATAATCCAATTGTGTCTAGGTTTGCTAGGCTGGAACTCAGTTTTGTACTTCAAGGTCAATTTAAAGCCACAGTTAGAAAGCCAGAATTTACAGTTATTGCCCCAGAAACAGTTCAGAGAGGCTTTGGCATCCATCCAGCAAAGTATTTAAGCATATGTTAAATTTTAGTATGGTAGAAGGGCTCATTGGCTTCAGTGGCAATCCTGTCTAGCTTAATTGATTTGATGGAGCAGTGCCACTGGGCACTATCTGACTGAAGAGACAAAGAGGAAGAAGTATAGCAGTGCAGCAGACAGTATTGCTTCTGTTACTGAGATGGACTGTTTTGACATATATGAGAAATCAATCCTAGTTAATAGTGCAAAAGAATCTGGCTGTCCCGAGATGCTTTCCTCATCTGCTGTTTTCCTTGCAGAAATAGTAAACCTGGCTGATGGGTGGAGAACGCACCTGAGACTTAGTGCCTTACTGAATTGCCACAGCAAGATTTAAGAGTACTGTCTGCCAGAACCATAGTATTTTCCTGTCTCTTTTGTCCCTTTTCACTGAAACACTTCCTGGTGCTGTTGGAGGGAAGGTTTCTGTGTCCTCTTTGCCTATCTGCAGAATCAGCTGATCTCTACCCCATCTCCTTACAGAGAACTGGCAGTAACTTTACAGTATTGTGATTGGTTTGTTTTTAATTTGGTGACAACTGATCCCAGTATTAGAGGTTTTTAACTTTCCTTTCTTCCTTGACTTGCATTGTAGGTATGATTCTTTCACAGACTCTTCGAGAAATGAAATGAAGAGGAAGTTTGCGCTCACTATGGAATTTGTAGAAGAGTACTTGAAAGAAGTTGTAAATCAGCCCTTTCCTTTTGGAGACAAAGAGAAAAATAAACTTACATTTGAGGTATTTCTCAGCTATCTGTGTCCTATTTATAGTATTCCTCCTCATTTTAGCTAAGTTGACACTCTTTCAAAATAAAGGTAGTTGTAGAATAAATGTCAGTGTAAATTGTCCTAAAGAATCGCCAATTCCTAATTTCAATATTCTTGGTGATAACTGCTACTGCAGAAAATAATATTACTGTCTGCTGTCGAACAGATGTGTTTTTTTTCCCTTCCTTCTCCTAAGATGGATGCATTTCAGTGGCAGGAGGTGGGGATATATGTGTGAGTGGATGGCCATATCTCTCCATATCAGTGAATTAACATGCAGAGATTCTTCATTATAAGTGCTGTTCTTTGTGTAAGATATGACACTGAAGGAATTTGAATAACCTAAGCCGGTGTTTTGAATGTTGTTTGAAATTGCTGACAAACTTTAGATAGGTCTAAATCTTCTAGACTCAAATAACATTGAATAAAGGGGTAAACAGCTTTCATAGCTCTTCTTCTAGCCTACTTCACAAGCTTTGTTACTCCTGCCTCTGGTCATCTGAAAACACTGCCATTTAAACTTACCAGATTAGTCTTATTTTTCCTCTGACTTCCCCACAGCTGCTGCCTCTTTAAACTATCTCCTAGAGTCTTTCTTCTTGATCTTATGTATTTTCCCAGATGTAATTGTATCCTTTCACAACTTCCTAAATCTCATGTTGGTTTTGCTCTCTGTTGTAATTTGATTGACCAATTGTTTTGCCTAAATCTGAAAAACATTTGATGTCACTGGCCTTAGTCCGAGACCCATCTGAATAAGTGAAATGGCTTGTACTAACTTGAATTCTCTCTAGATCTGTAAAAACTGCTGTGTGAAATGAAACCACATTGCACAGTCGAATACCACGGATGTTGCTGATACTTCCTTAATTTTTAATTTCTTTTTCTCATAGGTGGTACATCTGGCTCGAAACCTCATATACTTTGGCTTCTACAGTTTTAGTGAGCTTCTCAGATTGACACGGACACTGCTGGCAATTCTAGATATTGTTCAAGTTCCTATATCGTCATACTTTGAAAGGTTGAGCAAGTTTCAGGATGGAGGTGAGAGAAAGAGCAGAGACTGTTATTCCAGTGTGTATTTAATTATTTAGGTTGGAAGAAATTTACTGATCTTTCAAAGTTCTTTATTCCCATATAAACCACCTATGGGAATGTATTGTAGGATACATTAAGATGGTCACCTAAAAAGGAACCTTTTTGAATAGACCTGCAGACTTCATGACTTGTGGTTAAATGTGTTGATGCTGCTGCTCCCTTGCTTGTTTGGAACTGAACTTTCACATCTCAGTGTCCCTTGTGGTGAACATCCCAAGCAAGTTCAGATAGCATTTGCCCTGGCACAGTGTTTTTGATGGCTTATATGTGGCACAAGTCATCTTAGCACTTCACTTAAATGGAGAATAAGATGTTACTGGTTCCACAGCTGCAGAAGCACAAGATCAAAGTCCAGATGAGGCCATCCTCTGTATGTGTTTGTCAGTTTGGAATATTCTGTTTTTAACCCAGACCAGAGTCCTTGTCTAACAACCCCGAAACAATACTGTGTGTCCCACTGCCATTTCTACCATGGCTTAAAACTGGGTTGAAGAATGAGCATGTCAGGAAGGTGCTGAAATGTAGTAGTTTTGTTTTCACAGTGTGTGTTGAAGGGCGGTGTGTGATGGTCATGTTGGCTGATGATCAAGGAGACTGGCTGATGGCAAATTCTGTTTTAATATGGGGCTGATACAAGTATCATTGCACTGCCAGTTGGCCCACAGCACCAAAAATGATGAGCTGTCTTGTTTGAAACAATTATTTTGTATTTTCTCTGAGAGGCCTTTCCCAAGTGTTGAGTTTTCCTAATCATCATTTTACTTAGTCACTCCTACAGATGCCCTGCATGAGAGTGCCATCCTTCATAACTTTTTTTTCTTCTTTAAGGTTCACACACTATGGAAAAGTGTGGACTGTCATTGTAACTTTTGAGCCAAGAAGTATTGTGCTGGGTTTTCTTGATCTTTCCTCCATCGCTGCCAGTACACTATCCTGTTATGCTGTGAACAGTGATGTGTGCTATAGCTGGCTGCAGTCCCCCTACAGCGCTAGGGAAAGATTGTATGTTCAGACACTTGGAATTACGTTTTCCTTTTTTTGTCCCTGAAATACTGCATTGCAGACTCTCTTTTAAATGACTGTGGACATGGTTTGACTCCAGATAAAGTCTTGGCATATTGGTAAGATGGAACATGCAGATGTAGTTCTTCCATGTAGTTCTTTCTTTGCTCAAGTCTTTATATCTGGTTATACGTCTCATTCAATGTTATTATTCACCTTCCTTACCCATAAAATTGTGTTTCATTCTTAATTCCCTTTTATTTCTGTTGAAGTGTTTCTTTTCAGTCTATATAAGCGAGGAAAGAACCACCACTTAATAAAGTAAAAACAGACCTGTTCTCAGTTATACTGATTTCCAGAGCAATTCCATGCAAATCAATGAATTTACTCTGCAATTAAATGAGTGTGAAGGAATGCAGAAAATGTCACCACCATGCAAATAGAAGTTCAGTAGCCTTATTAGTAACATTCAACCATTGACTGCAGCCTCGCTGGAAATGTTTGTCACTCATTCTTTCAGCAAAAATTCGCACTCAACAAACGTGGATTTTTTATATGTCTTTCATTAGCTTTGGCCTTTATACAGATTCTTTAAACTTCTTTCTAGGCTGTAGTTGTCTCCATGGATGTTTATCTTTTAAACACTGGATCAGTTCAGGTCAGGATGTGACAATCCACTGATGTTCTTTTCAAAATGATCTGTGGTTTGGTTTGTTGTGTGTTGTGGATTTTTGTGGGTTTTGGTTTTTGTTTTTTTTTTTACTTTTCATGCTAACTATATGGCTAATCCTAAGGGAGACCAGAGACAGTGATATTGACTGTGCTGTGTAGGCTTAAAAATAGGCAGTGAAATTTTGCTGCAGAGACATAGGTGTTCTTATGTTGAAATAGCTGTAAGACCTGCTGGAGGAGCCTGCTACAGTTTTTGACAAAAGAAAAGGATGCCTGTCTTTGGATGGTCATATCTTCAGCTTCCTTCTTCTGATTGACAGGTCATAGAACACATAAACTGTGCATTCACTTTGCAGTTGAGACAGAATGACCCTGAATGTTTATCTGCTGTGTCCAAGCATTTTACCATTCTTCCTTCTTTCTCTGGAGGTGTGTACTTACCTACTCATGCACAGCATCAGGCTGTGAAGATACATATGTCCAAAGGATGCATAATTGCAGTTTCAGCAGATTTGTAACTGCACTATTTCTGAGCACACAGCTTATAAAACTTTTACACCTGAAGAACATATTTAATTTCTGAAGAACATATTACTCAAGCAAAACAAGGGAGTACTTATAAGAAAAACCACACAAAACCCAATCAGCATTAATGTTAGTGGCACATTAACATTAGAAGAGAGAGAGCTCAAGAAGAAAGCACCAGGTACTGTAGTTGCTGACATTCTGGAGACCACTGCTGAGGATGAAATGTCAGCTGTTTATAACTTCTTTCATTATCTATCTATCTATCTATCTTTGTCTTTGACTTTGTTTCATGTGGAAGCCTGCTGGCGAGGAATGAACTAGACCATAGCAGCAAGAGTCTGGCTGGCGTACGTTGTTCTAGTTCCTGGGGCTGTGGGAGCTTGTGTAGGCTAAGTATTTGTCTCCACTCCTTTTTTTTTTCTTTCCCTCCTATTTTTTTTTTTTGTTTTGTTTTAGTGCAATAACCAATAGTTGGGGAGCAGTCCCTTAAAACCAGCCCTGTGGTTGTCTTTCACCTACATCCTGACTGTGTCTTTGCTACAAGGTAATGAGAAGGTTTGAATGAGGCCATAAACGCAGAGGGCTTGTGTGCTCTCTGCCTTGCTAGGTATCACTTAGCCAAGGCTGAGGTGCAACATGTCTACACTGTGCTAGAAAGAGCCGAGCTCAGAGGATTTGCTGGCTTGTGCTGCAGTGTTGTTGCCTGCTTCTGTGTCCAGTCTTTTCAGACTTTATGAACTTCTGCATGAGCCCACAAATAAGGGGCAGAAAGTGCTTATGTTTTCTGTCTTGAGTGGTGGTGGTAGGCTGGAACTTAGGTACTTCTGCACGTGGTTGACTGAAGGTGATGCTAAGGATAAGTGAGTTGTGACTTGAGACTGGGCTTGAGTCTGTGTTTGACAGGGAGACCTTGCCATACTAAGGCTCCTGGAACAGGCCTGTGCATGAGATGATCATGTATCTTAATGATGTTCTGTTACTTTTTATGTCTTCTGGGGAAGGGGGTCTGATTCTATGATACTTTGCATCTTGTGCAGTCACTTCTACCCAAACAAGTTTGACCATGAAGGTACTGTGGAGTCTGGGTCCACCTGGTCCAGGATCCACTAGGGATCCTGAGGAATGATCAGGCCAACAGAGAAATCAGTCTCAGGAATTTCATCTAGATCCCTCCTCACACTGACAGCAAGGACTGTTCACCAGGCAAAGCTGTAGGTATGCATTGTTTTTTCAATTTTGTAATACTTATAAGGTTGTACATCAAAGTTTCCCCTTCCCCTTTTACACAGGTCACCTTTTTCCTCGGTCTCTGTTATAAAATTAAGTTGTTGAGAACATTTATTAGTTGTTTTATCGGTTACCTGTCTTGGACTTTTACTTTCCCTTTTAACTCACAATACTCATCTTTAAGACTACTAAGTAAACAGGATTACAATAGAAATTAACTCAGCCTAGTTTCTTGTGGGTTTTTGAAAATTTTCTAAATTGTGTTGGCATTTACGAAAATCATGATAGTCTGCTGATTTTTTTCAGAAAGTGTTTTCTTATTCATAACTTCCATCAAATACAAACTGGTGGATTGTTCCCTGCCCTCTTTCAGGATGATACGAGCCTGCCCTCCTGTTGGTTAGGTGTGAGGGTGACTTCTTCATGTCGTTACAGGAGGTCAGATTCTGCTTTTCCATATCTTTCCAGACTGTGGCAAGGGTCTCACTCCACAGCATCCTCTCTTGCAGGTACAATACTTAAAACATTCAGATCATACATTTGAACATGGAGAATTGCAGATAGATGTCACTCCAACAAATTATTGCTCTAGGGATGTATGTGTTTACACAGTTTCTTTCTTAAGGAAAGTTAGCTTCTGGGAGTTGGAAAAATTATTACAATAATGTTAATTTTCTTTTTTTTAAGAAAAAAGAAGTTAAAATTATACCTGTTGTGACTTTGTGGAAGTAAATTATCAGTTTTGGAGATTATAAAGTTGTGGAGGTTTGTTGTTTTCTTCTCTTTTTTTAAAATCTATCCAGGCAGTGATCACAAATGTCTAGGAATTAGCTTTAGATCAGTGAGAACTTGTATTTCATTTTTTGAGGTTAGAGCTTTGAAGTGTAGCTCTAAATCCAAGTTTTGACAAACACTGAAAGCTAGCCATGACCCTGTGACTGATGTTTTAATGGTATAGAAATATGTGTTTGAATTTTATCAAGCACTGGGGGCCTAAACCTATATCTCTAATGTAGGAAAGTGCTACTGTATACCAGCTTAGGCTCTGTATATTTTAATTTTCATCACTGTTTATTAGTATAACTTTACATAGATAAATAGTAAATGGATATTTAACAGCAATATTTTGCCAATAATTATGCCTATTCAGAAATGCAGTTCATTTTCAGGTTTTAGGACGAGTGACTTGAGAAGTTTGACTAAGTGGAAAAGTTGTATAATTCCTATTCTGCAGCTGTAGTAGATCCTAGGTGGTAGCTCTATAGCAAGTTAAGAATTTAGGGTAGCATATTTTTATTCTACATTTAGGTCTTGCTTTTTAGTTTTGTTAAAAAGTATTGGTTTCTGTGGGAAACTGTGGTGAATAAATGTGGGGACAGATAGGGTATAATGCCTTTCCATTATTGACATTGATTTCTTCCAGGTCAGTAGCAATGAAAGTTTCCAGCATCTGATTTTTGTAATGTGGAGTTGTAGGGAACTAGTGATCTTGGCTCTTTACTGGTTTGGCAACTGCTCCACATGCTGAAATCTGTAGTCAGGATTTTAGGAATGGGTAGAAATACATTTATGGTGAGGGGAAGAATGAGGTGGGTCTTGGCTGTGGGAAGCATGACTGGAGCTGTGCACCTGAAAATTGAAACAGTCCAGTTTACAGCAAGCAATCTGGAATCTTCTTCCCTGTTTAATATTTATTTCTTAAATAGACCCACTTATTTCAGTATAACTACTTGCTAAGTAAGGAAGTATATACGACAAGTACTGAACTCTGAAAGCAAATCTGAAAACGGGATGTATTTTTAGGCTTAGTGGAAGTTCCATGAAGACTTAATTAACCTTTTACCTCAAGATGTCCTTTTCCATCCTTCAATTTTGCGTCACACTGATGGCTGAGGTAGTCCTTTAAGTTCTGTGTGAGTTTCTCTGTATTGGTTCTGCAAAGATTCTGACAAGAGCCTTACATTATTGTTAATGTTATGCCTTTCTTCCTTTAACAAGCTTGATTTTAATGCCACTGTCAGTTACCGTAACCAGAATTAAATTAGTGTGCATGTAATTTTCAGGTGTGACCTTATTTGATTAGGACAGATTGGGGAAAGTTGGCTAGAAACATTTGTGAGATAGGATCCTGGAAAAAGAAAAGACGTATATTTTTGGAATGGCTTCTTACCTAGATTGCATCCTAAAAATGAATTGACTTGAAAATCTTGAAGCCAACTCATTTTCTTTCAATATCTTAACTGTGAATAATTTTTGAGGTATTTGAAGCTTTTTTTTCTGTTTCTTTTTTTCCCCTTCTAGATTCTAAACAATATAGGGTTTATAAAATACGCTACCTGTATCCTAAAGAGGCATTTTTTTTCTAAGGAGAAAGTGAGGACTTCATTTAGTAGTGCTATCATTCTGGCACCTTTCAAGAACATTATAATGTCTTGCAGTTCTAATTAAAAGGTAAAGTCATTGCTTTCCTAATAAGTGCACCCTGCTGTATCATTCCAGAGTCAGGAGCCAATCTGCCTTGTTCAATACTAGTTACTTATTCTCTGTGAATTAAAATGCACATCTTTCTCCAGCTGTGATTGATCTTTCAACTAGCTGATTTTAGTCCAGCCATGCAGCTACAGCATATGTCAGGTCTGAAAGGTAAAATGACATGGTAGTATTAGCAGGCAAACTACATGTTTGCCATGTAGCTCAGTGCCATTTAGTTATTGTTCTTTGGGAATGAGAATAATGGCATGAAAGGAAATACATCCTTGAATTTAGGCTGTGTGTATCTGGGGATGCAACTCACAGTGCTGGGCACCAATATGAAAATTGGTGGGATGAACCTAGGTTATCTGCAGACTATGTCTTTCCCTCAGGAGCTCTACCTAAATGACTACAATTTTCCTGAGCCAGCGTCCACTGACATCAGTCTTTCAGCTCCTTTCACTTCCACAAAGGGAAAGCTATGTTCACTCTTTGTGAAAAACAGGTTTTAAAAACTACTTATGATAAGCTCCAGTAGTTCCTCTCTCTGATTCTCACATGAAATGTATTGCTCATGACTGGCTCAACAAGTGCCTCCTTTTACCTCTTCAAACTGGTAGTGAAATGTCCTAGCTCATCCATGTTATATTTGGGTCTTTAGCTAGGTAGCGTATCCCTCTTGTAGAGCGGAAGGACTAAAGATGTGTTCATAGGTGTCCTGAGATCGTGGAACATTTCTTTGAAAATTATCATGAAAAGCCTGACCCCTACATCCTGCTGCAAGCTTTGGTGCATTGTTGTGATGTACCCCAAAGGATTTGACACTGGTGGGGGTCAGAATGGGGAACTGCTCACTGTCTCCTGAAGACTTCAGCACTGGCGGGCTACCGTCTCTCTGCAAAGGATTGCTTGTATGTATATCAGTGTGTCAGGGTACTCTTGTCCAGTCTTCTGTCCCTTTGATAGATCCCAGTAGTCTGCTTAGTCCATGGACTTCAACTGAGAAAGAAGTAGTGTTTTCTTCCAGCCCTCTTGGCTGCAAGTAGAGATGCGAACTGCTTAGACGCAGCGGTCAGATCACTGCTAGAACAGGGTTGAGAGCAAGATTGGACCAGCCATTTCTATTGTGCCTATGTGGCTTCTGTGACCAAGAAGGAACAGATGTCATCCAGGACTATTAGAAAATACTGTATTTTTTCTCAGTCCTGCATGCATGTCTATTAGCTGCTCTTTTTGTCTAGTTAACAATTAGAAATATCTTCTTGAGGCATACTTTGATTAGCAGAGCTAATGAGGCAGCGGCTGCCTGGCAGACTGGAGCAATAATTTATGCCAGCAGTTTACAAAAAAAAACCACACCAACAAACAAACCACCATCAACAAAATCCCTCCAATGGTTTTAAGAGAATAAAGATTTAACCCTTAGCAATGTTAGCTGCATTAAGTCACTGATGTCTATAGTGAAGCAACTGCTGTTCAGAGCAGAATATTGCCAAACCAAAGGGGAGGTCAGTCTGAGAGTTTAGTTCTCTGGCATGGACCATTTCTCTTTCCTCCTTATTCCTTCCCTCATCATGAGACCTGTGCATTAATGTGATTCCAGAGAGACCATTGCTCTTCTAGAAATCAATATCTGTTTCATAGATGTAACTCGACTAGAAAGCTTGATTCATTCAGAGTCAGCAAGCCCATGCTTCGTCTAATGTCCGTGGCATGAAAGCTGTATTTTTGACACTGCTTTGTGCTTTTGGGGATAGTCAACATCAACAGAACCTGCAGAATGTCAGGAGAAGGTGAGGTTTGGTGGAGTTTCACCATGGCTAGACAGCAGTGAGTTTGTACGTGAAATGGGAGGGCTTGTGGATATACTGTTGGTAAGTCGACGCTGGGGTGGCCAGATTCATTCAGGGGGTGGTTATCAAATGTATGTGCATTTCATATTGTGGGTTTTTGTTTGTTTTGCTTCATTAGTTCTGAGGGCTGTAAAAATGTAGAAGTGACCTCACCTTCTCCCCTTAATGTCATGCATTAGGATTTCTTTGGGCTTACCTGAGATCTGCTAGTTATTCAGCAATGAAAAATGGTTTAATGAAGAAATAAAATATGATTCTTGGCCTGTTTATGGTAGGTTCCACAGTCTTTATGAGCAAATTCTGTAGAAAACCTGTAAAAATTAATACCTCTTTCACAAACCGAGTTGTAAGGCTTAATGTTTCTGGCAAATAATATATAGCTCTAAAGGGGTTGAAATAAAATGTATTCCTTTAGATACTGAAGTGTTGTTATTATATGTCTTAAGATGGCTATAACTTTTCATGCAGAAAAAATAAATTGCGTGAAGCAACGTAGCCGAATCAACAAAGGCAAAGAAGTGTAGAGCTAAAGCTGCCATTGGGTTTTTAATTTAGCTCTTGGTAACTAGATAGCACTGTCATATTGTTCCCTGCTAGAGGATCCCCAAGGTCTGGGAGTGTTGCATGCTTTAAGGTTGTACTGAAACTTCAAAAAGCTTATGGTGGAGCAATAGTACGGGTCTCACTGAAATCCACAGTCAAGGCTCTTTGGAGTCAAGACTCTTGTTTCAGCAGTCGTCAGGAAAGTGACTTGCAGTTATAAGTGCTGTCTTAAAATCTGGCTGAACACACCTACACTGAGACAGGAGTTGAGACAAGGTCAGCTTGGCTGAAAACTGACTTTGATGATGGTAAAAGTTTTGGACTTCCAGCAACATGCCAGATATCTCTTAATGTAGGAATGACTTTGGAAACCAGCCTAAAGCTTGCCCAGTGCATGGGCAAAATTCAGTTTTGCCTCACCAGGGCTACAGTTTGTAAAAGTTAATTTCATGGAAAAACTGAGAGTGGCCAAGGAGGAGTGCGAAAGAAGGCTTTGGGGACTTCATGGGGTTGTGGATGGGGAAAGAGGCCTGAAGAGCTGTGGTGAAAGAAGCTGACATAGCAGGGGAGGGGTTCAGTGTGTTGGTAGCACGTGATGTCTGGTTTGTGCCCTGTGACATTGGAAGGGAAGTGTTTTCTAGGAGGTGTTTGGAAGAAGTTGAAACATCAGGTGTCCCAGTCAAAAGCATGCTCAAGTTTGATGACATCAGAGGGTTGTCTCTATAACTTAAATAGTTACAGGATTACAGAGACAATGTACTTGGTTTCCAAGCATCCAGCCTCTCTAGTCTCTAATGAGAGCTGCTGGGTGTTAAAATACTTTTGTAAATATAGGCACTTTTTACATTTCTAAGTAGGGAAAGGAACGCTGTGGAAAACTGTTTGAACTAAATAAGGTTTAACAGTTTTGATGACAGAGTCCTAGGAAACCATCTTTCCTATACCTGTATTAAGGAAGACTAACAATAACGTTAGTAAGAGCAGACTGTCCCTCTGGCAACTAAGGACTTGATCGGGTGTGTATAGCTAATTTTTAAGTAAAGAAGGCTGCAAGTCAGTTCCCTTGTGTCTTGGGGATATCTGTGGAGTAGAGGGCTACTCACTGTGAGGGTATCTGCCTACCTTTGGAGGCTGACCGTTGTGCATTCACATTCAGCTAACACATTTCTCTGCACTGGCTGTGGAATACCTAAAATGCTGTGGGTACTGGACAGCAGGGTGAGGAGACTGCACAGCAATTGCCTAGGAACAATTTGGACAAAAGACATGAATTGCCAGCTGCCTTTGATGGTTGTTTTTCTTTTTGAATATGGTATTTTGTCACTTACCATCCGTACTGTATTACATAGCAGATTGTTGTTTACTTTTATATTCTGCTTTTAGAATTTTTGCAACCAGTAAATGACTTATCAAGAAAATATGTTTATGTAAAAAATAAAGTGTCAAATTACCCACTGTTTCGATTACATGGGTGGTTGTTATTTTTTCCTCATAACTGACTCCTCTGAAAAGCCTTTCTTCTCGGAGAGACCGCTGTGTTGTCAATTGTGCCAAACTGTATGAGATTATGTGCTGCAGTTTTGTGACAGAAACTGATATTCATTAGGAAGTTGTGATTGCTGTAATAAAAAGTAATGAAGAGGAGATGCACAGTTGTCTTTTCAAAACATGACAAGCATTCTCTTCTTGCAGTGCCTGTCAGTCTGCAGCTCCTTTAAATTACCACTTGTGCATACAGTGATTTGACTCTTCCATTGGCTGATCCTGTGAGACCATGCATTCAATAGGAGACATTTCTAATGGGACCACTGCTTTTGAAATGTTCTTGGCATCTGACTTGTCTTGGCAGAGGGAGGAGCAGAGAGGAAGAACTGGGGAGAGGAAGAGAAAATTGCAAAAATGGAAGAAGATTCATGGAGATTGTGTTCTTTTTCTCTGCTGCCAGTCAACATCTCTGAGCGCTTTGCCGGTTTGCTGGTGAGAGAGAACTGGTTGCTTGTGCACATGCTTTGCAACTTTACAATGACCGTTTTCTCCCTGCTGCACTTCTCAGCCATATATAAATGTGAATACCTTGACCTCAAAGCAGGCAACAAAAGATAGAGGTCAGCAGGTTAGGGGTGGCAGGACCATATGAAGGGACAGCTCAGGCTTCTCTGCACTTTTCTCTAGCAAAGTGCACACAAAAGTAATCGGGGTTCACACCTACTTGCTACCTCTCATGATTTAGCTCAGATAACTAGCTGAGGCAGTTAATTTTTCATTGGGCATTAGTATTCAGAAAGCACTTTGGGGCTGTAACTAAGATCAGAGCTCCGTTATGTTAGTCGTTATTTGCATATATACTAAGAACTTAAGTCTCTTTTATTGAGCCAGTGTATTTTGTCTTGCATTGTTGCAGGCTTAGCTGACATGCAGCCAGTCACTTCTTAAGCTGCAATAACCTTTCTGCATGTCTTACATCAGAGACTCATACACTTTTCTGTTCAGATAACTGTATTAATGCCAAGAGAACACAAAAGCATAGCAAGAACAAACAACTTGTCAGCAAGACTGCTGCTGGCCTCTGATGTTTGTGAGTGTCCATGCTTAACACGGTTTAGACTTCCAAGGTTGGAAGGTGCTCAGGTAACACTGAGCACCATGAGTGCTGATTACTGGGGGATCTCTTGGAAGATAATAGTCAATATCAGGCAGTTAGTTAAAAAAGTTTTCCAAGATGAGCGTACCCATGACACCTTATCTCACTGCTGTTATTGACAGAAAGAATGCAGTATTCAGTCACTATTAAACTGGATTAATACTACCCATATTAAACTGTCTCACCAAAATCCTTTCCTATGCATTAATGAACTACAATTTGAAATGGCAGTGATAATAAGTGCCACCTTAATCCTCCTTTGCTTTCCTGCCTCTGGATGTTTAGATCAGTCACATGAAAGCCAATAGTAAAGGAATGTTGTGGTCAGAGTGCTTACCCTTGTTACCAATGCTGTTGGGGAAGCAGCTTCATAGCTACCTCTGGTTTGTAGTGTCTTTTACTGTTGGTATTCTGCAGGTAAGGGGAAAGGACAGCAGGCATCTAATTTCTTCTTGTTTCCTGGGTGCCTTTGTAGGCTCTGTCATCATATTAGCTGAGTGCTTCCTGGTCTTTGTTATATCAGGCTTCTCACTGTCTTTTTAGAGATGGAGGAAGTAGTCTTCTCATTTATATGGGACGTAGTCCTGACATGCAGAGAGTGACTAATCTCTTGGTCACAGGGGGAGTTGAATCCCATCCCTGTGATGCCTGTGCAGCACCCCAGTGATAGCTGAAATAAGCAAGATGGATGCTCTAGGCAAAATCCCAGCTTTCTGTCTGCAAGAATGAGGTCCACCCAAGATGTTATCTGACACCCTGTCCAAAAGACACTACCTTTTTTGTTACATTTACACTGAGTGGACTCCAGTTTTGAAGGCTGTGTAAGAAAAGGTGTCATTTATTTGGTGCAAACTGCAGTTATATCTAGTTTTCAAGAATATCTTCTAGACTTAAGTGGTTTAATTATCAGCTGGTAAACCTATTGACTGAAGTTGCTTTATAAAGAATTCCTGACCCTTCCAAATAGCAGTGTTTCTATTTATATTCACCACTGTACAGTTGAGGGAAAGGGATTTTGAAAACCTGTGAGAGAGAGGGTATCTTCTCAACTAAGATATAGAGCAGGATTATTACAGGCCATGAAGCAGCTGCAGAACCTATAGGTCTTGCGTTAAGGATAGGATGATATGAATGAAGTCTTACATTTCATGGTTTGAAGATTAAGAAGATGCAAAAAGTCAGTTTAACTGAAGCTACTTTAAGGGTTGAAGGTCCTCTACTTAGTAGTTGAGCTTTATATGTGTACTGAATGATGGATGGTCAGTGCAAACAAATGTTTAGGACACTGGGAGAAAGAGGATGGGGAGGGAGATGCCTACATACATACTGTGTTATTCCTAGCTATTTTATTTGATTTGAAAGAAAAATGCTCCATTGTGATTTTGCAGCAAGAATGGTATTTGGAATTATTTTATTTTTTTAGTGCTGAAGTAATCAGTTGGGAGACCTTTCTGTGCCTGCCATTTGTGAGGATCTAGCCTGTCCTGGTTCTGGTGGGAATAGGGTTAATTCTCCACAGGATCTAGCAGGGACACAGCTATTTCATGCCATGGGAGCCATGCCCAGTCTGTAGTGAAGCTGACCCTAGGAGAGGGCAGGAAGTCACAGCTTGGGAGCGGGCCGGGGCATGGTCCAGGGTCTGGTCTGTGAGTGGTGGTACCGCATGGTAATCCTGTTTCTACATTCCTCTCTCAGTGTTATTATTGTTTCCTGTTCCCTTTGCTGTTCTGTTAAACTGCCTTTGTCTCAACCCACGAATTTTGCCTTTTCCTTCCGATTCTCCCATCACTGCAGGGAGGGTGGTGGGGGTGGAGGTGTAAGAGGTTCTTTGGTGCCGTTTGAGCCTAAACCACTATGTAACCCTAAGTTTGACTACAATGTTTGTTTTCCTAACATCATGCAAAGTCAGAAATACATTTTCCCTCTCCTTTGTAAGGACTTGTGATATTGTTTTCAAAAGACCAATTCAGAGTAATTGCACGCCAGACTGGATGGGATGCCGAATGGGACCTCAAATGTGACACTAATCTGCCTTATTCACTTTGAAAAAGCAAATTCTTTGTGTGTTTTCCTTTTAAAGTGAGGGCTGAATGCATCTTCTTCCCCTGCATGCAGTACTTGAGCTCTATGGATTGAAGAAAGAAGGGTGTAAGAGGGAGGATATTGCTAACAAAATAAAAAAAGTAGCTTTGGCTTTTTACAGCAGATCATCTGGGAAGAGGGTCTCTTCAGCTTGAGTAAAACTTGTCAGTTGCGTGGTCATTAAAAGACATACAAGAACTATTCAAGCTTACTGCAGCGAAGCTACATCTCCTCCATTATTTTGTTTGGCTTTAGTGTAGTATAGGTCTTGGCACCCCTTCTGTGAAGAGATGCTATTATTCCCTTCCTTTCCTTCCTTCATTCAGATATTTGCTCTGCAAGAAAGGAAACTAATTCATGTAGATAGGTAGCATGATACTCTTGTTCTTTCTTCTCCTCACCTTTGAAAGAAGTTAGTCATTGATTCACTGACATGCTTTTCATATCAAAATTCACTACAAAGAGCAGTATAATCTATCGGAACAGATGGTATTTCTTGGTAAAATTTGCTGAACTGGCATCAGTAATAGGTACCATTGCAACTAGACTGGTTAAAGTTTTTTTTGCCACATGAGTGTAAGATAATTCCCCCGCTGCCCTTATGAAAGGCACCGTGATTACAGATATTAGTTTGACCTTCAGGACAGCCTTCAGGGCCTGCCATTCTCCTGGGATGTTTTTGAAGGGGGATGGGTTGGGTTTGGTTTGTGGCCTGTCATTTGGACCACATACAGAGTTTGATCAGACTTGCACAACCTCAAGTCTTTACTCTCTCTTAGTGTGAAATATAAGATACTTGGATAGTCTTCCTCCAGCTTCTGCAGTGCCAACAGCAACCTTACTGTCAAGCACATATGTTATGTACAGTCATCATGGCAGAGACATCAGTGGGAGTAAGCATGGAAAATGAACTCCTCCCATGTGTCTACAAATCAAGGTCATAAATTGCAACTATAGATCATACAAATGAAACACCAATAAAAGTTTTCTAACAATAAACATAATCAAGTACAGGAATCACTTGCCTAGGCATGTTGTATGATGTGGGATATACAACATTTAAATATTCTTTAAAACAGGTTAAACAAACCTCTTTTAAAAATGATCTTAGATGTAGATAATATGCCTTCAGACAAAGGAACGGATTAGGTGAACCATTAAGGTTTCTTTTGCTCTACTTCTTGAACATGAACAGAGCTGTGGTAATATTTTGACATCTTTTTCATCTGTTGACCTGTAAGAAATGATCTTAGGGCAAGAGTTAGCAGGGCTTATGGACAGGGCTTTAAACTAGAATTGAAGGGGGAACGGGATAAAACCAGGCTCACCAGTAATGAGCCTAGGGGTTATGGGCCAAGGATGGGAGTGAAATTGGTAGCCCAGCTCAAGTGCATCTACACTAATGCGCGTAGCATGGGCAACAAAGAGGATAAGCTGGAAGCTATTTTGCAGCAGGACAGCTATGATGTAGTTGCTATCATGGAAGTGTGATAGGCAAGGAATGAAAGGTGGGGGTGTGGCTCTGTGTGTTAGGGAGTGTTTTGATTGTATAGAGGTTGATTCCAGTGATGATGAAGTTGAATGTTTCAGGGGAAGGCAAATAAGGGAGATTTTGTGCTGTGAGTCTGCTATAGACCACCCAACCAAGATGTGGAGGCAGATGAAGTATTCTATAAGCAGCTGGCTGAAGTCTTGCAATCACCAGCCCTTGTTCTGACCGGGGACTTCAACCTACTGGACATCTGCTGGAAATATAACACAGCAGAGAGCAGGCAGGCTAGGAGGTTCCTCCAGTGTATGGAAAATAACTTCCTGACACAACTGATAGGTGAGCCTACCAGGAGAGGTGCCTCACTAGACCTACTGTTCACAGAGAAGGACTAGTGGGAGATGTGGTGGTCGGAGGTTGTCTTGGTCTTAGTGATCACAAATTAGTCAAGTTTTCAATTCTTAGTGATGTAAGGAGTGGGGTTAGCAAAATCTCCACCTTGGACTTCTGGAGGGTGGACTTTAGCCTGTTCAGAACACTGAGGCCCTTGGGAGATAGTCCTGAAGGGAAAAGGGGTCCAGGAAGTTTGGACGCTCTTCAAGAAGGAAATCTTAAAGGCCCAGGAGCAGCCTGTCGCCAAGTGTTGTGAGATTAAAAGGTGAGGAAAATGACTGGCCTGGCTGAACAAGGAGCCTTTGATGAGACTTAGGAAAAAAAGGAAGGCTTACCACTTTTGGGAGAAGGGACAGGAACTCAGGAGGAGTACAGAGATCTTGTTAGGTTATACAGAGAGACAATCCTGGTCAACAGGGGAGGTACCAGATGACTTCTAGTCAGAGGTGGTTAGTGTGACACCCATCTACTAGAAGGGCTGGAAGGAGGATCTGGGGAACTGCAGGCCTGTCAGCCTGACCTCGGTACCAGGAAAGATCATGGAGAGGATCATCTTGAGTGAGCTCTCATGGCAAGTGCAGGGCAGCCAAGGGATCAGGGCCAGCCAGCATGGGCTTGTGAAGGGGAGGTCCTGCTTAACCAACCTGATCTCTTTCTATGCCCATTTGACCTGCCTTCTGGATGGGGGCAAGGCTGTGGATGTTGTCTACCTGGACTTTGGTAAGGACTTTGACACCGTCTCCCACAGGAGAAGCTGGTGAATCATGGCATAGACAAGTGTACTCTTCACTGGGTAAAAAAAAATGGCTGGATGGTCATGCCCAGAGAGTTGAGATTAATGGCATGAAATCTTGTTGGGGGTTGGTCACCAGTGGTGTCCCTCAGGGCTCAGTTTTGGGGCCAGTCTTCTTTAATATCTTTAATGATGATCTGGATGAGTGGATTGAGTGCACCCTCAGTAAATTTGCAGATGACACTAAACTAGGTGGGAGTGTTGATCTGCTTGAGGGTAGGAAGGCTCTACAGAGGTAACTGGACAGGTTGGATCCCTGGGCCAAGGCCAATGGGATGAGGTTCAATAAGGCTGAGTGCTGGGTCCTGCATTTCGGTCACAACAACCCCAGGCAATTCTACAGGCCTGGGGAAGAGTGGCTGGAGAGTTGCCCAGCAGAAAAGGACCTGGGGGTGCTGGTCCTGCTTAACAAGATCCAGCAGTGTGCCCAGGTGGCCAAGAAAGCCAACAACATCCTGGCTTGTATCAGGAATAGCGTGGCCAGCAGGAGTAGGGAAGTGATCGTGCTCCTGTACTTGGCACTGGTGAGGCCTCACCTTGAGTGCTGTGTTCAGTTCTGTGCCCCTCACTGCAAGAAGGACATTGAAGTGCTGGAGCGTGTCCAGAGGAGAGCTACCAAGCTGGAGAGGGGTGTAGTGAACAAGTCTTAAGAGAAGAGGCTGAGGGAACTTGGCATGTTTAGTTTGGAGAAGAGGAGGCTGAGGGGAGACCTCATTGCTTTCTACAACTACCTGAAAGGAGGTTGTAGAGAGGTGGGTGTCAGCCTCTTCTCCCAGGTGACAGGACCAGAGGAAATGGTTATGGCAGTGTAGGTTTAGACTGGATATTAGGAAGAATTACTTTACTGAAAGAGTGGTCAGGCACTGGAACAGCCTGCTCAGGGAGGTGGTTGAGTCACCATCTCTGGAGGTATTTAAGAAACGTGTAGATGTGGCACTTCAGGGCATACTCTAGTGGCTGAGATTGTAGGGGGTTTTTGTGTGTGAATGGTTGGACTTGGTGATCTCAGAGGTCCTTTCCAACCATGAAGATTCTGTGATCGCTCGGAAAATCAGTGTAATCAGTTACCCTAAATCATGGGGAAATTTGAATGAATTCCTCTCCTGAGTTTTGATCAGAAATTAAGGAATTGTTTTTCAATATGCCTGTTAATACTGTGAAGGGGTTTGATGACATGGGTGTACGTGTGATATATAGCTTTGCAAGCAAACTTTAATCATGATAAATACATACATGTTTTTCTTTAATGCATAGGAAACAACGTCATGAGGACCATCCATGGTGTAGGAGAGATGATGACCCAAATGGTGCTGAGCAGAGGATCTATATTTCCAATCAGTGCCCCTGATGTACAGCCGAGCATTCACGCAAGCAAGCAAGCCAGCACCCCAGACAGTGAAGATGTGATTGTAATGGACACCAAATTGAAAATCATTGAGATTTTGCAGGTAACGGTTGGTGGAATATTACACAGCAATCATTTCACAGTTCTTTACTTACATAGTGGCAAATTCTGTTACCTACATTCTTATTATTTACTGGGCTGTTGATTGTAAAAATAAAACTTTTGATAGGAGTACTCCTCTGTGGGAACAATTGTATAGTTGTGGTCCTTGCTCTGTTACACATATTCACTTTTGAAGGAAGTAGATGCTGTAGAAATTCTGTCACTATAAGTCTGAAGAGGAAAAACTTCAGTCTGCCTCGCTAATGTGTCTGTTTCTGGTCTTATTAACACTCATTGTACACTGGGGTAGCTTGCTTGACTTTAGTATTTGACTCTTGTGTTCCAGTAGTTTGATAAAGGGCAGAATTGGACCTAGACACACTGAAATCATGTAAGGCCATGCACTTTTGAAGCTCATTTCAGATTTCCACTGTTAGATGGAGAATAGTTTGAGGGCTGCTATGATTTTCTCCCAGCTGAACTGACAAACTGTATGACATTAGCATGCCTCCTGAGATACAATTTTCACTTTGTGCTATTAGTAAGTGAAGTGGCACACATTTGTTCTGTATATCAAATCCCAGTTTCTGTAACACTAATGCCCTGAAGGAATGTTTTAATGTTTTCTATAAATTCTGCAGATCTGTTGGTACCATTGTCTCTTTGAGGAATTCCATTTGTTCTGACTGCTTATAAATGATTTGGATTACCTTAATTACTTGTCATCTGAAAGACTATCCTTATTACTGCATAATTTGGTATGAGCTGCTTTAGTTTAAGGTTTATAGTGAAGGACAGTGTGTTATACCATTCACGTGTATTGCTTCTGATTTTCATTTGTTTTGTGACTGAGTTTCTCTCCATACTGTCTCGCTTTACTGGTTGATGTCTAGGAGAATAACACCAGGACACCAATTTCGTCCTGTACGTTCTCTGGCTGTTCACAGGCAAGAGAATCGCATTTTGTCTCATTCTTTCCTTTTTTTATAGCATGTCCAGTGTGAGAGAACCCAGGATTGAAGAGCATTTAAGCCTAATTTGTTATTTAATGTGTGGCCTGTTAGTTATGGTTTAGTCATGTGGTCAAAAAACTGCAGATTAGTGAGTAGTAATATGTTGGGTGAATAACAGTAAATGTGCATATAGATGGTCTTAGTTCACAAGAAATAGAAAATAATTCAGTTTCATTTAATATGTAATGAAGGAGGATTAATTTAAATCACTTTACCTTTCATTACTGTGCTATTACCCTAAAAGGTGAGTAAGAGTATTTTAGATTTATTGTATTATCATACATAGCTAGTACAATGGTGATTAAAACTCTTCTATTCTAAGAAACATTTCAGATTATAATAATTTAATTCTCAATATATATCCTTTTATTCCTTTAAGTAAAGGCATTTTTTTACTCAAGAGTTTCCATTCCGCCATCAACCAGAATTAAACAGGAGGCCTGATAAACTTAAGTTGATTCCATGTGGACTTGGGAAATCTTTATTTTTAAAAATCTTGTGTGTACAGTTATAGGGTAACTTGATCATGGAACAAAAATAAACCTGCCTTTTGACTTTTTTGTTCAAAGATCTGAAAGAAAAGATACTGTTTCTCAAAGTGGAGCTTTATTTGTGTTAAGGTGGTATAGTTCTAGTCAAATCGTGTTGCAGGATTCTGGATCTGGGAAGCTTGTCTGCTAGTTAGAGATCAAAGAAATTAGTTGCTACCATTTGCTAAATCATTGCCTATTGCCCGAGTCTTGGTAACTTAACGTATGTGTTCTCGTCCTTGCTGATTGTAAAATATGTTCAAATCTCTTTCATTGGATGCTAGCATTTTCTGTGGGTAAGGAGCATCAGTGTGGGAAACACTGTAACTAAGTCAATGGGCAGACAATTGTTGAACGGATGTATGTGTGTCAGTCCTTAAATTGGTACTAATGTTTCCAGCCTAGTTATTTTCCTCATTATTCCAACAAAAAAGTAGCACTTCCAGCTTTGAAGTAGAATTTTCCTGAATGGATTTCTAATTTCACAGCTGAGGAACAAAAAGCACACAGTTAGATGAAAGCAGAGCATTGAGCAAGGGGTGTTTCTGCTACCATTTCAGTGGTAACTTCCAAAGCCAAACGTTGGGGTATTTTTGCTGCATACTGGCAACACTACTAGGACTTCATGAAGCAAGTGCTATTTGCTCCTCACATCCTCAGCTGATCCTTAGCAATGTAACAAAAGACACCACCAGTCTTGTGCTTCACTCCATGGGAGCCTGGAGTTACTGAAGCGCTGCTGCCCTTGGTGGTTGGACATCTGAGAGGATGAGCCTTGAGCCTATCGTCTTTACTGTCAACTCCACTCCACTTCTTATCTTCATGGGGTGTTAGAAGTCCAGCTGAAAGATGAAAATATTGGACAAATTGAGCCTGCTTCTTAATATCCATCAGTTGATAGCGTAGAGTTCAATATGTCTCAGGATAGTCGGAGTGACAAAAAAATTGCAGAAAACTGATGTATGTACTGGCTTCTTTTTTTGTAGTGAGCATGTTTACTTAAAATAATTTACTTAATAATTTACTTAAAATAAACATGTATCGCTGTATGTTCCACCACAGAAAAAATCCTAACCTATGTTACCAAATGGCAGAAGAAAAGTGTTTCTTAAACCTTTTTTTTTCTTCTAGTTTATTCTCAGTGTTAGACTGGACTATAGAATATCCTACATGCTCTCTATCTATAAGAGAGAGTTTGGTGAAAACAATGAAAACATTGATTGCTCTACAACATCTCCACCTGACACACCAGGGATTGCCTCAGGTAAATGTCGCTATTGTATTGCAACGTAAAATAATTCTCTGTAGAATACTGCAAACAATGAAACCAACTATACTAAAAGGATGCATGCCCCTTAAAGTTGAAAAGCTTGTGGAAAAATGAAATTAAGGAATCCCATAAAAATAATTTTTTGCTGGACTGTCCTCCTCTAACAAAAATGTGATTCCTTTTTCTCCCAATGACAATTTATTCTCTTACTTGTACTCTTCCCCAAAAGTACAAGAGTACTTCCCCATCTTGCATGATGACAAATATGGAGGGCAGATCATAAAATGGTTGGGGTTGGATGAGGACAGATTTAAATGAGGTGAATGTGGCATGGAAATGGAGTGGCTTGCCAGAGGGTGTTCCCATGCACCTAGAAGAGCTCAGAAGGCTGACGGCTGTCTGTGTGACCACCTGCAAGTAGGGAAGAATTGCTTTAGTTGGAGGTGTTGTAGAGCGGAGAGGTGGCTATGGAGTACTAAAGTCTTAAGCACTAAAGATGGTGTAGTAAGTGATTTGGTTTACAGTAAGTATTCTGAAGTTCATGTATCTGCTTTGGGGAGGTTGGCTCATTTAACAAAAAAAAATGCGTAATTCTCTGTCATTTGTGGGTCACTAGTGGTGGTTTGTACAGCTCCTAGCACCATGGGGCTCTGGCTCAGCACTACAAATTGGCTTTTCCTCAATAACAGTAATATACAACTTAATTTTGCCCCATGTCCTTTTTTTCGTCCCTACTACTCTTGCTGATAACAAGTTTTGCCTAGTTGAGAAATGCGTAGTTAGACCTTTAGTTGATAACATCTACTTTAAAGAGGACTAGAGTTCTGTTTTGCTGAGTGGTTTAAATAACGATCACTGTTTTTTAATTTTTGTATTCATTTTTTTCCCAGCAATTGTTCCTGACATTGATGAAATTGCAGCTCAGGCTGAAACCATGTTTGCTGGCAGGTATATTCTCTGGAGTTTTACCTCTCTACATATATCCATTTGTTCACGTTGGTATTTCTCAGGGACAATCTGTTTATTCTGAGCTTATTTTCATACTCTTTTCTTTTGCCTGTTTCTTATTACATAACCTATACATAGAAGACAGAAAAGTGTCAGAAAAGACCAGAATTTTGAAGAGGGAAACAGCCCAGTTGGAATGGAAGGCAGTGGGATTGGAAATGACTACCCTCTTAGTTATAAGAGAGTTGGTAGAAAGTTTTTGTCGTGTTCCCAAAGGCAGCTGGGGAATGGTGCACAGGTGTAGTGGGCTAAAACACACTATTTATTTATCTTACAATGCCTCACATGGGTGCTTTTAAGGAAATGTACCTTATGGCTGTAGCCCCAAGTAATCTGTAGATTACTGTTGACCCTCAGGTTAGACCCCGTACCCTGTTGTCATTCCACCTTGTGTTTGAACTTATTTACAGTTATGCCAACAATAATCTCTTTCATATGACTCCAAATCAGCTGTGGGCCACTGGCCATGATCTTCTGGAACACCAGAGGCCTGTACAGCACAAGTTATGCTTGCAGAGTTTTGGAAGTGATTTCAGCTGTGCTGTGAACATAAAAAAAAGCACAAAAATTATCCACTCTGGAGAATTATTACCATTATCACTATATTGGTTTGATTTTATGGGTATTATTATAATTACACGAGTAAAAATTAATTCCTTTTAAACAAGGCTGTAGACATAGTTTTTTTGGAGTTAGGGAGAAGGATCTGCAACAGGAGCACTCTGATCTTTCCTCTTTCAGTCCCTTATGTTTTCTCAATCTTTACCAGCACAAACAATGCATCCTGTCCTCTCCCTGAACTCCTGTAAGGTAAAACAACACACAGCCCTTGGCATCTGTATTTTTAAAATGAACAGGGAGACTGAACATTTCCTGGGAAACATTATTTCTCCTTTGATATGTTAAGTGTAAATCTGCTTTCTGCCATTCCAGATAAGATCACAAAAATATGATGTTTTTGGCAATTCTTACTATTTTTGAGCTTATTTTTTCTTAAATGAAATTTTAGTAGCAGCTGAAAAGTGAAGGAGTGAAGAGGAAAGGACCAACTTAATCTCTGATGAAATCCTGTTTACTTCAATTTGGATTGAGGAAGAGCTTGGCACAATTTATCCAAGGCATAAATGAATGTTTTTGTAGTATGGATTGTAACCACAATATTTGACATTTTTCATATATACTTGCTTTTGTTCCATAGTGTCCAAGATTGCTGCAATAGCATGTAAGTGTAGGACTGAAGTCCACATCAAATATTAGTGATATTTCTAGTTTCCATCCTGCAGCATATTTGATTTGTTTTTGAGAGCTCTGTCAAATGAAGATTGTGTATGCAGGTATGTTTATGTCAAAAGGTTTTGTGTTTGTTACTTATTTTACTTTATTTGGTCACTTCCCCCACCTCCCCATTTCTGTTGCAGAAAGGAGAAGAATGCGGTTCAGCTTGATGATGAAGGGGGCAGAACTTTTTTACGGGTCCTTATTCACCTCATCATGCATGACTACCCTCCTTTGCTCTCAGGTGCTCTGCACCTGCTATTTAAGCACTTCAGTCAGAGAGCAGAAGTTCTACAAGCATTTAAACAGGTATGGATGGGCATAGCGTTATTTCAGGTTACTGACTGCAGGGAAAGTCTTTCCCAAAGGCTGCTTTACTTACCTAAATTGCTGTTTGTAGTAGGACAGTGTTATTTCCTTAGAGGTCCAAATTCAGCAAAGATTTTTTTATTGGAGTTGACCATATATGCTCGTGTATATTTTAGCTGTGCACCCAGATATAGTTATTTCTGGCATTGCATCTGTTACTGAAAGTGTAGGTCCCGTGGAGACAGCTGTGACACAGCTGTGACATCATCCCAGGTACCAGTGTAGGGTTGGGAACTGACTTGTTGGAGAGCAGCGTAGGGGAAAGGGACCCGGGGGTCCTGGTAGACAGCAGGATGACCATAAGCCAGCACTGCGTCCTTGTGGCCAAGAAGGCCAATGGCATCCTGGGGTGTATTAGAAGGGGGGTGGTTAGTAGGTCGAGAGAGGTCCTCCTCCTCCTCTACTCTGCCCTGGTGAGACCCCATCTGGAATATTGTGTCCAATTTTGGGTCCCTCAGTTCAAGAAGGACAGGGAACTGCTTGAGAGAGTCCAGGGCAGGGCTACAAAGATGATTAAGGGAGTGGAGCATCTCCCATGGGAGGAAAGACTGTGGGAGCTGGGTCTCTTTAGCTTGGAGGAGACTGAGGGGTGACCTCATTAATGTTTACAAATATGTAAAAGGTGACTGTCAGGAGGTTGGAGTCAGGCTCTTCTCAGTGACAGCCAATGATAGGACAAAGGGCAAAGGGTGCAAGCTGGAACATAAGAGGTTCCACTTAAATATGAGGAAAAACTTCTTCACAGTGAGGGTGACAGAACACTGGAAGGGGCTGCCCAGAGAGGTTGTGGAGTCTCCTTCTCTGGAGATATTCAAAACTCGTCTGAATGCGTTCCTGTGTGATCTGATGTAGGTGTTCCTGCTCTGGCAGGGGGATTGGACTAGGTGATCTTTCAAGGTCCCTTCAAATCCCTGATATTCTGTGATTCTGTGATCTCACAACGAGATATGATGTAGCGATCCCTCGGAGATAGAGTTAGCAGCTTATGTTCTGCAAGCAGTGTACCAGTCTCTGCAATGAGACTTTCCTGTCTTCAGGGCTAGTTAGGCCGGGTATAAAGCTCTCTTGTTATTCATGTGTTGTTTCTAGTTCTAATTCATGCACCATTGCATTGTGCTCTACTGCATGATACAGATACGCCCAAATAACAGGAAAAGAGTAACAGAGGCAAGCCTGTTTTCAGCTTTTATTCTTTCTGCTTGATAACTGTGCATGTGGAGGCTCCATGTGTCCGTGGATTAGGATGGGGAGATCTGATGTCATGGGGCTGGATGACAGAGACATCTCTCTTACGTAACCCTGTATAACATATGTTGATAAGACCATCTGATTCTTATTTCAGGAGATTGATAGCATGTTGTCTCATCGTTACGTAAGGTGTGGAGGTTTCTCTTGTTTAAAAACAGATGAATGATAAAGACCTGGAAAGCTTTTGTTTAATGTTTTTGCAGTGTAGCATAATGCCTTCCCAACAGATTGGTAAAGCTAGGCCATGCCCGTTAGTTGCATAAATAGCTGCTATTCCCAGGTAAGCAAGGACTGAGTAGCTTAACGTGTTTTCATAAAGGATGGAAACTGCTAATTGACAAATAAACAAAAAAGAGTGTGGAGAACATGGAATATGAATATCTGAAGATAAGCAGCATTCATAAATTCTGTAAAATAACGAGGTCTAACCAACCTAAAAGAGAAGATGATAAAAACTTAATATTGCAAAATAGTGAATATTTGCCTGTAGTGATATTTTTAAAAAAAAGAACGTCCTGATCAGTGTTTTTGTCTGCCATGTGACAGTAATCTTTTATATAAGTATGATTTCTTAATAGTGCTTACTGATTTAGTGTAAAGATTGTTAGTTTTCTTGAGTATTATCTTTGTTAATCTTGGTAGAGCAAAGAGTATTACAAATAAAGGAAATCTGTAGATCATGCTAAATCAAGAACTACAAATAGCAGTGAAAAAAACCCCAGATACTTTGAGCAGTACAAAAAATGAAAAAAAATGAGATTAATCTTAGTAAAAGCAACCACTTGGTGGGAAGTTACATGAACCTGAAAGTCAGCTTGCAAGCTGTGTTCAGATGAGTTTTTCTAAGCTGGCCTAACACTGCTAAAATCTGATATTTTTCAATATTTGATTATGGTGATGTAGGCAATCATTGTTGCTGGCCATTCTGGCTTTTCGTTGTATGTCCTGGTTCTTTGCCACATCATCCTTTTTTTTTTTTTCTTGTGAAGTACTGTGATAAGCTGTTTCTAACTGTATCGCTTTACTACCACGTAACTGTGTTGTTTTAATGCCATGAGGATCATAATCAGTACGTCGGAGCTAGCTCTAAATAGCATTTAAGAGCTTGTGCTGAAAGTGTTTCACAGTGTATTAAAGAAGGTGAGAGAATATTGTGAATGTTATAACTATTCTGTTTTGGGCAACTAACAGTCTCTGACTCTGTTAAAGGTTTTTTGATGAATGAGGGCTAAAAAGCCTGCGTGTGCCATGTTTCAATTTTTTAGGGAAGGTTACATAATGTCACCTGAAAAGAGGGGCATAGAATGGAAACTGTCAAGCAAATTACGTAGGCCTAAGTGCTGGTGCTACTGCTGTAATAGCCTTACAATTTTCTGTATTTCCAGGTTCAGTTGCTGGTGTCTAATCAGGATGTTGATAACTACAAGCAAATCAAGGCTGATCTTGATCAGCTACGTCTGACTGTAGAAAAATCAGAATTGTGGGTTGAGAAGAGCAGCAATTATGAGACTGGAGAGGCGGGCGACAATCAAACCAAAGTGGGAGAAGAACCAATAGAGGTGGGTTTGAAGCCTTGGCTGTTAGAATTGTTTCAATATTGATGGGTAGTTTAATGAACAACTGCAAATTTGTGGTCTGGTTAATCAAAGCATCAAAGCAAGAATGTGCAGTATGTGTCTGAGCTTTAGAAATAGACAGAATAGGGAATAAAACCTCTTTTATCAATGTGTTCAATATTCTCTCCTGCTGCTTTCAGCACCTGCATTCATATATCACAGAGCTGCCTTTCTTTCTGTCAAGTGAGCAAGCCTCAGTGTATGGCATCTCTCTGTGGCCAAGGAAGTAATCTAGGGATCACATGTTGGCAGTTGTGTTGAATTACTGGAAGAAAGAAGGAGTAGGCAGTATGTGTTCCTGCAGTCAGGGGAGAAGAGCACAATCAAACCCGTATTTTCAAACATCACAGGTAGTTCCACTCTTTACCAAACATAAGACTGATCTAAGAATATTAAGATTTTGTAGGAGAACTACCATTTTTTGGCGATTTTTTTTGACGCTTGTCATACCACAGTCTCGGGATATATTGTGATTTGAAAATTTTAGAACTTGAATCTGGATCCATGAAGACCTGACTTTTTATTTTTTTTTTCTAAATGTGACTATTTTTTAGAATTTTGTTTTTCAGTAAAAGATGAGGTCCTCATGTCCATACCTAACTCCAATATGAGTATTTAAGAAAATGCATAGTGTTGCAAGAGTTGCTATGGTTGAGTTATGTGGCATAACAGTAGATAGAGCAGGCTTTCCCACCAATATTCATTCCCACTTTTCCGTTTTCATCAGAGGAAGTGGGAAGAGATGAACAACTGCAACTTCTGACACAGCACTTTCCTTACTCTCTTTCATGGTGGAGTCTTCTCTGGTGGCAAGAACATGGGCAAGGAAGCCCGCCTAGGGGAAGCTTAGTAGGATGCCAGATGGAGATCACACAGCACTGTGAAGCAAATGCAATGAGGGAAAGTAGGAGCCATTGAGAAGACACAGGATGTCTGTGGATATCTGCCATACACTTGGCCTTTCAGGTCGGAAAGCAGATTTTAGGTGGTTTCATACGGGGTAAAATCCAGCACTTCAAGGAAGAATCCTAATTTCTTCAGACAGTATAGGAACGACTCTTTCTTTGATATAACTTAGCTGTCAGAACTGGGGAGGGATCTGGACTTTACGAGGTATTTCCTACTTTCTTTCCTAAAGCATAGCTCTAGTAGGAAAGAAAATGTTCCTTTACTTATTTACTGAATGGAAAAGGTAACGGGGAAACATGATACAGAATTGCAGCAGGATATTTACAAGGTTTTTTAGCTATAATACATTTTTAAAGTGTAATAAGATCCTTTTTATTTCTATGCATAACCCTGATAGCAAAAAAGCTCCATGATGAGAGGACGAAACAACACAGTTGAAACAGAAGCATGTCTAAATGGGGTAGTTTCTGTGGTTTTTTTCTCCCATGAGGCATCCATGGGTCTGTATGGATTAGCAATTCTTCCATCTCTGGCAGATCTGAGAGCATATTGTATTAGAACAGTAATATGTGATCTACACAGCTGGTTAGGTCATCTGGGGTTAATTCCATGAGAGCTGTGCCAGGTTACAATAACTGAGAATACTGTTCACTATTTTTTCCTTATTAGATTATTCTTTAACAGTCAGGGAATGTTTTAACCTTTAGATAGTGAATACTCTCTTAGAGATCTTCAACCAGATATAAGAGGTTAGGTGCTGGTCAAAATCTACAGTGCGTGAAGCAGGTGGCTTGCTTCAAGCAGATAATAATCCCTGTGAGATCCCATGCTTTCTTGGAATGGATGCTGGGTATTCAGTACTGAGCTGGATGAACTGAGCTGGTCTTCAGGGAATATGCTTCATTTGCCTGTGCTTAGTTTTTTCACAAACAACATTAATGTCCACACAAGGGCTTGAATTATATTCCAGAATTGTCTTATGTTAAACCCAAGTTTCTGTCCTTGCCAAATCATGTTGCAAAATTGGCATAAGAGTTTTAAAAAATTGTATGTTGTTTTTTGCTCTTAGGCTTCTGAGTCTTTTGAGGTCATTGTTTCCACCTTTCTGTTATAACCTGAGGGGGCTAGAGACTTAGGTTGGCCTTTTTTTTTGCAGTCTACAGAAGTTGGATTTGTAGGAAAAAGGCTATGTTCTTCTAAATGAAGTATCCGGAGTTTCTTCACTGGAAAACCAAAAAATGTTATATCTATGCAGAATCATCTTCACAAGAGTTGGAGATCAAAAGTATAGAAAAAAAGTGCTTGGAGTTAGGTCAGGCATACATTAGACACCATATAGGATTAGGATGAAATGCTGAAGTTCATCTCACATAACCGAGCCTTCCTTGAGAAGGGAAAAGCAGATAAAGCCTGTTTACTTGGTTATCTCTAGTAAGGGTGTTAAGAGTCTGTTTAGATACCATGAACTATGGAAAGTGTGGTCTTTATTGTCCTGTCACTGGTGGATGCACTGCTGTTGTACCACCAGAAACACAGACCTGAGAAGGAGAAATAGTCTCAGTGAGAGGACTGAAGCTGGAATACAGTGCAGTGACAATTATAGAACTTCTAACCTTTGCCATCCACTGAGAAAATTCAGCAAGTTTTCAAGTGGTGTGAGCTTTCAGCACCCTTAAGCACCTGGTGTTCCCTTGCTCTCCTTCTTTCCTGGTCTGTGGCAACTTGCTTTCGTTCTGGGGATGTTTAAACAAACATCTCCTGAAACATAATGTATAGTTTGAGATTGTGAACTGAATCTTCTGAGAGTGCCCCTTGTTTCCTGGTAAGTAAATACAGCCTGTGGAGGGCAAAACTGTGCCAGCGTGACGTTGACTACTGCTTTGCACAACTGAACTGCTGAGACAGTTTCAGTGGTGGGAAACTGCTTGGACTGAATGCTGGAATCTGAGCCTCCATTTTTGGAACTAGCAAGGAAGGGTCCTAAGACTGATGCAGAGTGATATCCTGGGAATTGTATGAGTAGAGGAAGTAGTCTTTTTCAGAAAACACTGTTTCCTAAAGGGTAAGGTACTCAGATGAGAACCTTTCTCAGTGCAATCTCTATGACTTCCTGTTCCCAGTGGAAAAGTGTGACAGAGAATGTCTATTATGGGACATAAAGAGGGAAGATATGCAACTGAGTGTCTCTGGTCTCCCAATCGCATGATTATCTCTTGATAACTACATCCCCAGCATACTCGTATGGGTTCAGTAAATAGGTTTTTATTTTGTTAAGAGAAAGGATAGATTCTGCAGTTTAATGCTGATCAGCACTTCCAGATAAGACATACAGTTCTCATGGATTATAAAACTAACTTGACTGAGGAAGAATGCTGATAAAAGTAACAGAACTAAATTAATCTTGGTTAACCCACAGTCCCAGAACACGGGAGGGTGGTTAATTATAGCAAAGAGCCTGAAATATCTTCCAAAGTATTGATTCAAGCATCTAGAGAGAAGGCAGTATGCATACTAACAAACCTAAACAAATAAAAATCCAGTGTTGTTGCATAGATCAACATGACCATGCTGAACAGTGGAACTGACACTGTTATAAGCAGCTTCCATGGCCAAAAGTTCTTGCCCCACTGGAAATTAAGACCAGATGGGATTTATAGAACTCCTCGTCTTCACCAGCAACTTAGAAAGTTCAGAGAGAGAGATTTCAAGAGGTATAAACATTCAGATTGGTGTGCATGTGTGTCTTCTGGTATAACTCTCTTCTCTAAAACATTAGGAAGTTTGAGGACACAATGAAACTCAGAAGTGCTCCTGTTTGGTTATTTTTTTATGCTTTTGCACTGGCTTATATACTTGTTGTTATACTGTGAGTCAGTCTTGAGATCTGCTACAGTTTTTCTACATGTTTAATAATTTCAGCATCTAAAGTCCAGTCTTTCAGTTCCATGTGTTTATAGTTAAGAAAGACTAGCCATAGCTAGCAGCAGGGGAAGAACCAATACTACCAGTATTATAAGTGCATGGGTGTTGGTAGTTACTTGCTGTCTTGATGTCTCTCATCATAACCAGCTGGGGCTTTCTGAGAGCCAAAGGCCAGAGCATAGGGCATCATGACTGGATGTTGCAGTTTAACATAATGTTTTCATTGGTTTTTAAATCCTTCCCTGCATCATCCAGAGGTAAGGATGGGAGGAACATGCCTTCATTTCCACATGCTACTTGTTCCTGTACTGCTGAGAACTCCACTCTACTTACCTCAACTACAGAGGTTGTCTCCAGACTTCTTAATGTTCACATACACAGACTTTTTATAATGTTTCCAGCTGTGTCAGAGATTTTTGGAACAAGTGGTGGCTGTTGAAATACATTTATGGTCCCTATTCTCATAGTATCTGAACTTCTTGGGACATCAAGCCTGTGATTTAGGGACGCATTCTTTTTTAGAAGGATCAGAAGCTTGAAGACATAGAGTAATTGCCTCAAGTTGTGTTGGAAATTTAAAATAAGGGAAGGACTTGAGTAGAATCTTTCTACTCACTGGACCGGTGGATAAAGAATAAACAAGTCTTCTTCTTTATTATGTGTGTTATATCTGTTTCCTATAAACTGCTGTAATGCTTCTTAATTTGCTGTTTTTAAATGTAGTTAGTTCATATTGAGGAAATTGCAATAAATATCCACTTGCTGTGTGTTCTTTGTTACAGGAGTCAAACATTTTGAGTCCAATAGAGGATGGGACCAAAAAACCCCAGATAGACAGCAATAAAAGCAATAACTACAATATTGTTAAAGAGGTTGGTATATTTGCTCAAAAACTTGCTTGACGTACTTGTTTGATAAGTAGATTTAGTAATTATTTTGAAAGAATGTATTTTTGTGTGACATGTCTGGTTCTTTACTTGCTTGCCTGCTTATTTATTTATTTATTTATTTATAGATTTTGATTCGACTCAGCAAACTTTGTGTTCAGAATAAAAAATGTCGGAACCAACAGCAGCGATTGCTGAAAAATATGGGTGCCCACTTGGTAGTCTTGGACCTTCTGCAGATACCCTATGAAAAGGTTATTATCATAGTTTTACTGGTAAAGACATGAACTTGATAAAGGGAAGGGCTTCAAGAGGCCCAAGAATCAGTATTAATATGTTTTTTTAAACTGAATTCAGCCAACTATGGTACAAACATGAAATGATGATGCCATTTTCTACAGTATGAATAATGGGTTTGAGCCTAGGTTTAAATATGGCTGCCTGCACAGAACAGGTTTTATTAGGAACTTACTGTTTACTGCCTTGGGTACCTGGATGTTACTGCTCTGTCATCCCATTCCTGGAATAGGCAAACCTTAGATCTGCAGTCACTGCACAGTAAGACGTATTGATTTAATGGAGCTCTTGGCAGGGTATCTAGATTCCACCACTCAGTACCAACGCGGGTGCTATCATAGATGCATAAGATGGACAAAAAGCTTTTAAGGGTCAAGTCTGAAATAATTTGTTTGTTTGTGCAGTGGAAGCTTCTAATCTAGTTCCTCTGGCAAGTTTTTTGGAAGATGATGTGATATTTTACTGATTTAGTGGTATTGAACATACAAATGAATGATCCAGAAAACCTTTTAAAGAGCACATCTTTCTAGACCTTACAGGAAGCATTAAGAGAATAAAAAGCCTCTTCTGGGCTACATTTTCTTGAGTGTTTTCCACGAATGTTGTGATGTAGACTCTGGGTTCAGTAGAATGGTACTTGTCTGTATAGGTGGCTTGTCAAATCATAGTTAGAATGCTATATGAGAGGACTAAATCATGGGGGATGAAACTAGACATATATCTGTGGGGGAGTATGTGCATGAACATTTATATTTGGGTAGGTGTACACACACATGCACACTTACATCTGTTTCTGTATGTAGCTATATAAAAGCCAAGGCTTTTCAAAAGCTTAAAATCAGTGCAGACTAGAGAGCTCTTTTTGAAAATAAAGCCATTTAGTGCTTTTTTAAACTAGGAAATTATAACCATGCATGAGGCAATCTTACTTTGAGTTTGTCTCTTACCTGTAACTCCCTATGGTCAAGTTGATTCAGAGTAAGGTACAGCCACTAATGAACTCTGAAGGAAACTAAATCAGTTGCTCTTGCCTTCCCTATAAAAGCTCAGGAAAATTGCTTTGTTCCTGGCTGAATTGACATGGTGTGATTTTAACAAGTATGTTTAGGTACACTCAGTTGATTATGTTTGTCTTCTCTCTGCAGAGTGATGAAAAGATGAATGAAGTTATGAATCTAGCTCACACTTTTCTTCAGAATTTCTGTCGAGGAAACTCTCAGAATCAAGTTCTCCTCCACAAAAATCTCAACTTGTTCTTAACTCCGGGGGTTAGTATTTAATTTTAAGGAGACTATTATAAAAATTTTGACTTTCTGAAAAATAGCAGTACTAAATAAATAATAATATTAAATTATGACTTCTCTGCCTTCTCCTCTGTCCTTGTGTTTTCTCCCTTATTATTCTCTTCTCTTCTCTCTCATGTCTTTTCTCCCTTATTATGTCATTGGTTTTAATGTTGCCATTTTAAAAGTGGAAAACAGTATTACCTACACAGTTTACAGGAAGTGTCTGTGAACATCTGTCAAGTCATCATGTAATGCTTAGCCTGACTCTTGATCTTATTCTTCCTAACTCACAGATGGACTATAAGTCAAGGTAAAAGCTCATGTGACTATGCTGTCATGAAGCTTGTGTGACAGCAGAATCAGCCCCATTTCTGTTGATGATGCTTCCATTCACTTCAACTAATCTAAAATTTCTTCTTTTATTAAATAATTTTCTTTACAATAAACCTCTTTGTCACCTTCCATTTGTGTATATATGTGTGTGCGTGTTCACAAATGCATAGAATGACATCTTGCTCAGTGGTAGATCTACTGGGCAAAAAAAAAATTGCTTTTATTAGAAAGAGTGTGAGTATTAGGATTGTAGACACCTGGCCTCTGTACATTAGGAAGCATTTGTTCTGTTGGGGTTTTTTTTATGCCTTTTTTGTCAGTAGTGAAAGGCTCTGAGCTGACCACAGTGGGGACCAGCACTCAGACTCCATCCTATCCAACAGTGACCCTTAACTCAGGTGCCAAGTATGGAGCCTGCTTGCACTTGCATCTCTGTTCTTTTGAAGTTGATCTGATCATCCCGGTTATTGTGCTCTTGTTCACATTATGGAGCAAACTTGGTGCAGATTCCTTTCAGTTGACATAAATAGAAAGGGATACCATAGGAGCACATCTGACCCTCATGAGCCTTTAGTCCAAGGGACCAAATTAGAGCAAGTTTGAAGCAAAAACCCTGAGAATGTGTAAAGTCTGAATGATGGATCCTCAGCAGCATTGCTTTCTTGCTACAGATGTGCTCCTTTTGTACTGTTACTCACTGATAAAAATAAAGCCTTGGGCTCCCTCTGAAGTTAATGTGGAAAGAGATGTTCTCTGAGACAGTGATCAGACCGCATGTGCAGTGATTTGTCTGCTGGAAAGACTTGCCTCTTTTAACCACAGAGGGAGCCAGAGGTAGCTAATCATCTTATTTGGTTGCCTCAATGCAGACTTTGATGGTGAGTGGGATGAATGCGGTCTCACTTGTCTTGTGTATCAAAACCCCTATAGAATGCTCTAGCACTGTGTGTATTTTCACCTTCCACATGGGCACAGATTTGGTTTCTGTCCACTTTAGGACTCATTTCTACTAATGGGAAAGTGTAGAGAAATCCTGTCATAAATGAAAGCTGGGCCCTCAGGTCACTGCTTAATCACTGGGCTGGTGCACATTGGACTTTTGCAGTTTGGCATTACCAGGTGCCTTTCTCTAATCTAGAGTCCTGGGAATCTTTTCAATCTCAAAACAAAACTGCTCTTCTTATAAAAATGTTGGTTTTAATCTCGTTAGCTCCTGGAAGCTGAAACCATGCGGCACATCTTCATGAATAATTACCTTCTGTGTAATGAAATCAGTGAAAGAGTGGTGCAGCACTTTGTACACTGCATTGAGACCCATGGCCGTCATGTGGAGTACCTGCGTTTCCTGCAGACCATTGTGAAAGCAGATGGCAAATATGTGAAAAAATGCCAGGACATGGTAATGACAGAGGTAAGTGAAGGGTTCACATGTTAATGACTCATATGATGTCTTTTTAACACACTAATATTTTGAGGTTGCTTTTTCTGCTCTTGATACCAATGGGATATAATGGCATTATCACTTTAGAATTTTAAACTGTATCACAAATAATGGAATATTTTAGCAGACATTTTTGGAAGCTTAATCTAATTTTGTAAGGCCATCTGTATAACTACTAGAAAGAAAACACAAGTGTTAGCATGGTGATACAGAGATGTCTATTTGTAGATGTAGCATGGAAATCTCAGAGTTACATAAACCTTCATTTTCCTGTACTGTAATTTAGGATCCAGTTTACACACTAAATTTGCTGTATTGTGGCATGGTTTTGCCACCTAAAATACGCTTACCTCTTATGAATTTGTCTAAATAGTGTTGTAGACCATGGGGTTTTTTTTTTTGGCACATAACCATATAACAATTCTAAGCACTAGTTTCTACTTTTTTCTTTTATTTCTCTGAGACTAGTAGCACTACTCTAGCTTTAGCTAGATTTGGAGTCTGACCTGGTAAATTCCGCAAAGTAGTTTAGGGACAATTTTTTATGCCGATAAAGTTACTAGGAAAATAACTAATTGGCTTCTCTGCAATTAGGATTAGATATGTAGTGTGCATGATAAATGAAGTCTTCAACTTGCAGACACTTGTGCATTTAATTGTAATTATGTTAACAATTCAGTGAGATTAATAAGTGGTTAAATACGGTGAAAAGTCCAGGTAGGATCAGAGGCCAAGGAAGATTTTGCTTTGCTTTGTGAAAAGCATTTTTTTGAGGAAACAACTTCACAACGAAAACAGAGATAAAGCTCTACTTGCAGAATGAACAAAACTAAACTTCGCTGAAATTCGGTTCTGCAGTGACAGAAAGGAAAAACCTCTAATTAGGAAAATAAAGTTTCAGCCTACATGGATAACCTTTAATGGAATCCACCTCAATCTTTTCAATTTGACCAAAGTGTTTTAACATGCAATATAATTTTCAAGCCTTTGATTTACATAACTGAAACAGTTCTTGGGCTTTTGTGCTTATAGATTTTTTTCCCCCTTTCACCACAGCTTCTTGTAGATTTTTACTTTCTCCTCAAACAAAATTTTTAGATTCTTTCTCAATTTAAATACACGTCTTTACTATAATAGCACAAAGATAAATTGTACATTAAATACTACGTTTTCAAGCTGACCGCATCATGAAAATCGAAATGAACTCACATATGGCATTTACATTATGAGTCCTGCAGGTATTTGCTGGGGGGAGGGAGCACCCCTATTTTGATGAAAGAGGGTGAGATGATCTGTTTTAAAAAATATGTAGGAAATTACAGGTAGGTAATTATGATTTGTTAGGAAAGGATGCTAATGGTGACATTTGAATGGCACTTGAATGGCAATCCAGTATAAAGGGTGTAGTGTAGCCAAATGGTTGGAACTTGCCATGGAAACTACCAGGACAGTTTCCTAGTTGACAAATGGGATGTACTTTGTGACCTTAAACAAGTGGTGTAACATGCTCCCCCTCCAGATGGGGCATGCAAGCAATTTACCACAAGACAAGACAGAGTATGAGTGTACAGCATGCTTCAGCTACTCCTGTGTTTTCTTTTACCCATGGGAAGTATACTGTAGCTCATTCCTGTTTACTGGGAGTAAGGGTTAAACTGATCATATTTACATGTTTTAGAAAGTGCATACAGAGGAAGGAGCTCCATTGTGAAAGAGCACTTGCATAAAATTGTTGAATGCTGCCAGTCTGGCTCATTTGCTTGTTCTCATATCCTTGGTCCCCATGTCTGTATACTGCTAGTAATGATGTTTACTGACCTGAAAGGTTCCTTAGGGCACTTTTTCTCATTACAGACATGCTTTGAGGTTCCTGGAAAAACAGTACCTATCAGTGCAAACATTATTACAAAAGGAAAAGCAGAATTTACTTTTGAACCAGCTCAATGTGGCAGCAGAGTTTTCCATTATCTATAGAATTCTGGAGTGATAGATTGCAGGGCGTCAACAGCTGCTCCGAGACTGACCAACCTTCATTATACTTCCATAGAGTTCTTAACTTATTGAAAATACACTTTAGTGGAGGAAAATGCTGCAGGGGTTTGGGTGGGGATGTTGTTTCTTTTTATTTTTTCTCTTTTTTTTTAACCATCACTGATGGGAAAATCCATCAGCCATGATGTTCAGTGAGAACTCTGGCTAACGCTGGTTATTCCTCTTCCTTTTCTGCTTTTAAAGGGTCATCATTTTCTCTGCTTGGGTCAACATTTGCATGCCCTTCGCAAATCCCAGTTAAAAGCGGATAACTTGGGGAAAGGGGATAACATCTTCTGACCTTGCATTTATGATGATTACCTTGTCCTTCTTATCTTTTATTGTACTAGTGCAACATTGTCTACTTCAGTTCCTTACAGTCAGGATACAGAAAACATGCCATGCAGCATCATGTTTCACAAGTTCACTATCTCCTGGTATTTCTCCCAATCTTTATTTCTTCCTTGTTCATCAGTGATAGGTACATGAGAGGATGAAGGGGCAGTTTGACTTGATATGATAAAATATCAAGTAATTCTGGTACCAATTAGGTCTGGATTTGACATAGTGTAACTCGGGGGGAACATGGATAGAGTCGCCTTCCCTCTCCTCTGTGCAAAATGTACACAAGCAGAAAATAACTATGGGAATGTGGTGAACAACTTAATAGAAAGTGGCAGAGCATGTCGCTTCCCAGAGGGCTTGGTGTGGATTTTTTCTATTATTTTGTATGTGAAATGTCCTAAGGCATAGAATTCCAGACATCAGTATTAAAAAGTTAGATCAATTTTCCAGCGTTTTGAAGACACTTCCTTTTTTTCCCTATTTTTTTGCCACAGTGCAATGAAATTAATGTCTGGGTCCCTGTACTGTCTCCTTCCTCCCTCCCAAAAATTTGTGCCTTAAAAACTTTTTTCCTGTCCTGTGACTTGTCCAGAAAATGTCTATTTTGAAAAGACATGAGTGGAAACATTTTAAACAACAAAGATAAATGAGAAATAGGAATTGCAGCAAAGACTGAATTCACAATTCACTCCATTGAACTGTCAAAGTAAAAATAAGCAATAAATGGGGAAAACACAATCAGAAGAGTTGTACATTTAAAATTTGAAATGTTGACACCCTGGAACATGTAATGAAATATTTCTTGACTTTTAATACTCTTCAGTTCCTCTGGGAGACTAATTTTCATTCCTGCTCTGTCTGCTTTTCCATTTCTCAGCAGCTCCACCAACTTTTATTTCTATCCTTGAATTCAGTAAGCTAGGATTTCATGTCACACCTAAACGTGGATATGTCAAGTGCCTTATTCACAAAATATGTATGGCCATTGTGCTGCCAAGGTGTATTCTGTACTAGGAAGGGTTTGTGGGAGCTTATTTTTCACCCGCATTGAGAGTGCTTAAAATGAAAGTGATGGCGAGAAGATGGGATTACTGTCCTGTTCCAGCTCCACAGAGCAGCGCTGGCAGTAGGTATATTCTTTGTATGGGGGGTTCAAATCAGGGTTAGAGCAAAACTCTTCTGTGAGATCTGCTGAGATAAGGTTGCCAGCTTCCACCTCTGCTCTGGATTCTCTTGACATGAGCAATGCACTTGTAGCAAAATCAAATATTTATTACATACTCAGTTTTCTGTTAAATGGAAGTGCTGGCATGATGCTGACAATTTCAAGACCCACCTGCCAAATTTGCATAGGTTTGGAAGAATCGTCCTTTGTTTCCAAGGACAAGGTCACAGAAGAGGTTGGTTAAATTTTGGGTGAGCCACAGGCTTTTTGAGTGAGGGTAGCACAGATGATTTAATCTCTGTGCACCTGTAGTCCCTGTCTATAAAACAGGGATAATAATGCATCCTGGCCTTACAATAGCAGGTGAGAGTAATTAATTAACTTCAAACAAACACAGAGATAGGAATAATAAGGATGGTGCCTTAGGTAAACACAGAGCTACAGAGAAACTAAACTTCAAATTCAGCTTGCATTAACTCACTCCTTAGTGAGTTATTCCAGATTTGCACTTAGGTAGATAAGAGCAAAAGCTTGTCTTAGATATTGTTTTCACATGTGCCACATGTAAACCACAAGAATGGTTTTAGTATGAGAGTAATTTTTATTTGTGGTTTTTGGTTTTTTTTTTTAATTTTTTACCTAGACAGTCTTTGCATACTTAAAGGTAGAACAAAATAAGAAATTAAGAAAATCATGGAATCATTTAGTTTGGAAAAGACCTTTAAGATCATTGAGTCCAAAATGACTGCAGTTCAGACTGCTTTAAACTTTGTGGTATCTTTTTCAGCTGATAAATGGCGGTGAAGATGTGTTGATATTCTACAACGACAGAGCATCATTTCCAGTCCTACTCCAGATGATGTGTTCAGAGCGAGATCGAGCAGATGAGAGTGGACCCTTGGCGTATCACATCACTCTAGTGGAATTGCTAGCGGCGTGTACAGAAGGAAAGAATGTATACACAGAGATCAAGTGCAATTCACTCCTGCCACTGGATGATATAGTGAGAGTAGTGACCCATGATGACTGCATGCCTGAGGTAAGATGCACTGAATGCGATAGCAGACTTAACATTTTTAGAAACTCAGAAAATGTTTTGTTGTTTATAATATACTGACAAGTTGAATATTTGCAAAGAAAACAGGCAGGAAACAGGTGGTGTTTGTTGAGGTGAATAAGTGAGAAAAGATAGCCAGTGTTTTCTTAAGCAGAAAATACCTTGTGCCTTATGCTATGACTGTCAGTTTCTTGGGGCACATACCTTGTTTTGTTTTCCTCTGTCCAGCCGCTCTGAGTTTAATGCTTCGTTAAATTCTAGCTGTAGTTGTGAAGACCCAGCTGAGTGGTTTGTCAAGCCAAGGTTTTGCCGCTGCCTGAATTTGTTGGAAATGATGGGTAACTTTCTGGCCACGCTGAAGTCAGTGAGAGTTTTGGGTGAGGTCTTACTTGATTAAATTCATTTGCAGTACAGCAAATGTTTTTATTCACTGCATATCGAGGCCCAGTTCTGCAGCTACTCCCATTCATTGTTCAGTAGGACTCTGATACCCCATGATGATCAGAAGGGGAATGTTTGTTTGCACCAAACCAAATCTTTTCAGACTGCAAGGAGCTTGCTCTCGCCCTGTTTACCTGTTGGACAGCCCTTCCTATCTAAAGGGAGCCTACAGGAGAGCTCAAGAGGGACTATTTGTCAGGAAGTGTAGTGACAGGACAAGGGGTAATGGCTTTAAATTGGAAGAGGGGAGATTTAGATTAGACACTGGAAAGAAATTCTTTACTGTGAAGGTGGTGAGGCACTGGAACAGGTTGCCCAGAGAAGTTGTGGATAATCCATCCCTGGAAGTGTTCAAGGCCAGGCTGGATGGGGCTTTGAGTAACCTGTTCTAGTGGGAAATGTCCCTGCCCATGGCAGGGGGGTTGGAACTTGATGGTCTTTAAAGACCTTTCCAACTCTAACCATTCTATGATTCTATGATTTCTGCAGGCTACCTGGTGGAAAAATGTGGCTTATTTCAACAGAACTGGGACCTGCAGGAGTAAGAATCCTGCCATGCTTTGAAAAAGTCCTCTTGTGATCAACTGATTCTTTTCTTGGAAAAATGTGTGCTTTGCTCAAAAGTTCCTCCTAACATTAATTTCAACAGATGCTAATTAAAAAAAAAAGTCCAAACAAATGAAACCTAAAACTCTGACATGAGTTGCCTCCTGACTGCATTAAACATATGCAACCCCCTCCTCTCCTTTGACCGTGACAAGAAATTTTCAGTGTATTTATGCATGTTTATATTTCACCTATACATTTCAGGCACTGGATATCCATATTTATGTTGTGTGCATGCACACTTCTAACGCAGGAGGAGGGAGACTGCAGTCCTGCTAAGCCCTGTGCTGCTATGCCTGCAGTCTCAGCCACTGCACAAACCTGTTGTCTTCCATTTACATCCAAGTTACACTCACCTCGAATGCAAGCGCTGTGTTAGGATTGTGGGAATATAGGGATTCCAGTCCTAGTTCTGCTGCAGACATCTTTTTTTTTGGTATTTGGCAAGGCTGTCACAAGACATCAACACACAGACAACAACTGGCAAGTGCAGGGGTGTCCTGCATTTTGACACCTCCTGTCTTTGCAGCCAGGCCCTCGTAGTATTAATATGATTTAAGTATCAGATTTATTATTGACTTGTTTTGGGGGCTTTGTTGTTACAGTACGAGAATGTTTGCAAGACCTTTCCATTTTTTGTCATGTCATCTCTCATGTACACTAATGCATTTGTTGCCGTGCTTCTCCTTAAATCTTCAGAACTGAACATAGGTGTTATTACTGTTATTAGTGTTTATTAATACTTCAAGGATCATCTTTATTATTCAGTATTTTCCCAGATAGAAAACGTCATTTTAATGTTACTGTTCCATTTCATTTCATATTGTTTGTATTTTTGCTGTTTCTGCAGGTGAAAATTGCCTATGTTAATTTTGTTAACCACTGTTATGTGGACACTGAAGTGGAAATGAAAGAAATCTATGCCAGTAACCATATTTGGAAGTTGTTTGAGAACTTCCTTGTGGATATGGCAAGGGTAAGCTACATGAGATGTTAAATATTAGAGTATAATCATGGGTGGCAACTGAACTGGCAGTAAGGTGGGTTTTTTTCTGGTGAACTTCTTTTATTTTATTAAATAATTTTTTTTCAAAGTTGACAATAGAATAGATGTGAGGGGGTTCATTTCACAAATGGTCATTTCTATGTTATTTATCACCATTTAACCTGCTAATTACTAGCACTCCTCTTCCGAAAAGGCATCTTGGAACCCATGTTCCTTTCTCTTTTCTTCCAGAAAAAAAATAAATTGGATACACGTACAGGGTTGAGAGTCTGTGTATGTCTTCTGGAAGTTTGTGTTACATGTCATTGTGGTGGTGACTGAAAAAAAAAACAAAACCCATGTCTGTAATCTTGTTTTACTCTGTTAGCACAATGAGGATCGGGTATCAAGAAGTTCTTTGGCTCATGTTCCTTCTTTAATCTTGCTTTGGCCTGGTTTTGTCTTTTATTCTACTGTCACTAGATTCTCACTACTGATAGCAAATGTAAAGCTATGGACTTTCAGCATACTAATTCATATATGAACTATAGACTGCAAGGTGATGGGGTACAGTTTGCACCGTAGGCATTCAATTCCTTTGGATCCTAGTGAGCTTCATGGTGTCATTAGTTGCTGAATTAAGTTTCAAGTCAGAAGTTGTATTAAGCTTCCATTCCCTGGTATTTTGGAGGTAGAATCCGAGGGAAATCTTATGACTTCCAGAAGGATAAAATACAATAGTAGAGCCATGAGTAGAGCCATAGTCCTGGCCCTGACCCACCTGATTACCCTCCCTAGCCCTTGAATGTCACCAATTTATTTTTTTTCCCCCTTGGAGCTATAAGCAGAGATGTAGAAGAAAGCTCTGTACGCAGTTCCCTTCAGGAGCCTGGAGACAAACTGCCCTGTGCTAAGTGACGTAGGGTTGTCCTGATGCTTGTGACCACTGAGCTTGTTTTCATATACCTTTCTTATAACAGCAATTAGACTCCAGGTCTTCAGAGGTGAAGAACGAATGAATTATTAATGCTGTATTTTTTGTGTGTGCACGCTGCTGGCACCGAATGGCAAAATGCAGGTTTGTTTTGCTCTCCTGCAAAGCACTCAGGGCAGGTGCCTAATTAGTCCTTTTAATTTCATGGTTAATGGCTAAAAGAACTAAATGAGCATGTCAGAAGTGCTCTGGCCCGTCCTGTTCTTCAGCCAGGTCGCCGTGGTAGCTCTTTCTTCCAGGTTATTGAGTGTATTTGTTCATGTTTGGTTTTCTGGGGCCCAGGCAGAGCTCGTGTGTTACAAATACATTAGCGTTATGTAGCTATCAGGACAGTTGGAATGCTGTCAGCCTCATGAAAGATGTTACAATAGCTTTCAAAGCATTTAGAAAAAGAGCCCTTTGATCCTCTGTGCTCCAAAGAGCTAACAGGGATGCTTTTGTGTGGGGGAAGGGGAAATGCTTTTCTTTTAGCTGCTACAAATGCCTGTCACTGGGTGAGTTTGTCAGCTTTGAGTCTGAGTCCGAGTCCGTTAGTAGAGAGCACTAAGGTGAAAGATGGAGTGTGTTATCCTCAATTGGATTCTTTCCTTTTTTATTAAAAAAGAACCAACAAAAAACCAACGCCAACATAAAAAACAAAACCAAGAAAGAGTAACCATTCTTTAAAAATCTGTTTCTGGATCCAGGAAGGAAGTATTTAGTCCCCAACTGCAGTTCTGGTTTAACAGCATGATACATTGCAAAGCAGGCGTAAGGCAGATTCATGGATAAATTCAGTTTGCCAAAAGCAGTCACACTTTCAAAGGCACCCTGTTTATACAGTTTCTGCCAACCTAGTTTCTCCCGTGTATGACTTAGTGTTGCACTAAGCAAAGTGGGTGCTGCTGAAGGAGAGGCTTCCCTTTTCTCTGTGTGTCCCAGCCTGTAAGTCAGCAGCTGTGGTCTGACCAGGATTAAAGAAAGAGCCAGGATCTGACAGCTGTGAAGCCATCCTGGCTTTCTCTGCAGAATTTTTGAAGTATTATTCATGTGAGTTTTGGTCCCAAAGCCTCTTAAGAGGTTTTTAAACACTGCTTTCTCTCAATCCTCATCTCCATTTCATGCATTTCAGGTTTTTTCTTCCACGGGGAAACATCTTTCAGTCCCCAAAGGGTGGAGGGATAAGAAAAAATTGAAGGATTTCTGAATTCTTCTGTGCTGGGAATTTTTCAGACCGATGTTGAAGCAGAGTGGCGTCCTCACATGCAGCTCTGCTTTTTAAACAAGTGAAAGGAAAAGCTTAAAAGTGTTTTGCAGTTTAGTTTTGGCAATTTTTGAATTCACCATGCTAGCACTGCACAGCTCCCTGTCTTCCCATTGGGATTTCAAGTGCTGAGCCTCAGAGCTACTGGTTCCAGCCAAAATTGGCATGCAGAATAATTAAAAGCAGAAGAACTTCAAGAGGTTTATAGTTCTATGGTCTTTTTTTAAAAAAAGTAATTTTTTATTATTAACTTGATCTGTTACCTCCATAAGGACTTGGTGGTGGTGGTGCCACTGCCATACTTTTCCCAAAACTGATGGGCTGAGGAGTTTGCTATTTCACTTTAGCCACTGTTGCTTCTCTGACCAAAATCTTTACTTTCCTGGGGGGATAAAACCTGCACTATGTGGGGGCATGACTTGCTTATCTGACACATTTCAGAAAAGCAGACAAGCAAAGCTCCTCAAGATGCCTCATCTCTTTAGGGCTCAAGTTTCTTTGGTTATTCCTCTGCCTACCATATGACAATGCTTGTGTGTTATACTAAAAATGATTTTGTGTTTCTGTGATCTGTATCTTCCCCTCAACATGAGTGCTTTTGAATGTCACATCAGTAACCTTCCTTCAGACAATCCTGGTGAAATTTCTGTCTTGTAGTATCAGAGTGTGACAGTGGCAGTGTGTAATTAGACAGAATATATGCCCTGTGTGAGGTTCAGGTGCTGTGGATTACCTTTCATCATCTGTCACCAACTTTTCTCTGTGACCTTAAGCAATTCACTCAGCTTCTCTGGACTCCAGTTCCTCATCCATAAAGCTATGTAATGGTAAGTATGTACCACATGATGGTGCATTAATGCCCAGATAGTAAAGTGAAGTCTATCCTAAATCTGTATAAGGAAAATAAATCCCGCTCTTGCATAGATTCCCAAGAATGTTACAGCAGTCTGTGGCTTGCACAGGTGAAAGAACAGCTTTGCCTTTCATTTCTTGTTAACTTGACTAGAACTGCTTATTTAAAGGTTGAAGAGGTAGTATGAGTGTCTTGCATTTCTCACCCTGTTTGGCTCTCTGGAGACTCCTTTTAGTACTGTTTCCACTGACATACACAAAGTCAAAATGATTTTGTATGGATGTCCACAAACATTGAAAAGAAATACAGAAATAAAAGAAATACTGAAGGATGCAGTCCACCCCCATATTTTTTTTTCCTTTTTTTAAGCATGCCATCATTCTGCAGCAAAAAAATTTTAGTGTTGTACCAAAGGGTGTCTTCAGGAATCTTTTGTACAAATCCTCCTACCACTTAATCATCCTTCTATGCTCCAGAGTTGTCCCAGTACCATCCATTCTCTTCTTTCATTGTTTTTAGCTTGTCTTTCATATTTTCCCCAAGTGACTTTTGTAAGAAATCCTGTCTGTCTTACAGTTTACAATCCTAAAGGCTGTTGATATTGACTATGCTATTTCCTTTCCTTCCCTCTTTTTTTTAACACTTTTTCTGCAAATGAGCTGTACCTTCACCACCCATTTGTGATGACTGATCATAGAGAGAAGTTAAAAGTTATATGAAACCTTTCTAATCTAATGTGTTTATGTCTCATCTATCTCTAAAGCGCCTTCCAGCCTAGCCCCCAATGGGAGGAAAGGCCCGTTTTCTTCTTGAATCTGTCTAAATGTGTAAGTGGCATGCAATGTGCTGATTTAGGGGGATCTTTTTTCGTGGTCTGGGAAAACAATAGACAGCCAACCAAAAAGAGCTGGTTCAGAAGAGAAGGGAATTCAGAAAACAATGTAGATGTAGACCTCCAAGAAGAAAGATAAGTTATGACAAATACAGCTTGAACTCTTAAGATAGTTATCTTTGATAGATTTTGTATAAAAATTGTTTGGTTTTATGCTAAGAACACATATTACCTGTGTGGTAATGAATTAAAAATAATACACCTTGCTTATGTAAAAGAACTACATCTCATTGTTTCCTCCTTCTTCCCTGTAGGTTTGTAACACAACCACGGATCGTAAACATGCAGACACATCTCTGGAGAAATATATCACTGAACCTGTAATGAGCATTGTGAGTGGCTTCTTCAATTCACCGTTTTCAGATAACAGCACCAGCCTCCAGGTAAGGAAAAGAGAGACAGACAAATATGTAATTCAGACCATTATTCAGATACCTTCTCCTAACCAGGTAGGAATGCTGTATCTTTATATCCTCCTGTAATTTCTCTGTCCCCTCTTGTGCCACTGGCTACCGGTTTAATTCCTCTTTAAACCACTTACTCTTAATTTTTACCCCTTACAGCTCTGAACTGTCAGACAGCTCAATATCCTCAGATTGACTCCTGGCCCTTGTGAATTCATTGGAGGGGGTATCTTTGCAGACTCAAGGTCTACCTTTGTATTTGTGTGAGAAAAATGCTCTGTCCTATGACAAAAGAGATGCATGCCTGAGACCTGGGAATACTTCACTGTCCTTCTGCTCTATACTGTTCTTGCTGGATATCAGTGGAACCTGAGGAAAAACTGGATAATTTGTCCTTTTTAGAGATGCAGCATTGATTTCTCTTTCCTCCAGTCCCAAAGAGCAAGGAGAATTCAATGGAGTTGTAACTTGAGTCTACAAGCTGAAAATCCCTTGCATGCGGTTTATGTTGTGTCATGTCCTAGGGCAGCTGTGAGGAGATGCTAAAGGGTAAAATTCCATGTTTATCTCTTTGTTTCCAGACACACCAGCCTGTTTTCATTCAGCTGCTGCAGTCTGCTTTTAGAATTTACAACTGTACCTGGCCAAACCCAACGCAGAAAGCCTCAGTGGAGTCATGTATCAAGACTTTGGCTGAAGTGGGTAGGTGCCAGGTTTTACTCTCATTATTTTTCTCTGTGTTTTAAGATCAGACTTACTTGAGGTTGAACAGTTTTTAATTTGACTCTATCATCCTGAAATTGTGAAATTAAAAAATCCCACTTTCTGAGACTCAATTATTCCTCTTTTTATAACTCAATCAAATCTGATCCATCAAATAGGGTTGTTAGATGAAACCTGTAGGTCAGAGAGATGTTTGCTCAGTGAGCCATGGTTGACCTTTACCTCAAGCAAGTTATGATATTAAAACTAACATAAGCTGGTTATTTGTAGTTGTGCTGGGCTACATTTGCACAAGCTATTGTAAGCAGCGATGCATGGCAATTGTGCATTGGAGAACACCCGCCATTTTTCCCCTCAGTTCCTGGGAGATAGGTTTGTTGTGGTCATTCATGGTCCTGGGTTTTGTCCCATCAGGGAGCTGGAGTTGGAAACCACAACTGTGCCCCTCCACAGCTTCTCTGCTTACTCCTCCTCATCAGGCCCAACCATTTACTGCTGTTACACAGTCAGCCTTGCACTTGCACCGAGACCAAATTTAATCCTCAGGGCAGCTAGTAAGTTATATGCTTTCAAATAAATTCAAATGCCACGTTAAAGTGGAAGATGTAAAACTTCTTATCCTAAAATAGAAAAGATTCTTCACCAATACATAGCTAAGACTGTTAAAAAATCTTTCTTAAGTTAAATTTCTGTGAATACAATTTTAAAGTCTTCTGCTGTAACAGAAAAAAAGGATTATTCAACATAGTGTCTGAAAGTCAGTCATTCTGACTACTTGTAGAATAAGGTTCTGCTTAGTGTGACTGAAAACCGAGTAGAGGCAGAGCTAGGCAGAAACTGGCTAAATTCCATTGTTGGTTCAATTTTTTAAAAGTTTTGATAAACAATGATGGAACAATATGAGAAAGGTCGTTTAACCACTTGCAGCATCTGTGGCATTGCAACAATGGACTCCCTAAATTTAGATTTTGGAATAGCTTTACAGGAGCATCATTTACCATTTTAGCCAAAACACCTCATCAACTTTTTCTATGAATGTGAATAAGCAGTTACCTAAAAACTTCACAACCTTCAATTTCTTTATTTGTTGTGCCAATGATTTAATTTTGGATCCATCTGGCAAGAGAACTTTGGACGTTGAAGACATTTCCTTTTCTGCTACAGCTTCTACAGTCTTAAATAAAGCTCTAGCCCTACAAATCCTTATTTGTATGTTTAACGCTTACATCCCTGCTCTCCTCTGACAGTTCTGGAAAGGAGTCATTGATAAATTACTTCCTTTGTGAGTCTGGGGAAAAGTGGAAGAAGCAGGGCAGGTGAGAGTATTTTTGAGACCAAGCATACCCTATTTGTGCTTCTAGACAGCTTGGTGTCTTCGTTTCTGTGGAGCTACACCTAAAATAAAATTTTAGCTCAGGGAGGTCGCTGTGTTATCTGACTGAGATGAGGGTATTTGGAGACACCTAAGCATAGCGCCGAGAGAGCCAAGCTGAACTTGTCCCGGCAGCAGCCTGACAGGGAAAGTATAGGTCACCTTAATGGGGTGGCACATGCAGCTTCTTGGCTAGGTGCAGCAGCATGTGAGAGGGTGAGTAGTCTTTGGTAGGTAGTCAGCTGTGTGCCCCCTTTTCCTGGGAGAGCCAAGGGGAAAGCCTAAATGCAAGGCATGGCTGACACCTGGAGTTTTCCCTATTTGATGAATTTAATACCTACTTCCGCTGTAGTCTTTTCTTTCATTCCTTTTTCTGTTTTATGGAAATGGCTTATAATTGTGGGTTTTTTTGAAGTATGCTATTGTGCTGTCCTATGATTCCAACCTTCCTGTTACTCTGGCGTCTCACCCATGGGACCTCAGCCATGTGCCCCAGCTTGGGCACTGTCAGTTGTGGCAGAGTGGAGCTGAGCTGCCGGCAAAGGCCATCACCCCATGTTCTCCTCTCGGCCTTCCCTTCAGTGGCAGCAGAGCAGGAAAGCTGGGCATCCTCTGGAGGGGCCATGGACTGGCAGCCTCAAGAGTTGCCCCCTGAATGCACGTGTTAGCATGCACACTGCAGATCTCCTTGTCCATATCATAGCAACTCTTTAAGGATTCATCACTAATACCAATATTGAGCAGGATAAAATTGCATTGTGTTGTTAGCAAATTACCACACATTTTTATTTAGTGTTTTATTTGGCAGTGCAGAAAGGATGTATGAGGGAAGTGGTGAAGGGGGATTTCCCCAAAGAGCAAGTTAAGCACAGAAGAGGTGGAGTTTTTAACAAACATCCTTGTGCAAAAGTTTGGCTGGCTAGTAGAAATTTTAACCACTCACTATATCACTCACAATACTCACTATTTTTAGGCATAGTGCCAAGTGTAGCTTGCTAGGGCTAATTGAGTAGGCCTACTCTGCTCTGCTGAAAGCTTTAGAAAAAATGTCCCAGCTGGGGGTACCAGAGGTTTTTAAAATCAAGGCCCTTTTGTAATTACAGTGTGTGCCTGGTGCCTTTCTCTATCGGGTGTTCCACGGCACAACATGGTGCTTCTCTTTGAGAAGGCAAAGGTTTCTTCCATAATACAAACAGGGCAGCTTTTTTTGCCTCTTTTGCTGGCTGTGTATGTGGACTAGGTTTGGATTTTGGCTAGGCATCTGTGAGTGCTCTTCTGCCTCTTTTTTTTTTTTTTTTTTTTGACTTGAGAGTCTGACAGCTTTAATGTTAGGGCCTTCATGTTTCACAGCAGGGTTTAAAAAAAGCCTCTAGAAAGATTTTGCCTATATCAGAGCAATAGACTATTGGACAGATTTGCAGCAGGGACCAAAGACTTTTGATGGAAAATAAATGTAGTATAGACTTGAAAGAACAAACATGATGTGTGTGTGTGTGTCACAGCCCTGGATTTAGAAATGAATCTCATCAGGAAGAAAGATCATACACATACTTGCCAAGATATGAAAGATCCATATAATAATGCACTTTTAAAAGACCCATTTCAAAGCAAGTTTAAGCAATGTACATTCTGCTCAGTGCTTACAAGTTTGTTTCTGGCAGGTAGATGTAAGTATTGGCTCGAGAGCTTAAGAATATTACATCTATCTTCTTATGAAAAGTGTAAGGATGTGCATTGTCTTCCAGGTCAACAAAAGGATATGTTGCAGAAGCTAATTTCTTATAACTACGGTATTTCAACTCCACTTGACCACTAGGGAATAACTTCATAAGCTTTTCAAGCTTCACTTGCTGCTTTTTCTGCAGGCAGTTATCTGCCTCCAGTTCAGCGAGAAGCATAGAGGTTTGCTTGTCTTCTTCAGCAGAGCCCTATGTGGCTTCAAGAGATTTGGACCTGAGATACCAACGTGCATCAGGTTTTTATTGCCCGGTAATTTGGCCACCTGGCATGAATAAGAAACACTTATGAAACAATATGTGTATATTAACGCATCTTGTTCATATGGATGTCTGAAGCAGAATATCACCGTAACAAGAATTAACACATTGTGCATATTTCACTTGTGCTTTTTCGCTACCATTGCACAGGATTGAGCTTTTCCTTGAAAATCCAAAAAATGAATGATCGAAACAACTTCGATCTCACTGGTAAAATAGCTACACATGAAAAATGTTTAAAAGGTTCCCTGATCTTTGTGAAAACAGAGGACCTAAGACCTCTAACAGTTTCATTTATTTCAAGTAAATTCATTAGCAAAGGGCTTTCAATTCCTACACTTGTAATCTTTGCAGGATTGAGAAGGATAAAGGCCAGTCTCCAAGTTCGCATTTTTAATTATCTACTGCCTTTGCATGTGTTAAAGTTGGGGAATATCATCTGTCCTCACAACTAAAGGTCCGGATAGTATATCTTAAGTTGTATTGGAGCAGGATCTTTCTCCTAAGGCTGACCAGCCTTTCAGGACCCATGTAAAGAGCTATCTTTGCTTCTTTATTAAGTCCTGATTCTTGTATCTTCATCCCCAAGCATCAGTTTTCTTTTCTGTACACGGTTGAATCTAGTGGTATTATACTGTTGTCTCTGTACTGTCCATTAGCTTTTTCCCTTCTGTTTTTACAGATTGCATCTTCCCTCTGATACTGTGTCCGTATCCCAAAAGATGCCTTACGTGTATGGCTGTGCTATTACCACCAATAATGAAATAATTGGAATTTCCCAAATGACTAAACAGTGGCAAAGAGGATCCTGCATTTTGTTAGACTATTTCTCTTGGCAAACCCTTTAAAAAAAACTTGTTAGCAAGCCAAAGTACATTAGTCATTATCAGATTATACTCTTGGATGCTGTGCAGGAGAAGCAATAGGAGAATCCTTGTTTCCATCCTACAAAATTGGAGACGAGTCCTATAAGATTGCTATTTCATAAGTTCAAGACTGGAACAGGTACAGAGGAAGTACTACTGTGATGGTCAGGCGCAAAGCAGAACTGTTTTACAAGAAGAGACTACAGGAGCCCCATGTGTTTTGCCTGGCAAAACAAAGGTCTGTCTTGTTGCTCTTTAAAAGTACTTAGGAAGATAAATAGTCATGAAGAAGAGACATTTAAGCTAAAGGAGAGTGCTGACCCAAAAACAAGGGGACGTAAATTATGCTAGGTTGTAAATAACCTAAATAAATTTAGACTGTAAATCAGAGGTTTGGAACCAACTTTGGAAGGCTGTCCTTGGTGAATGGGCCAAAAGAAAATGGAGGGAGAAGGACTGGCAGAAAAGCTAGCTTCATTTTTAAACTGGGCTTGATAGATTTATTTATTTTCAAAAGATATTAAAGAATATGGGTTGTCTATAACAGAGAGCAGATACTCTGAAGGGAGTGGTGAAGTCCTTTGTAGTTGAGTATTTATTGTCCAATTTCAACTCACCAGTACCCCTTCTACAGCCTCAAAAAAAACCTTCCCTGTGGTGCTCCTTGACCATGCTTTTTTGTCCTCTAAAGCCCTTTCTTTTCCCTGACAAATTACAAAAAGGAAACATTAAACATAAAGTCTAGGTTACGGTTTTTTCCTTATTTGGAATTATTGTACATATTTTAATGTCCATATAGATGAACTTTCCTATAAGAATTTTTTCAGCCCTGAAAATACTTCATTTCACTTCCCATTCGAGTCTTTTTTCCATTTTATAAGAAGCTAGACCTTCATTTTCAATTTTTAGTTCAAATAAAGTAATTATCCTGTTGTTACTTTTTTGACAGCAAGAAGAACGCATTTCAGATGAAGCACATATTTTATTCTATTTTAACTGTTTGTGTTTCCCTAATTGCAAGAAAAATTCAACGATGATCTTTTTACAGACTGATAAATATTTTAGTGTAGATTTTCTGTTGGAAAAAAAACATCCAAGTGAAGGGTACAAGATTGGCAGGCTTGCGTCTTGTCTGCACAAAGCTTTTATTTCCTTTAAGAAGTCTTGCAATTGCTAGTGTTAGTGTCTCTCCATCCAAATCCATTTGTTAAGAAGTCAGTAAATGATTAAGGAGCTGGAGGGACTGATTTATAGAGCAAAATTAATTGAACTAAATATACATCGCTCCGTTAAGTGACAACTGGGAAGTGTGGGAGAACGCGATATAGCTGTCTGCAACTACCAGAGGGGCGTGAACAGCAAGGAGAGTAATGGCTTCACACCCAGGTACGTCTGTGGCTTTTTCGTGACCCAGATTGCCTGTCATGCTCCTCCTTGAGGTCCTTCAGGGGGTGAAATGCCTGCGTGTTCCCTGGAAAACCCACATCGGGGATGGTTTAGGGTAGCACAAATGTACCGGATGAAGCCACTAAATACTGTCGTATTTTGCATAAATTACAAAAGCTAATGGAGTGAAATTTAAAATTAGGGAGCACTGGGTGGTAATATCAAAGAGAACAGCAAGATTCCTTATGGCAAGATACGTTACTCTGAAGAATGGACTTCCAAGGAAAATGACAGGCAAGGGCTGTTTCCTGGAAATCCTTAGCCCTAAACTGATCCTAAGACTGAGGTAAGCAGGTGCCTAGGTGTAGTGCAAGGACAGTAAGTGTTCCTGAAAGAAGTCCTCTTACTCCCAGTTCCTGTGCTTCTGTGAAGAGAACTACATTCAGGTAATTTAACAAAATACATCTCAGCCCATTTCAGCCCTTCTGTTGGCAGTTGGACTGTGCTCTTGGGACCTTGCTTCCAGCTTGCTTACAGAGAGCAGCTTGATTTTCAGCTGCTTGATTCTTAACATTAATGTTGCCTTTTTGAGTCCCCTTCTCAGAGAACTCTTTCATAGTTTAAACAGTAAAGGAGAAGAAAGCTGCTGTTGCACTGGGTGCACACAGAACCATCCAGCACAGAGCAGAACTGTCTGTTGTGAGTCAGGCTGAGTTTGCGGCACTGTGTTGCTTACCATTTCGATGGGTACTATTTGCTTGCCTGTCTTGGCTCAACTGTGGCGATTGATGATAGCATAATTGTAATTAGCAGGTTGGGAGTTAGTTGTGCAAAGGATTTCCCAGCAAATCACATTTCCTGGCAAAACAGTGTAATGTCTTCATGGTGTAATTAGCCCTGTGCAGGGTGCCCTAGATAGGAATTGAACCTGCACTGTGCTCTCCACTGCAAGGCAGAATTTACCTTAGCTGAAGCCATGTTATAGTCCATTATGGTAAGTAGTATCTGTTTAGATACCTGTGGTACCAGTTTACATATAGCCACAGAGCATGCTTTTTTTTCCCCAAGTCAAATGAAAGACAGAATTTTACCCCCTCCTGGCTCCTTTGTCTACCAGCTCTAACCCTACTTTGCAAGTTTGAGTGCTGTCCAAAAGTATTCCTAAGTGGAACAAAAATAAACATGCTTTTAAATATTTTATGTTCATACTTTAAGGGAGATTGACACATTTTGAAGAGGAAAGCAGCCTACAACTCCTAAATTAAAAATAAATATTTATGTTCACATTTGTTCATCAGCTTTCCAAAATGTAAAAATATGTTTCATGTTTTTTTAAATAATGAAATGTGAAACAAATGAAAGATAAACTTTCTACAAGCTGCAAAGAAATAAGAAGACAAAGGCTTTGTTTATAGCTTAGACTTGAACAGTGCCCTTTGACAACCAATACAAATCTTAATTACAAATGGAATTATACATATAAGAACTGTTCAAAACAACGGAGTGTTTTTTTTCCTCTTTCTGGTTTTCTTTGTGATAGTTTTAATTAGCTGCAACTCTTTGAACAATCATAGTCTTTGACTGCTCCTCAGACACTGATGGAAGTTGTTAACTTCAAATGGCATCTATAGGACTGCAGAAGTCTGGGGTTTCCTCTGAACAGCATGCTCCCCATTGCGAAATTTATTCCTGGATATATCTGCATACATACCACTTAATTGAGAAGAGGACATTGTCTGATAACATTCCAGTGATTGACATCAGGACTCAGTAAATTGGATTAATAGATTGCAGCACCCTACCCACACTGACACAACTTTAATGGACTTCTGTAATAAAGTAAGCAGCAACAGGGCAAATGTGTGTTGAAAAATAACCCAGTTGAGTAATATGGAAAAACAGTCATTAGAAATAATGGCCAGCCAGCCATGGTATTTTCCTCATGATAATCAGGAACCTTGCCTTCCAAACAAATAAAGGGCGGAGAGGAAAGGTTAATTGTCAGTGTGGAAACTGCTCTACATCTGCTGCTGAGATTCATATACAGTTGTGGGGAAATGTGTCTTCTCATCTTGACCTAAGAATTTTTCTAAGTTTCCTATGGCAAACTGTTGAAAAGAGAGTGCCTGCCAGAAATACAATAAGACATCCCTCTTCCATCCCAGTTAAATACCTTAAGCCACATGAGGAGGCCATGGTCCTGCTTTTGGGATACTCCCTTGCAATGGGAAGAGAGTGGGGTGCCCTGCACCCCGAGGAGCTATTAAAAGGATGAGAACATGTATGACGGAGCACTATTGCCATAGTCTGTGAGACTGGGGGTTGAGGTGTCAACAGTCAAATTTAGGTTATTAATAAATGCTGCCATTACAATATAGTATCTGGAAGGAGAGAAACATTCTGCCTGGGATCCATGACTCACTGTGCTTGGCAGCACATGAGCCTTCATTCATCAGAGCTGCGTGCCCGACTCTGTGCTTGCATGCACTCCTGTGGGGTTTGATGCATTGGCTGTTTTGCAAAGACGGGCATCTGTTGACTTCACAAGTTCAGGACTTAAAGTTGTGTATGTTTTAAGAACTGGGAGAGAAGGGTGGAGTTTTTTTGCTGCCTTCTGCAACTGTGGAAAGTGTGCATGTTGATGCAGAAGGGTGGGGAAATGCCTCAAAGAAACGTTGTGCAGAACTGTAATATGGGCTAACAGTTTTTTTAAAATTCATCTTGTTTTAGTAAGGAAAACTGAAAAATTAGTTATTGTTATTCATTATTACAAATGAATAAGAACTGCTTCTCCATTTTAAGTTTTTATTAAACATAAGCTATGCCATGGAAATTAACTAAGATAGAATACAAAGCCTAATCACTGGAACATGATCTAATCTTTCAAACAAAGATACAGCTGCATCAATCTCTTGTTTATGTCTGACGACTCATGCTGAGCCACAGAAGAATGTCACTCAGATATCCAGTGGAATGGAGACATGCAGCTAATATGAAAGATTTTTGTGGAGGAGAAGGCAGATATCTTCTAATGTTGTCTTTCAAGCAACAGTTCAGGATGCAATAGTAGTTTAAATAGTAGATGCCCAGGAAAAATACATGCAAGTCTCTCCTCAGTTTTTTTTTCTCTGATATTCTCTATTTTGTCACTTCCTACCTGTCAAGTCTAAAAAAAACCCCACAAACCCTGCATTTTTAAACTATTGGTTAAATTTATTTAACTATCAGTTAAATTATCACATGTTTATTAACTATCAGTTATATTGTAGTGGCATCCAGGAATCTCAAGGTTTAACAACCCTGGCTGTATAGGAAACCAAAAGGAGAGCGAAAATGAGACAGTCTTTTTCAAATTTAATTCGTATGTACTTGGTTTCTCAAGGTCCTTGCAAGAGAAATACACAGAAGAGCAACAAATTGCACTTGGGATAAATTGACTAGGTGTGCATATGTCCACTAGAAAGAATTTTTGAATTTACTTTTGAACAGAGTAAACCTAGTTGATGAAATAATAATGTATGCTCTTTGTGTTACTCTTATTAATATCTCTGGATCTGATTTTTTTTTTATGTTAGTGAAAAAATCATTCTGTTTTAAAACATAAATGCCTGTACCCATGAAAATATATACTGGAAATAATCCTCATCATTTAAAATGGTACAGCTTGCTTTCTGTAACTGATAATGGCTGATCTCTACCAGTTTAAGTTTTTAATTCTTATATTTAAAACCTGTTGAAATGAGATCCCCCAGCTCCTTAACGTCAAGAACTATCAAGATTTGGCATACCATGATCTTCATAAGATTTTAATGGTTTTGCCACTGAAAATGTCTTCTTTTTTCTTCCTATTAAAGCAAAGAACCGTGGGATTGCAATTCCAGTGGATTTGGACAGCCAGGTCAACACCTTGTTCATGAAGAGCCACTCTAACATGGTGCAGAGGGCAGCCATGGGGTGGAGAATGTCAGCCCGCAGTGGACCTCGTTTTAAAGAAGCTCTTGGTGGGCCTGCCTGGGATTACAGGAATATAATAGAAAAACTTCAGGTACAAAAAATAGCAAATGGCTTGGGCAGTAGTTGTGGTTGTGCATTTATCTAATATGTGCCAGATGTGAAAAACACCAGAGAAAGATTCATTGCACTTCTGGTGCTCATTTACATCAACTTTTGCACTTCTAGGTGGGGGGAGCAGAGGGCTCAGCTCCTCTCTGGTGTCTGTTCAAAGTGAAGCCATCATGCAGGGGCCTTTTGATCCATGATCCGAATTCGGCTCCTACAGAAGTCAAGAGAGAGGGGAAGGAAGTATGTGTTTTTCCCAAAAGTAGTTCACGGAGATGATCTTTCTGCCTTTTCATTGTCACATGTCCTGTTTTGAATGCAGAGGGGTTTTTAGGAGCCATTATGTCAGATTCACTGAAGAATGCCTACGAGGTGGAGATCACCTTGTGCATACAGTGGTTAAATGACATCAGGAGTATATGAACTAAGAAAATATCTGGACTCAGACAAATGAAGGAGCCCTAAATACCAAGGAAGCAACATCTCAAGCAACACTAACACCATGTATCATAAGCAGTGTTTTTCCATCACACTATCATTTTGACTTTTGCCAAGTGGTTTATGGGCATTACTGCAAAGGAGAAATTTAGGAGACATCAGCAAGGTAGGTAGTAATGGGCACCTTCCACCTCCTTGAGGAGTGGCATGAAGAAAAGCATGAGGTCGCTTTACTGTCACTTGGTTTAACATGGACTCTTGTGGCTGGCTGTCAGAAGTGAGTCAGATAGCTCATTGCACAGAATTGTTGAACTTCACAGCAATGTTCTTCTAGTTTTCTTGGCCAGACATAGGAATGACATTCTTCTTTTTCCCTAGGATGTAGTGTCCTCCTTGGAGCAGCAATTCACTCCCATGATGCAAGCTGAATTCTCAGTGCTGGTTGATGTGCTGCACAGTCCAGAACTTCTTTTTCCTGAGGGAAGTGATGCCAGAATAAGATGTGGTGCTTTCATGTCCAAGTAAGTGGTATAAAGAGGGGCCCATTTGCTTCTTTGGAAAAAAAGATGGCAGGGAGCTAAAATTGTCAACAGTGACTTAAGCATGTAGGTGTCTGAGTTCATACTGAAGCTTCAGCTGAGGTCCTTTGCTAATTACTTTGTGTTTTTCAGCAGTTTAGGAGTCTGTAGCTGAGGAGAGAAAGAGGTTGCTTGCCTAGAAATAGAAAGTTAATAGCTTGTTAAAACTGTGACAGGCTCTACGTACTTCTGTTTTCATAATGGGCTACTTTTGCTATTAAGTTTCTCCAAATCTACGGCAGAGACTTAAGACTTTCCATAGTAGAATTTTCAAGAATTCATGGTGAGACAAGGTGGGGTGGCTCAGGGCTAGATTTTTTTTTATTTTTTTTTTTGGTACAGCAAATAGATATTTTGATTTTTATTTTAAACTGCCAGCAACTCTCTTAAGAATATATTTCACTGGCATCCCTACCTGATCTTGAATTATTAGATGTTTTATATGCAGCCTGTGCATTGGAATAGAGTCTTGCAATTTTTTATTAGTCCTCAAGTGAGATGCCCTTGCTGCCCTTGAGAAACTATAATTTAAACAGAGGCAACTTGTGGGAAATGAATGCATTTGGCAGCTCTCCTGATTCCTTGGCTTTTTGAGTATTCTGCAGGGGTAGTGTTACAACAATATATGTTTGGAAAAATTAAGTTAAATTTTGAGCTTGTCCCATCCCATCCCCTCTGTCCAAACTCCTTTCAAAGTCAGCATCAAATCAAGTCGAGGGCTGCTGGACATGGCCCATGTAATGCAATAAACAGTTTTCTGTTTTATTTCATTAACTTCCATGGCAAAGGAATGCTTTGCAGAGTCATGCAGGAATCCCGAGATAAAGGTGTAACTCTTTAAAAATACTGTTCCTACTGCAGGCCTGATAGCTGCATTGTTTTGGACTCATAGCTGTCTAAGGCCTTCAGATTTACTTCTCCCTTCTGTTTTCACAAGCATTTCTTCTGCAATGAGACGAAACAGTGCAAGGACTCCCTCTGTACAGGGATCAAAAGGCTGCTTCTCATATTGGCTAAAGCTGACTGAAACCCAAACTTGCATCGCAGCTGGGAGTCAAAAATGTACCTTCTTTCCTGACTTGAAACAATCTCGTAAAGTTGTTGTGTGAATGTAAATGATGGTTCTGTTTCATCCAAATACCTGCATTTCTGAGTGCTTCCATGTAAGGAAGGAAGGAAACCTTTTGGCTGGATGCCATTTGCTAACTACATAATAAATGTAGCCATCATCAAGGTGGGAAGATGCAAAGGTTGTAGCTTTTAAAGTTTGCAAGAAGAATAGGGAACATTGGTTACCTTGAAATAAAAGTTAAAATAAATGCATGGTTAGCTTTAAATTAAGAAAGGATGAAATAGCAAGTTTGGATCTCAATCTGGAAGCACTTGTAAAAAGTGGATGTAGAATTCTACCTTCTGTATAGGCAATAAGACATATAAATTGACACAAAAAACTCCTAACACCTTGAAAGTCCCATTTCCTTTTTAATTATGATTTCTATTGTCCACTCTTATTTCCTTGAAGAAAAAATATAGTGACAGGCAATTTTTGCATAAAGAAATTGTAGTATGGCTTAACAACAATGTGCAGTGCTCTTTAAGTTTTAATGTTTTCCTTGAAGGTTGATTAATCACACAAAGAAGCTAATGGAGAAAGAAGAAAAGCTCTGCATTAAAATTCTTCAGACATTACGAGAAATGCTGGACAAGAAAACTAACTTTGCGGAAGAGGTACCAGTACCATTTTAGTATTAAATATAGAACTAATAGCATGGTATTAAAATGTTGGTTCTAGGACAGTAACAGAATCTGACATGATTTCCATTTTGTACATGTTTTAAGGATAACGTGGTGTCTTAGTAACAGTGTGGTAAGGCAGAAAGTAAGACTGGAACAAAAGAAACGGCCTGACATAGTTTGTATCAGGGACTTGACAAGAGTCAAGGCAAGGAAGATGAAATTAATTAGCAGTAGCGAGTATTGCTGTATATGATTAGTATCTGTTGAATATCTTGAATTTCTGGGGATTAGTCTTCTAATGTCACATCTGACTTGATCTATCATAAGATGAATTGGAAATACGGGGATTTTTAATTGCAAGTGTACAGTTTTTCCTTGCTACCTGTGGTGCCAGACTTTTGTACTCTATACACTTCTTAATGCTCATGAATGTGTGACAAGAATATGTAATGTTTAGAGCAGAGCTGCCAGTTTTGGGAAGAAGTGGCATAGTCTGTACTCTGCAAGTGTCTAATTATTTCTTGCCCTCCTCTCTTTCCCCTTATTGCCCAGTTTTCTCTTGCAAAACGAAGTTTTTCAAATACCTCTTCCAGCTTTGGGTATCAGTAGCTAGATACAGATTTACATATCAGCTATCCCTTCGTTTTGAACCTGATCTCTGTGCCTTTTGTGTGGTTTCTTACCTGTATTTCTGAGTATTCCCCAAATTCTTTCAGTATTATTCACTCTTACATATGAATCATAGAGCTATTATTTAATCTTACAGTGCCGTCATTTTCATTTGTTCACAGCTGATTAGTCAAGTATGTTCGTGCATTTCACTTTCCCTTGAAAAAAATATTGATTACAACCCAGTGTTGCACTGTTTCAGTTTCACTGTCTTAGGCTTTTACACACCAGTATTTTTAGACGTGTAACAGTGCTTATTCATGTTGTTGTACCTGGCAAAATTATCCACCATGCAGATATACCAGCTATGAGATTAAATCTTAATCCCAATCTAACTTGAAGGAAAATAAAGTCTATGGTGGTTAAGATGCCCACACCTATTTCTGGGTGGTTGAGATTTGACTTTTAAAGTTAAAAGTGCTGACGTGATAAAGAACCAACACACTCTTTTCTCTTTTATGATAGATGAGCCATATATTAGGTATGGCAAATATTCACAGTGTCTTTGTTGTGACTTGTTTGTTTTGATTTCAACATATGGACATGGGCACACACTGACCAGGCTTCTATGCAACCAGCTTAGACAGGAAAAAAAAAAAAGATAACTCAGAGCAAAACAGTGAAATGAAGAAAATGAAGAAAAAGGCAATAGCAAAACATCAGCCTTGCTCTGTGCATGCAGGGAAAACCAACCTCCTCTTCACCTCCTGCTCAATGGCCTGGGCAGACACTTTTTTTTTTTTTTTTACTCATAACATCAGTTTCAGAGATGAAGCAAATATTATTTTTCTTAATCACTATTCATGCTTGTTCTAATAGCTTTCTGGGTCCATAGTGCCACTGAATCACATGGAAAAACTAAGTTGCTTTTGTAACTGCATGCTATAATGAACTTTGCCAAACCTCTCCAAAATAATTGCATAGACTCACCAAAAGTAAACATCATCTCAGGACTACCAGGGCAAAAAAAAAAAAAAAAATCAACAGTTTAATGTATGACTTAAAACGAGCTAATGAAAATTTGCCTGTTTAATTGCTTTTTGTACCCTGATAAAGTGAGACTGAGTGAAGCCACCAGAGGGAGTGTGCTCCACTGGTATGCAGGGGCTCTTCACCCAGCCAGGAGAGCCTCTAGTTCTCAGGTGTGGGCAGAGGCGGCGTATGCTCCGACACCTTGCATGACCTCCACTATCTCGTCAGGACATGGTGGGTGGAAGAGGTTTTCGGGAAACATAATTTCTCCTTAGTGCTTTCCTTTCTCTCAAGTCCCATAGATTTTACACTGAGGAATGCAATGAATCAGTGCAAACAAATAAATGAGTAAACAAGTTTGTATGGTTTGCAATTGATTCTCTGGCTTGTTACTCTTGCGAGTCATGGTTCACGGTATGGACTTCAGAATAGTCAAAATAGTACAATGAATAGCGTCTCGTGTGTGTTTCCAGCTTTTTTTGAATTGTGATCGTACTGCCTGCAAACTTACCAACTGTGTTATGCAGATACCAAAAAGAAATTATAGTAGTAAATATGCAATGGTGATACCAGAACAAAGCCACAGAGGAGCACATGACATTTTGACAGAAAGCTTGAGTTTGTTAATCAACCATCATAGTGTATTTTGTGTCATAAATTTGACAGAAATGTTAAACCTTCAGTTTCTGCAGACTTTCCCACAGGGAGAAACAAGGGGAAAATAACGAAATAAACTTTCTTCCTCTCTCTTTCCCTTTCTTTTACCTCCCACAGTTGATATCCAGGTCTGGGAACCTTGCCTTCTACTGTTTTTATCTTTCATTATACCACTGTAACCTGTTTGATTGGAGGAACAGGAGGAAAAGGCAGCTGTAGGTGGTTATTTCACTGTTTTTATGCCTGTTCCTGTATCCACTGTCTAAACTCCATTGCTGTTGTGTGTCAGGGCTGCTTGTGCTCTCCTGCCTCCATCCTTGTTTACCCTTGCAGTTAGCCTTTGGGGCAGTGCTTCCTTGTGCATTGTTTTGTTTAGTGCCGCAACATCTAATCATGTTAGGAATCAAAGTTTAATTTCAGAAGTTTGATTTAAGGTATATAAATGACACATAAAACCTCTTGCTCATTGACTGGCTTTCATAAGTAATTGTGGGTAATTATTACGATCTCCCAGGAGTTCTACGTTAAGTCCTAGTCCTATTTGTATTGATTGGGTAACTAACTGGAATGAAACTTGATCTACAGCCCCTCTCTTAAAGAAATCTCTTCCAGAACAGTCTTAAAACACTTGGGTAAAGCAACATATGGAGGAAGTTGTCATCGCCTCTGTTCAGACAGTTGTTGTGGTATAGATACAAGCCTACTTTAGACTGATTGTTTAAGAAGAGAAACAGGAGAGACAAGAAAGGACTGTGTTTGGAATAGATCTACCCCATCTATGTTTTTTTGTTGCTGGCCAGTTTTAAACCCAGAAGGATCTTGGTCTAGAATTTTTGATTTTTTTATACAGATCTGTTTTTATCCTTCACCTTAATGCTTGGTTTCAGTTTAATTTTTGTGTGACTGATACCTCTAGTCCCACTTCCATATCTCAGTTTGAACCTGGGTAACATTTCCAAAAGCACGTGAGACATCCATGTTCACTTTGCAAATGACTGGAGCAGTGTAAAATCTTTGCATTATCTTGCAGCCTGCTGAAAGCGACTGTCCCTAAAAACGGAGCTGGTGGGCCAGGAGGGGTGAGTCCTCTCAGCTGCTTCAAAGAGGGTTCAGAAGCTTAAATTAAACCCACCCCCAGTGAATTGGATTAAGTTATTGAACTCTGACTGATGCGTGCTCATACGGCAACTTCTTAACCAGCTCCAGCTGCTGGTGTGTCAATGCCTTGAGCATGGACAACCTTCTGATTTCCCAACTGTTCCTAAATGAGATCAGCATCTTGGGGGGTGGGTAGGGTGAGAGGGGAATACTATCTCTGGTATTGTGTGTATATGACAAGTTTAGTGCAACATTATTGGCTTATCAGAGTGTTAATGGATGATGGTGCATTACAGAATATATCAGAATCCAAGCCTGTATACCCTGGCAACTGATAGTTCCTAAGGGAAACACTATTATAAATAGATTGAACCCTTCAGTGTGGGTTACTTGTGCTTCAGAATACAGACCTTATACTTTCTTCCTCCTTTAGGTGTTGAACTACGGTATAAATAATTGAAAACTGCATTTTTAAGTCTCAGGAGAACAAAGACTGTTTAAGCTGCTAAATTGTCAGAAATAAGTAGTTGTGCTTTTTGCCTTTTTTGGAAAAACTCACGAAAAATGTTGTTTTGCTTTTATACATTTGCACTAGCCTCATGATTTAAAATCATAGAAGTAGCTTCATAGCCTTTTGTTTTGCAGTGTTAATGGTTCTGCATCCACTTGAGAAGGGAGATGTAAGCTATCTTCTCCTCTTTGTTTTCAGCATCAGCACCAAATATACACGTGAAAAAGTAGTACAGCTTCGGTGTAAATACAAATGTATTTTATTCCTGTAAGAAGTAGTCCCTGATATGGCCACTATTGGCTTTTGGTCTTTTTGTGCCAGAAGACCTAACTCTTTTCACGTGGAGCTGTTGACAAAACTCCAATGAGTCTGTCAAGAGCGATAGTCCAAGTTTATGTATGTATTGATCTGCTACTCAAGCTGAAACCAGTGGGAGCTGCAGATCTTTTTCTGCTGGGAAAAACGGTCTCAATGTGTCTTAGAAGCCAGGAGATGTTACTGGGAGCCACTGCAGTGTCCCAGCATTGCAGCTCTTTGATCAGACATTTTCAATTTAAACTGCATTCTATTTCAAAACCTTATCTTTTCAAGATGATTTACTTGTTTGCATCTGCAAATTAGGGAGTGTTCAGATAAAAAGCATAAGTAGGTAAAAATAAAAGGGGAATAAAGAGAATAACTGTGAATATGTGGGACTTGCTCAATGTATTATACCTTAAAACAATACTTATTTTAAATCGGAGGCAGAACAGGATCTAAAATCCCTTTGTTTGTGTTACTGCTCACATTTTGGATTAGTGGCACTGCAGGCATTCTGAAGAATTAAATTTAATTTTTCACCATTCTGCTGTCTGTTTTACTTGTACTCATTTATAAAAATGTTATAAAAAAACAGCACTAGCTGTTTTTTCCCCTGTTGTCAGTAAGTTGTTCTCCTCACTAAGCTCAGTGTGGCTGTAAGGTAATAGGGGGTTAGAAATTCTATAGGAGAATGTTTAAGCTCAATGCTGTTTATATGGAATTCTTTTAAAAAGAGCACTTGAACATTTCAGCTAGTGAAGGACATTTTTGCAATATCCTATTTTAAAAACTCCCTTTGGGAAAACAGCCACAGTCTGGTGAGTACTGAAGGTGCAGAGGAAGAATATTTGGTTACCTATAGCAGCGACAGCCTGGCTGCTGTGACCAGCACATACATCTGGTATGCTCAGGAAGCGACTGTTGTGGCTTTGTTGTGACAGTTAAGTGATGAAGTATGGCAGAAAGTTAAAATGCTGCTGGGAGAAACTCTTGCATCTGTGTGATGGTTTATGTGAAGGTGGTGATCTGTTGCAGAACTGAAGCCTGCACTGATTCGTTGCAGTAGAGGATCAAGCTTTGCTATTGCTGCAAATCCTCTGAGCCAGAAATTGCAACGGCAGGAGCATCAGAGCTTTCAGATATGCAAGACTAAATGCTAAATGCAGTCAGACCCTTAAAGTGTGGTAATTTCTCATTATACCCATACGCTGACATTTTACAAGCCAAAGAAATAAAACCTACAGAGAAACAAAGCAATGCAGTTTCACCTTTCCCTCCTCTAGGCTTGAAGCTGGAATAATGAAGCAAAGAGATACCACGAAGCATGTGATGCTGTTATTTGTACTAAGCGTTGTTAGCCATACTGCTTAGTGTCTCAGGCCATCAGCAGCTATGACATGTAGTAACTGATGCACGTTTTTGGTGTGTTGACATGCAGTATCGAATAGACTATTCAGAATTAGCATCTCTCATCTCTTCCCTTATCCCTCCCATAATGTGCATTGTTCTTGACTAAAGGAGAAAAGAAGAATACTGCTGGATGCTGTGGGGGACGTTCCCCAGGTATTGTGCTCTGGGATTCCAATCTCGTACATTTATAGAGAGGTGGTTTGGGTTTTGGGGTTTTTTTGGTTGTTTGTTTGGTTTTTGTTTTGTTTGCTAGTGCAAAAACCTATATGTACTTGGCATATGAAAAGCATGACTTCTTTCTAAGAGGAGATTTTTTCTGTAAGTAACAGGCCCCAGAGATTTGATCCAGCTTTTGACTGTCATCTGCTTGTGTTCAGAAGCTATTCAAAGACACTTTACTTGCTTTACTTGGGCCGCGAGGTGCTTATAGGCTTGGGCAGAGTGCATTGCTCTTGTTGACCTGGACAAGAACTTTAAACTGAAAGTCATGTATCAAGGACAGATAGGAGGCAGCACTTCTGACCTCTTTTGTGACGTGTAAGGTCCTGATCCTACTGGAAGGCAAGAGCAGTTCAATCTGCTGTGATGGGAGTGAAGCACATGCCTAAATACATCGCAGGAGTGGATGCATTCATGATTTTCCCTCTCTTTGATATGTATAATTGTTAACTGTCACTGTGATCCAAATATGTTATCTCCAGAGACTTAAAGATACTTTTAGCTTAGGTGATAGATAAGTGAGCAATGGTGTTCACTACTCACTGGTACTTAGTCTTCTTTGTTTCAAAACCTTGATTATTTTTTGTTTGTTTGTTCTCCAAGTCACAAACAAATCTAGTGGCAGGATGCCAAGGCTGAAAAACACATAGTTGTAAACACATTTCTTCTGAACAACTGTAGCCTCTCAGCAGCTCATATTTATCAAATTTTAAGAATACAGTATGTTGTTATCCAGTTCTGTTTCAGATATATTAAGCCCCAAATTCCATTGATAAATTGTTTTGGAACTTGTATAATTTTCCTCTAAAGGAGCACCTGATACTGTATTTTTTTCTGTAGATACTGTTTTAGACAGCATCAGCCAAAACCATAACGAACTGAAATAGCTTGTTCCTTGTACTGAACTTCAAAAGACAAACTTCCGCTCTGGAATTTCCCCTTTACAACAGCGTATGTGACAAAAGGATGCTCTTTGTTTTCCCCTTCTTTTTTTTGTATCAGCTCCTTTCTATGCATCTGATCTTAAGAACAGCAAACCAACAAGAAGGTTTTAACTGCCTGCAAACTGTTTGGCAACCTTCTCTATTAACAACACTTTCTGTTAAAAACAAATGGAAAAGAAAGCAAGGAGCTGTTTCACAAATGAAGCCTTCAGAGCTCTGAATATTGATTCATCTCACCCAGGTACAAAATTTATGGAACTGTTGAGGATTCTTTATGGAACTACACCAACTGGATTTTATTTTTGTTACTGTTTTGAATACAGGTAGGATGGATTTCACTAAAGACTTCAGTTCATCTAGAAGCTAAATTCCATGCTCACTTAGAGCTATTTGAATCAAACTTCACATCATGAAGTCATCTGGATCAAGGTTTTCTTTCTGTCTGGTTTTATTTACTTATTTTATATCATCAGCGAAGCAGCAAAGATTTTTAGGAATTTAGTAAAAGGTTTTAGTGGATATTACATTGGCAAGGGGTTAGGTAAATAACTGAGGTATGTTGTAGGTTAATATGTAAAATGAGTCAGCAGTTATGATCATATGCTTCACATCTCCAGGTGTGTGGAGTTTTGTGTGGAGACATATTCATATGCATAAATAGAAATATTTATTTTGGATTATTTATTCCTATTCTTTCTCTTTTTTAAATGAGAAGCGTATTACCTCCATGGTGTACTCATATTAGAAGATATATGTTTGAATGTGCCATATTGTCTTTGTTTTTAACAGAGTAGGTGTTCTTACTTAAAGTATCTGATATGCAGTAATGCTCTCAGAGTTACTTAACGTGAGGAACACCCTAATTCCCATCACCACACTAATTTTAGCGGTTGGTGCTTGTTAGTAGTATCACGTTGTGGCCCGTTGACATCCCAAGAGGCCTGTGTCTGTGCTTATCTGCAGAACGGGAGCAATTCACAGAGGTGCAGTAGCGGGTTTTGTACCCTGTTTGTCTGATGCTGGGAGAGGCTATGCTGGGGTTAGAAGGGGAGTTCAAAGGAACACATGAGTGATGAGTACAAGGAGAGAAACAAACGGTAGGCATCCTAATGTTTGGATAGTTGCAATTTTTCTTGGGAGTTAGGAGAATAAAACCACATAAAACTTTTTCCTGACTGAGCCTGGAGGATGTTTCTCCATGCACGCACCCCCACTCCCTTTTAAGCATTAGTTGCTCTACAGAAAGTCCACATTTCTAAGCAGTTTCTGCATCACTGCCAGGTAACCTTTCTAATTTTTACTGGTGCTGCAGTATCACAGAGACCACTGTGTGGCAACTGTGGACTTTTCAAAAATGTCTCCTGTCTGCGGGAGCAGGTCAGCCGCTGCTGCTTCTGTACAGCTGAATTCCCACAGCAGTCAAATGTCTGCAGTCGTGAAGGGGGTGAGAGAAAACGTTTCCTTTGGTTTTGAATTTCCTTGGAAGGGGAAAAGGGTTCTTTTGTTTTCTGGGGTTTTTCGTTGTTGACTGTCACAAATTTGTTCTTGCTTTCTTTATTATGTTTGAGCAACAACCCTATTTGTACTTTGCAGTCACACCAGAGATAGCAGTGAGCAGAATTCAATGCATTGTATTAAGGATGGCCAATGAATATTTATGATAGACCTAGGGAGCCAGTAATAAAAATGAAATCGGCGTGATGCCACTAGATCCAAATCTCTGATCTCTGTTTTAAAAGAAAATACAATAAAGCAGAGGATAGTGGACTCATTATAATGGAATGGTTAGTTATGGTTAGTTAGGGCAGTGTGAATAGGTGGCATTACATAAACTGCTTTAGTCCCAAGATTTATGATTCAGAGAACTGTTACCTGAACCGAGTTTCTAAAAAAATAAAAAAACCCTCTCAGTTTATGATACTTGGTTTAGTCAGTCCAAACACAAAGAAATAAAGATACAGCTCTTTCAGGTATCAGGATGGGCAGTGCTGTTGCCTTACTAGGGGAAAGCAAAAGTTGTAACAACCAGCAAGGCCCTTCTACTCAACCTCCTTCTGTGCTTTTGCTTCTCTTGTCACCCTGTGAGCAGGTAGGGAGGGGTAAGCATTGCAGGAAGGTGGAAATTTGATTCTGCTCTGAGCAGACTGTCTTGCTGGATACCAGATGTGAGGGGACACTTGGGGTTGTCAGCAGAGAGGTGAATACTCAGGGTTCTGCATCACCCAGGAGGATGTAAGTCCTGGCTGAAGGCACCTACCTCCATGAGGAGCAGGGAGAGCCTACTTCTGTGTGCTGTAGCAGCTTTAGCAAAGCCTAATGAAGGAGTCAGTATTTGATGCGGAGCAGGAACAAGTGAGCTATTTTTCTTTAAATGGTTGCAATTACTTGCTTAACACCCCTGCTACACTAAGCAAGATGCAGAGGAGGGTTGATTCCAGGCTGTAGATGAAAGCTGATCTTGAAGTCTCTGTCTAGCCAGACATGAGGGAGAAATGGAAACTCACTGTTTTCTGTTTCATGCTGATGTAATTTGTAAGGGACTTCATCACTAATGACATCTGCCAAGGGATTAGTCTGAAATGCAGTCCAACTCCCCATTCTCGCCCTTTTCAAGAAAAAGAAAGTATATGCTATATTGAACTTTGCAAAACTATTAAGCAACCACAGTAACTGCTTCTGATAGGATTTTTTTTTTTTTTTTTGTGATGAGGATTTTATCCAGCATGTTTGGCCTTGGAGGAGAGCCGGGATGGTATTGCCAGCTGGAATTGTCAGAGCTGCTTTGTCTTCTGTCCCAGGAAAACAGAAGCCTGGCAGGCAGTCACTCTCGCTCTTATTTCATATCCCTGCTTAGTCACAGAGTTGCCAACCCCAAGCACTGAAAACCCTGAGTCAGGCCACAAACAAATCACGAGATTTGGCTTGAAAATCATGAGATTTTTTAATTACAAGTACTTTATTTGGGATTTCTTTGAGTCTTTACTGTGTCCTTCCAATTTTATTCTGCAAATCCCAGGGTTTGAAATATGCTTTATTGAATTATACATGTGTTTGTTTACTTAAATGAAAGCCGAGTTCATTTCTGGTTACCTGACCTCTGAAGTTTGCAGGGAAAAGACTGGAATATCTAAATGATGTGCGTTGACCAGGCTGCTCAATGAGAGGGCCTGTTCAGGAGTTGGTGATTGCCTTGAGGATTATGAGCTTAATTATCTTGGTGTCACTTTGACCCCTAGGCTTTTTCACCAAATCACAGAATTCTGTGGGGCTTTTTGCAGAGAGGTTTTTTGTTGGGCAGAGCCTGAAAGTGTTCTTTCAGTTTATGGCAATGAACACTTTGTGCAGGTTGTGCCTTGTTTACCTTGCAACAGCTTTTCATGGGTAGCACGTGGCACTTTGCCAGCAAGGCCCGATTAATCCATTTTTTTCCCACTGCAGTTTCACCATTGCTTGGGCCTTGCTCAGAGCACACACGTGCAAAGGCTTTCTGCTGTACACAGTCACGAGCGGAACGTGTTGACATGGCGTGGATGTCAGGGAGAGGCTGTGCTGGCTCTCAGCTGGCTTTGCTGTGAGACAAGGAAATGTGCTCTGAAGGGTTTGACTAGTGTTGATAACTCCAGATGCAGAGCTGTCACTTGGGGTTGGGGAGAGGACCTCATCACTGAAAATTCCTCCTGGCAGAGTTGTCCAAAACATTTTGTCCCCAACTCCTGAGCTGTTACATTAGCAGTGTCTCCTTATATTCCTTTTTCCCGGAAGCCTTTTGGTTATATCCACCCCCTCTTTTTTTTTTTTTTTACTACCTTTCTCATCTTCCACGCAGACTTTGCTTTTCTGACTTTGTTGTTGGTATATGGTAGCATTTGTCCCATTAGCCCTGCATCCAGCAGAGCTGGATGCCAGTCTCTCTCAGGTGCCAAAAAAATTTAGATAACCTTGACTCTCAGGTTTTTCAGTATGAAGGAAGACTTCCTTCTGAGTCCAGGGGAACAAGCCTTGCTGGAACCAAGTGTTTTCTCATCTACAATAAACCAGAAATTCTCAGCTCTAGGGTTTCCCCCAGGCCACTCTACCGGGTGTGGTTTAGCCCTTTAGGAAATCAAACTACAAGTATTTGACTGTGGCTCTAAAAATGAAAATCCTTACATTTAAACAAATGCTGGGAGTCCTGCACGTTGTTGGGAAGTTCTTCCTCTTTTTCTTGGCAGTTTTTTCGAAGGGGCTAGAAATGTTGCTGGAGAATAGACCGTGCAGCCTGACCTCCTGTAATTTTGCGGAGACCCATATTAAGTAGGTTGCTTTTGTAAGGCAGAGGAAAGAACAGTGGTAATTCACTGCTAGCAATGAAGTGGGTGATGGTCAGTAAATTTACCCTGGATGGAACAGAGGATTGTTCTGGTTATGTCACAGTCTTTATTAAATTTGACCTGGTTGTTGCTAGCATTTTGTTCCTGTAGTCATTTTAATTCTCACAATAAAACTGACCAAAAGGACCTAACAGAAGCCTTTTAAAAAATGGAAGTTGAACAGTTTAAGCTGTTCTTCTTTTTCTTCACATTTAAGTATCCTTACAGTGAATGACATCATCCATGGGAAAACCTCAGATTTTTTATTTGAGTTTGGATTTCTGTTCTGGTGCTGTGTGGAAATGTTTGCATGAAAAAAACCGAACGCGTCACTCAGCCAGAGTAACAAGTTTAAGAGATTACCTCGGGCTGTGGTCATGCTTAGTCAGAAACAAGTAATTTCTATTGCAGAAGTATGGGCAAAGTGCTACCTATTTCTGCCTGTGTGTGCAAATACCCTGCTATGCACACAGCCAAAGGAAAGAGTCAACTGAGAGCAGTGCTGCTTGCCCTTGAGAATGCCGAGTGTGCGTTGAGCTAGTATTAGGAGGTGGCAGATGAACTGGCTCCTTCTAGAGTCCTACCTGATGCTCTGTGAGATTGGTTAGAAGGGTTTGCTCTCTGGAGTGTGGTCTGCAGAGTCACTCGACTTAAAAAATGAAGTTGTATATGTAAAGAGATTATTTCCATACCAGGTTATCTAAATACAGGTCTTTAACTTCCTTTTTTCACAGAAAAAAAAAAAAAAGAAAAAAGAAAAAAACAGGAAGTCAACTAGTTGATATATACTTTAATTCAATGTTCATTTAACCTAATTTTTAAACTCCAAGCAATTTGAAACTGGAAAAAAATCCCTTTTCTGTTTTTACACACACTTTTTTCTTTATGTTTTGTTCTGATTTTTAGCTGAAGAGAGACTTTATTTGAGAGCAAGAAAGGAAGTGTTGCTGGGATAATGTTTTCTTTTGAACTAGCCAACAGTTTATGGCTTCTGTGTCTTAGGTTCAGTACTTTGATCACTATCTGTCTGTTTTGCAACTAAGCCTTGTGTAGTATGATTTTACTACTGAGCCAGCTGGGACTCTGCCCCATGCAAGAACCATGAGGTAATAAAATAAGAGTAAATTAAAAGTGTTTTCTCAAGCCCTCTGCACAATTCTGAACTATTAATTTCCTACTGCAGCTTTGCCAGCTGAAGAGTAGCTGCTTTATTGCCCCAGACTATGCTGTGCACATACATTTCCATCTTCCAGCAGGGGCCTCCAAAGCCACAGGAGGTGGCAAACCAGCCGCCGGGCAGCTGCAGCAGTGCACAAAGGGGCTCTTTCAGACACGTTCTTGCTAGAAAAGCACATGTGCAGCTAAAACAAGTTACAGTGCCCATCTGACTTGAGCAAGAGCCACCCCGGGGAAACTTTTTTATCCCTTGAAATTGGTGAATACATACATTGCCCCAGTGCTTGTTTCTGACTTGTTGAACAGCGTGTTTGGGCCCAGGACTATGTTCATTCTAGATTTTTCTATTGTGAGGATTGCTGAAGGACAAGGGAAGGGAACTGATCTCCCCTCTCACAGCCTACCCAAACACGACATCACTTTTTACCCTGATTCTGCTGGCCAGTGATGTGCCATCACTGAGGACGTGTGTCAGTGCAGCTGAAGGTACTTTTTAAATAACACAAGCTAGCTTCTGTTTTGGGCTCCTCTCCAGAGGACCAAATGACTCACCTTCAAAGAAGGTCTCTCTGAAAGTGGAAGCAGGACTTTGCATATGACAGTGCAGAACCTAGCCGTTGGCAGGCCGCCCATTTTTACCTCCTTAAATCAAGCAGTGTGCTCCTGGGCTTTGTGAATGAAAGAACTGTTGAAAAAAAATGGTATGAAGTCTTAACAAGCACTGATTTAGTTAGCCTGGCTTTGGACTATCTACATAAATTCTTGTTCTTAAGTTCCCTTCTATTAGGAAAAAGCACACTTCTTAAAATTTACTGAAATGTTGGCATACATGAAAAGAGTCACTTCTTGAGTCGTACAGACTTCTGAGACTCTTCCTGCTGTGTTGGCCACCTTGATTTGCAACACCCATTCTCCTGAAGAAAGAATTCTGGGTCAAGGTGGCTCCAAAAATCTGCAACCCAAGAAGGTGATCCCAGAAAAGACAAATCACAGGGACTTGTATGTAGTACCCTCTGTTGCAAACATACATGTGGTATGATGGAAGCACTGATGCTGAGCATGGGTGGGGTGGCTAACAGCTTCCAAGTCAGTAAGCTGGATGTTGGTATGAGACCAGTGTAAATTAGGATGTGCATTAATTCTGTGCTCCTCCCAGCACTCTACTGTGATCTGCAGGTGTTAGATGTAGTGATGCAAACCTGCAGATGGTGACACTGCTAACAACTGCTTTGCCTGAAGTAGATCTAACCTTGTCTTTTGACACGGACAGGGGCATGTTTCATCCCTATCCACTAATTTTGATCCATTAATAAATAGCGCCTGCCTTGTTTGTAGACAATCCCTCCAGATCATGTATGTGCTAAGTATGTGGTAAGTGGGAGAGCACATGCTCGGCTGCTGCTTAGGATGAAGCCAAGGCACAGCTGGGAGCAGGCGGTGGAAGAGCAGTGACCCGGCAGCCTGCGGGGCGGATGTCCGGCGGGTCGGGGCTCGCCAGGCTCCAGGCCTCTGCACAGCTGCCGCGGTGAACGGGAGGTGCCCGAGGTGTGGTGCAGGTAGCGGCTTTCTGGCAGGGCAGCAAACTGTGTTCCCCCGTTACCCTGGGGTCGGCATCGGCGGGTGGGGAGGCGCTGAGTTTTACCTTTAGTATCCCGCGTCTCTCGGCCTGCTGTAGCTACCGTTGCCTGGCGAGCGATTTAACGAACCTTTCGGGCTGGGGGGAGGAAGTGACCCGCTCCCATTAGCTGTCGCCGAGCTCCCCCTTCCTCCCCCGCTTTCCCGAAGCAGGTGACTACGCACGTGAGTGGTGTTGCCGGGCCGGGTCGCGGCAGATGCTGAGGCGAGGGCGCGCGCGGCCACCCCCGGGCCGCCGGCGGCGGCGGCACCACCGTGTCGTTATGTAACGCCCGCAGTGTCTGGCAGCGCGCGCTCGCGCGCGCCCGCGTCACGTGCCCGGCGGCGCCGCCGGCCCTGAAATTGAATTTGGATTCGCTTCGAACGATCGTGAGGCGGCATGAGATCAGCTCCTCCCTGCGAGACACTAGAAAGCAAATGGGCTGATTAAGCCGTGCGCACGAATTGATAAATCGCTCCCCGCAGCTCTGGCGGGGGGAGGAGGAGGGGGGATGTTTGCTCCAAAAGGAGCCTGAAATTCGGCATTATGTAACCCGGCTTGAACCGCAACGGCAGCAACAAACGGAAACAAGCAGCCATCCTCCTCTCCTCCCCCTCACTCCCCCGCTCCTTTGCCCTCCCGTTGCCAAAAAGATGACGGGAAAATGTTTTGCTGGCGCTCGGTGAAGGGCTGGCTCCACGGCCCCCTCGCCTGGTTTCGCCGTTGCCCTTGGCAGCAGAGCTTGACTGGACTGTTCAGGTTTTCGGGGTGATTGACAGGTTGGTCGTCAGGAGGCTGACGCTTTGGCAGAGGATGCTGGTTTGCAGACACTGAAGTTTGCACACACAGGTGGCCTGTTAGGACTTTTCATAAATTATTTTATACAGGAGACTCCCTAGTGGGATTACACAGGCGTGTCTGGAAAGCAGCAAATGTTCTTGCTGCAAATCTCTTGCCTTCTATCCAGTTACCTGCAAAAAGAAGGTCCAGTGACTGCAGGGGAAAAAAAAAAACAACAGCAGAGGAACTGGAGCAGCTTAAAATTTAAGCAACGCTTTTTATTAATAAGCAGCTGAGGAAAAAATTGGCACCACAGAGCTGAAAGACGAAAGTCGTTCACCCACCCCCACACTGCAACATTTGCCCCATCTTTTCCTTAAACTATGTTTTGAAATTTCATCTTTCCTCCTCTGATGGAAGCGAATGTTCATTGTCTTGCCCTTGAAGAGTTAATATTTTTGGCCAAGAGCTGCAAAGAAACCTCTGAAATTTTAAGCTGTATTAAATCTTCTCTGCTTTCTAAGGGCCAGGATATACAGTTTACAGGCAGTCTGATTGCATGGCAGTCAAAACATTTTCTTCTTAAACATTTCCCCTGCCACCACTATAGTAAGACAATAGCCGTTTATAAAGTTGTGCTTGCAACAAAACCCAATGTTATTTGATAGGATCAGGTATACTAGTTGTGCATTGGGGAATATTCAGCAAATAATATCACTTTATATGATACGCATTCTTCCATCCTGTATTTATTATATGTCTAAATGGCGTTATTGTTGGAGTTGCTTTTTTATTAATAAGCATTAAAAATTGTATTTTTTCTGGTGTTTAGAGGGTTTTTTTCTTCCTTTCTAATGTGTCATCTTCTGTTGTTTCACTGTGTCTCTATATGCACAGTTAACATACCAATGTTTAAATATACATTGTGACATGTAGTTACATAACCCTGTCTTGCAAAGTGCTGGAAAACGATCCCTGGATTTCTCTTCTGACTATTCTTTTTAAGTAACAGTTTTTGTCTATAATCTATCAAAAGGCAGAGGGAGGCATGCTGCAGATACATAAGGATCATTTTACACAAATGAGAGTAAAAATAATAGAAATTATACCCCCAAAAAGTATCATATTCTACAATTCTGCTAGGCAGCAAGTCTCAAATCCAGAGTGTATAAATGTGTTTGCTAACGAGTGGATACTGAGTTGATTTAATGAGTTGGTGATGCAGTCGGTGACTGCTCATTATCATCAGAGAATTTAACTTGCTTCAGCAACTCAGGAAATAAATGAGTGCCTGGACTGTGCTGTGAGTGAATTTAGAACTTTCTTCTGTGCAGCTTTAGCAATCTTTGGTTGCTCCTGCTTCATATTAGCGATTCTGAGCTGTATTTAGGATCCTTTTTCCATTCACCTCTACTTTATTCAAGGGAGGGCGAGTAAGTGGTCCCAGACCCTTCCTCTCATAAGCAGAGGCAGTGCCCAAAAAAATAAGCAGAACCAGAGGTCTTGACAGCTAGAGATTAACAACATGGTCCCTCTCAGGATAAATGGCCATTCTTCTCCCAGGCCATGGTGAGGGAATAGTAGGACCCTGGTTATCATCTTACAGGCATTACAAGAGATGAAGCATCTTTAAAGGTGCAGAAAACTCTAAATACAGGTTGAGCAGGTCAAATCACTTATGAAGAAGAGCAAGTCAGGAGTCCTGTTTAGCTCTGCCAGTGACTTGGTGTGGTGTGGAACTGGTCAACTGAAAACACGTTCAGATACCACTTACTGAAAGAACATAAAGAAAATCTTCATGTTTTGATGGGCTTTGTAGGGCTTCATTCCTTGGGTATCACTCTGCCCTCAGAGCTGTGAGTTAGTATATAGTGCAGAAGCACTGCACATAAGCAATAACAAAGGAGTTTGTTTTATTTTGTCATTGATAGAAAGCCACTGTCCCTCTAGTTTAGGGGATAAGTATTTATCCCCTAAATAGTAGAAGTGCCTTGAGTGTTTGCACTTTGAAATAAAACTTCTTTATCTTTACAATATACAATTAAAACTGACCGATTTTCTCCCTCCTTGGTGCAGAGTTTTAGAATCTGGTTCTGATTGCTCGTGCTTTGCTGTTCTCCCATGATTTTTGCACAGAGCTGAAACTCAGACGTGTGTAATGAAACTTTAAAACTGTGTTGAGTTTTGGAAACACTCATCTGTGTTGTTTTTTGTTGGTTTTTGTTTTTTTTTAAAAAGGCAACCTACAGAGAATTTTAAAAATAGACCAAGTCCTCCTGGAATTGAATTACAGATGCCTGCCAGCTGCTCCCCCTGCCTGGGACCCACATTTCTTGTTTCTCTTTTCCTCTGGATATTCCTTGCAGGGGAACAGCCCGTGTGACATGACTGATGAACAGTCAGATTGGAGAGAGAAGTGCTTGGGTATGGACTCCCCTGCCATCCCTCCATCCCACCTGCTGCTTGGGCTGTCCTTTCATAGTCACGATGTGAGCTGTGCAATTGTTGTACAATGTGGATGCTGGCTGTGCGGCTGCTGCTGGGACTAGCGCTTTATTCTTGTGCTATGTGCAATGACTTTTTGAAAAGCTTTTTATTTAGGCCCTGTAGCACTGCATCTTACAAAAACCATTATAAGAATCCCATCTCCTTGGATCTGTATTCTGGCTGACTTCACAGGCACACATTATATCTCCCATTTGCTAAAACACTCTAGTGCAGGCCCTGAGCAAAACTGCAGGCTTAATTTCCCCAGAAAATATATGCAGATTGGAATATATTTACCCGTAAATGCATACACTGGATTCTCCCATAATATGGACCCTGCTGTTAAGGAATTGTTTCCAAACTTGTAGTACAAGATCAGGGGAAAAAAAATTAATATCTGTGCTTACTTATTAAATTGTATGTACTGTCTTTTGCTGTGTATCATCCTTATTGGTCTGGTCACAGACGATTCAGCTGTCCAGTTCCAGGAGAACATTTTCCAGCAATGTTGTTTGGCTGTAATCCTCTTTCTGGTATTGTCCTGTTTTACCCCCATAGGCTTTCTGAGTGTGTGTGTCCATCTGTGTGTGGCAGTGGCAGGAGCTTTCCATGCAGTCTAGCTGTCTGCAGGATCTCACTGGTTCTGTGCTGCCTTGCTCTCTTGGGTATCATTTTACTCTTTGATTGGGAAGAATATGGTTTGAGAGTTTGCGGCAGAAATTCATTTACTAATTCATAGGGGAGGGAAGTGGGGGAGGGGAGGGAGGGAAAGGAAATAATTCTTTGGTACAGAACAACAGTCCTCCAAGGACATAGTTACAGCATTTCTTGTTAAAGTACAACATGTTTGTTTTCAAATCGTGTAGAAAATGCAGTGATTCTGTGGCTATTGCATTCTTAACACACAGCTATGATGCTGGGGCAGATACAGCTGTTCCTCAGCTGAGCAGTTTCCTGCTTCATTTCTGGTCCCACTGATTTCAGGGGAAGCTACTTATTCACAGGTCTCCACATAACATGAGGTTGCTGCCTGACAGCTGGAGACATGAAGTTGAATGCTATGTTTGATTTGACATTTCTCAGTGATTTTTAATTTTGATACAGGGATCCCAGCAGAACTGCATTTAATTAAGAATCTGGTCCATAGCTGTTAAATTTAACTATGGCATGTGCCTGCTTTCAGTATGCAGTGCTGCCCTGCATTAGGGATCCCTAGACAAGCTTCACGTTAACTCATTACCTAATTTCACTAGCAGCACTGTGCAGCTTCCATTTCTGGTGCTGTCTTGTTTTGTGTTTTCTGAGGTTCCTCTCTTAGTGTTGCATGGATGCATCCACAGGCTCTCAGGAACTGAATTCAGATTTGGTGTTAAAATTGAGCAGTTGTTTACTGTTTGATATGTAGGTAGAATTTTTTTGCTTCGTAAGATTTTAGGTTGGGTTAAAGTTTGATGCTTCCAAATTTTATTTCTAAAGGAGCCAGGTACCTGTGTGATAAATGCGATGAAGCTGGTGTCTGAGCTGACAGATTTCAAAGGGCTGTAGCTGGTTGTGTAAGCCACTAGCTTGGATAGTTTGATGTAATGCTGTTTCCAGACAGTGTGGGGATTGCATGTGCCAGTGCTATGTGTTGCCAGCCAGAAACCACAGCAATTTACCCTCAACATAATTACCACCTACAGTAAATGAGGAGGACTGGGATTCTTTCTCTAGGAAAACACCAAGGAGTTTATGTCTTGCTGTAAATTTACCTAATCTCTTCATTAGAAGGGCAAGGAATAGCAACAAACCTCAGCTAACATTGCACATGATGAAATATTTTTAAAATACTCTCTTTGATGTTAAACTGTAACACAGGCTGAATCCAGAAAGATCAGGTGGTGCTTCTTACAACTCATACAGTGTTAGTGATAGTTTTGGATGTGCGGCATAGCTTCTGTTACCTGCAAGGCTTTAATGTGCATTTTCAGTACCTAGTTTCCCTCTGTCTGGATGCTAAGATTAATATTGTTATAATTATAGCTCTAGCCATTTATAGGCTTCCTTTGGATGGTGGTTTACTTAAAATACCCAGGAACATTGTGAGAGGGGAAAATGCCACGTTAAAATTTTCTATTTGATTCCTTACTTTTCATACCTACTTTACTAATTCTTATCATTAATATATTAAAAATCAAATTGACTTGTGACTACTGAGGTTGCTTGTGTGTGGATTTGGGGGGAGTTGTGTCCTTTATGGTGTGCAGACATGGAAATATAGATATGTGAGGTTAGATTGCTTTGCTGCACTGACAGGATCAACAGATCAGGGAAATATAAGGTGGCTTCCTTTGCATCTGATCCAAATCCCATTAAATCCAGTGAAAAGATTTCTAATGATATTAGAGCCATGATGGGATCGCTCCAGCAATGGTTTCATTGTGCCCTTGCTGCTAGCATTGACTGCCCATTGTTTGCTGTGGGCTGGCATCTGGATTCCCCTCCTTTGTTTTAACTGAGCAGCATAAAAGGATCAGTCACGACAAATAGCAAGTTTTCCACCCCTGCGCACCAAGGAACCGATCTTTGCTGGTTTAGGTGTTTCTCAGTCATTGCAATTGCTCTTCACTGTCACAAAACTAAGGTAGTTGTAGAACAAATGTGATGGGGAGAGCTTACATCAAAACTAAGGATTATTTTTTGCCAATAACTCTGACTGCGTGGGGACCTAAGCACCCACACTGCTCTCAGTAAGCTATGTGGGCCCTTGGTGCCACGTTACATTCAAATCTGCCTACTTAGTTTGCAGATAGAATCAATTGCTTCGGCATTTATATATCTATATTATTCCTTCTTGTAGTTATGGGCACAAAAAAGGCTGGTATTAAAAAAGTGGTGTCTTGTGGTGCAGATCTAGGGTATTATTCATTTGGATGAAGAGAGTTTAGTCTTAGCTTGTGTCCCCTTCGGATTTGTGCAGTGTGTGCCACAAAGGCTAAGAGATGGTTCTGCGCTAGCAAAAACTTAGGGTGCCTTCAGTGCAAAATTCATTACAATATACAGAAACTCACCTACTGCCAAAAGCATTTTGAAGGAGTCCGCTTTCCTCTGTTAGCTAAGTCTGTAGAAAGTTGGAGGAATACTTGCTATTTGATTAAGAAACATTGTAGGTATGCAAATCTGTATTCGACTGAATTTTATGAGCTGAATGCACCTGACAGGCACACCTATCTGCATCTGAGATCAGCTCCAACTTCTCTGCTTATTTCTTAGCTTGTAACTAGCAGCTCTTCCAGCATGTTATTTTTCAGCGGACATGCTTTATGAAAAGGTTTGACCATTACAGCTTTGCAGTAAATACATCTGTAATCTTGTTGCAGAAGCATCTTAATTAGTGACGTAAGAGCCAGCTATGAGCACCACATTCGACCCAGGTGAGCTCCTAGTTGTGGGACAGTTCATGTTATCATGAATCTCCTTGAGATGGGATTTTCATCCCCTGAAATGTAATATTAGTTTCATCTGCACCTGAACTTCTTTTGTGTATAATTTAATACTAAAAGCAGGGGAAAGCATCTCAAGTGATTTCCTGTGAACCTTTGCTCTAGGTGAAGGAGGAGACAGATGCATTCACTGTCTGAAAAATGGTTGTTTTATCAATGGATCAGAGAGTTTGGTGGAAAGGGGTGAATATCCTTTGCCTCTATTAGACACAGTCATATGAAGCAGATTTTCTTTTTCTGTTGACAGTGCCTACCTGCCAGTTGGAGTGATATTTAGGCCAAGAGATGGGCTTGTAGTCATGAAGCCAGCTAAGAAAGCTATGGCATATCTGACTACTGAAGGCATTCAATAAGCCCACAATTTACTGCCCAACAGGTAGCATCTCCCCACAAAGACCCAGTGATCTTTGAAGGATATGAGAATACAGTATAACATTTCATGTGAAATAGATGTCCTTTAATGTAGTCAGCATGTGTGATAGCACAAACCCTGTAGTAAATATTTACAGAGTAACTTATGCTGTTAAAGGGAAACTCTAAAAAGGAAAGCTTTTTGTAATCAATAATCAAGTTATTTTAGCTCTGACTGTGTTGCGTCCTGCCTGTGTTGTGTTGGTTCAAGTTCGGAGTTCTAATTTAGGTAAAATTTAGGTTAAAAATATAAGTTAGGCAGGAGGACAGTATTCTGAGACATGCTGCCTACGTGCAGGTCCTGTTATCATCAATAAGAGTCAAGGACCATCGCATCTTTCAGCAGTGTACCACAAATTGAAGCCTGCAATATTCGGCTATTTCCTCTCAATCCTGCTTTTATCTTTTGCTTTAAGATACAAGATTTATATTTGCATGTCAAGAAAGAGATCATAATGGTTATCTTGGAATTCCTTGTTATTTTGCAGTGTTTTTATGAGGCCAGTAGCCTAATGCTGCAAAGTTGTTTGTAATGTTTAGCGTCTACACCTAAAGCAGTAAGGTCTCCATGGTAACTGTCTCGCCTCTACATAGTACCCCAGGCTGCCTTTTCACACAGGTCAGAGCATGCCCATTCCCAGATACTGACTCAATTTAGTCTGCCTGAAACATCAAGTATTTTTAAAAAGACCCTGTCTCCGACGTTTTTTTTCTTTTAATAGGATTTACTATTTGATTAGCCATTTGAGCCTCTGCATTCTGCTAGTGAAAGCAATATAAAAAGCCTTTGCCACTGTAAATACATCTGTTGCCCAGACCTATTCAAATTAAACCTAAGTCTTGTGTTGAAAATGTTACAGGCCTTGCAGCAAGAAGTTCCAAATTAAAGGTTCTACTTTACCACCAAAGCATCTTCCTAATGTGAAGTTTACAATGCAATGATTTCATCTAGGTCCCCTGTCAAGTACTCAGTACACTCAGTTTCCTTTGACGTCTCTTGTAGTTGAGGTTGCTCCAGGATTAGATTCTGAAGATTATCCTCCTTCCTTCCCCATGTTCTTGGTTTGCAGAATACATATTCATTGAAGATTTTTTTCTGTCCTAACCTATGACGCTATTTTGGCTGTTGTCTGAGGTACTTACTGGCATATAGCAAAGCCTGAGGAAAATTCTCTGCAAAACTGAATACTGTGCTTGGAACTTTTTACACCTGCCAACCTACTTCCATCTTAAGCTTGTCCTGTCCTTTTTTTGACATAACTTTGCTTCATCTTGGTTTGTTCTGTCAGTTACAATGCTTTTGCTATAATGAATCAGGGCTGTTTCTTCTGAGTGTCCACTTAGTGATTTGAATGTGAAAGAGGAGTAACAGGCTCAACTTTTAACCAGATTCTTCTTTCCCAAAAGCTCATTTGCCCTTTTCCAGTCTGCTCCAGAGCTGTTTTACCAAACAAGGAGGCGTCATTGCCAGAGTTACTGAGGGGGAGAAGCTACAAATCAACTGTCACATGTATTACAATGTGTCATTGGTACAGCCAGGGGATGGGGAGGAAAAAGGCAAATTCAGAAGGGACAAGAAAGAAGTATAAAAAGATGGATGACAGCAAAGCAGGGGAGACAAAATCCAGATCCTCTTCTGCTTTTCTACATCATCCTTTCTGCACTATATAAATCTGTCAAGTTTTTGGCTGAGTCGTGGCAGCTCTCGGTGCCACAGCCAGAATACTAATAGTTGTTTCTACATATAGTGAATTTTAGGCCAGAGAAGGACATTAAGTACGTAGTCGGAGGCATCTGTGTGACACTCAATCCTTAGCAGTCAAAAAGCCATTTCATCATCAAGTGGACTCACAGGGAGACAGAAAGGCGCTTAATATGTATAGGAAACCAATTTATGTAACAAAGTCATTGCAAAGTTGTAATTAATCAAAGGAACTAAATAATGGTGACATTCTGGGCAGTGTTATTTAGGACTAAATGAGGGATCTGGTGTTCACAAGCTGTCATCAGAACTGAGAAGTCTGATGCTGTGGCTGTCTCTGCCATGCAAAGGCATTCTTTAGTGTCTTAGAGGAGGATGAGGTATTTTAGACCTTGTTAGTACAAGAACAGGAAAGTCGTCAGAAGGACAAGTTTGGAGTTACTTGGCTGAGCAAGTGAGCGTGGGTATACAGGCCAACACCAGCAGAGTGTCTCACTGAAGAAGGGAGCCTAGAGCTTCTCTCTACGAACCTGCCTTTTGTTCAAAAGCTGAAGTGTTTCTACCTGCCATCATTTTTATATAAACCAATAGTATTTTGCTAAGCAAAGATGAAGCCAAATAGGTGAAATGCAGACCTTTTTAATGTTAGGGTTTTGGTAATGTATTCTCTTGTTACGGAAATTCTCCTTTTTGCCTGTTGAATGTAGGGATGTAGCTGATATTTTGGATCATTGTATTGCTCTGCTCTGGGTATTTCCTCAGAGATTTCATTAAAACAGTTTTTCTCTTGAATCTACATTGCACTGCACTGGGTTTCCAATACAAATAGACTTGGTACACTTCATGTTCTCTTTTAAACGCATGTGGATTGCCAAAGAGGATCAGACCAAAGGATTAAGAGTGCTGTCTCCCTGTGTGGCCATCTCCAGATGCTTCAGAAGGTCTAAGAATCCCCACTGTAGGCAGAATTGAAATTTTCTATTCTTCCTGAAGTCTTGGGATAATCCTTAACAGTAAGACCATAAATCTGTGGCTCCTAAAGCATGAGATTTTGTCTTCTTTCCCATAGTTTTTGTTTTAACATTTCCTATTGTAACAGATTTTGCTTGTTGTCTATAGAAATGCCCAAATCCTCTTTGAGTCTTGATGAATTCTTGGTGTTGGTTACTTACCATGGTAATGAGTTCTGTCATCTAACTATGTGTTGGTTAATACATATTTCTTTATCACTTTTTCATTCACCATCTTTACATTACATTGAAGGTCCCTTCTTGGGTTGGAGAGGAAATGGAAATTCCTGACCTCCCTAGCTCTTCACCATTCATACTTTTCTGTTCTGCTGTCACATTTTCATCTCTTTTCCAAGGTGAGCAATTGCAATCTCTAATACCACAGTTTTTCCACACTTTTTGTGAGCTCTGAGCACTTCTTTGAGCTTTCTAGGAGGTGTAACCTGCAGTAAACACTGAACTTCAGGTGAAGTTGTGCCATTGATCTAACTTAGGGCACAAACATAATCTATATTTCCTACCCGACTCAACCTTTTAACAAGGATTTTACGGAGATATGCTAATAAAATGCAGCAGCCATGCTGCATTCAGAACAGAGGATTTTACTAATAATGAGAATAGCCTGAGCTGTGAATTATGTAGTCCCTGAGATCATTGGTGGGTTTTGTTTTGTATTCATTGAAAGCATTGACTGGCTGGCATGTACATAGTCTAATTGCCAGTTAGTGGAACTGTAAAGTTCAACGTGGTTTTCATAAGGCCATTGAGCCCTAACATTGGGATGTTGCATGGCGTTTATCGGAGTGGTGTCATTAGTGGGGATATCAGTACTCTTGAAACATGGTAGAAAAAGTTGCACTTAATTGTAGAACCTGCAGAGCAGGTTTTTTGCAGGCTCGCTCTCAGTCTATGCTGTACTTAACAGTTCTAAAGATGCATATTACATTGTATTTCCATAGCTACATGCTGTGCATGTAGGAACATTGCAGTGATAATATATTTCTCTTGGAAGCAATAGAAATTTAGGCATTATAGTGGCAACAGCTTCCGAATAAGCGTATTACTAAAATATATTGTGATGAAACAGCTACTGCACATGTGCAACAATCTTATCTCTGACATAAATAACTCAGCAATTTTAGCAAATATTAAATATAAAGCAGCAATTTAATATTATGGGTGAAAAGATTGTGTATTAAATTTGATATAAACATGAAGCCCTCTTTTACTAGTGGGAATGTTAAAAGCTGGGACAGCCTCATGAAAATGCGTCTTCGTCTTGCCCGTGTCTCTAACTTCAAACAGCCGATGTAACTTCAAGCAAATTATGGTCATTTTTTTCAACCAGTTCTAGAGTTGCTTGAATTTGTGGTTGGGGTTTTTTTCTGTTCAACATAAAACTTTTTCCTGATCTCGTGAAACTTAGCATTTAGAAATTGCTGTTGCTCCTAAAATAGATGCCAGCTAAGAAGGTATTGAGCTCTGGTATGACAGCTAATATACCTCTGAAAGTTATTAAAAACAAAATGTTACTCTCTTAATAACATTTCAGTTTCGTTCAGTGACTTTGACTAATAGAAATGGTTTATGAAACTTCTGCAGCAGTGTTACCCAAAGTCAGAATTATTTCTATGGCACTCTTCAAAGGACATTATTAGGTTTATCTGTTTGAACTAATGAAATCTTAGACTCCAAGAGCAGGAAGATAATATTGGCCTCTAATTTAAAAGGAAAGATTGAAAACTACTTTTAAAACCGAAAGGTTTTTCCAGGTAAAAGATACCTTCAAAAAATCAGAATGTCTGTCTGTCACTTGGAAGAGACGCTTTGTTATGAAAACTTCAGATATGCTAAGAAAGACCAGCTCCACCGCCAAGTCACTGCAGTTTTGTAGATCAGTAGGTAAAAGCCAGGATATACCCTGACTGCCTCTGGATGGGTGCTTAGCCTGCTCACTTACTAATAACCTAATAGTTGATAGCTTGGCCTAACCTGGGGTCTCAAGCAAGACCTGATTCCTCACTCCTTGTGAATTAACCTGCCAAATGCTTTTTTCCAGCCTCCTGAGGAATTCAGTGCTTAGGTTTTCCTAGGCCCTAACTCTTCTCACTGTGCCAGAAGAGAAGCAGAGCTCAGGTCTTCAATAACTTCACGTTAGCTTTAAGATTACCACTTCTTGTACCTTGTCAAGAGGTCCTTTCCTTCTAGGATGGCCTTACCTAATAATCCTGGATCACCATTAATTCTTAGTGATTTGGGCTCTATTGCTGGCAGTGGATTTATCATTTGAGAAAGAAGTATTGCTCTTTGTGACGATAGCTGAGTGTCAGCAGCTATATCCTTGCTGAGAGTCAGTAGCAAGGACCTGAGCAGGCAGTATCATCAAATCTGCTGGAAAAGGCTGCTTATCATTTACTTGATGTTTACCACCACTGGCAAAGTCATGAGTCAGGATCCTAAAAATGATGAAAGTATTTTGATTTGGTTTCTTAGTGGTCAAAATCCCAACAACGCATTTTAGGGTTTTTTCCTTTTTATTTTTCTGGCCTTCTGGCTCTGGACACGCAGATTTCACATTTCCAAGTACTATTTCTGGGACCAGGATCACAAGAAATTATGTGGAGGGTGGGTGTGTGTCTATTTTGTTTGGGATTATTTTATTTTATTTTAACATGAACTGGAATTTTCATACAAGCACATAACACTAGATGCTGAACTTAAAGTGCTGGGCATCGTAAAAAGGATAATAAAACTGGCAGACCTGGCATTAACGGAAATTTCCCAATTAAGTTTATTGGAAAATTATTCAAACTACTACCTTTTTTTTTTTTTTTTTTTT